>CM057845.1:302464625-302494716 GCA_030068395.1 Apalone spinifera
GGCTGCTTCACTGCAGCTTGGAGTCTGAGTCCTGCAGCCCTCCCACTTGACAGGGTCCTAGAGCCCAGACTCCAGCCCAGGCCCAAAAGTCTATATCAGTGAAACAGCAGCCTGACAACCACAAGCCCCAATCTGCAGCACAGGCCAGCTGCTGGTATCTAATTGCAGTGTAGACATAACCTCAGTGTCTCACATTCTGAGGCCTAATTTTTGGCTTATCACAGGATATTACCATATACATGTGATCATAGGCACTGACTTCTGCCCTATCTGGGTACCAGATCCTACCCCCTTCCCAACTCCCTTGCCCCACCTCTTTCTGCACCTGCTCTGCCCCTGCCACTACTCCATCCCTTCCCTCATGCCTCCCCCCTGCCCTGCCTCTTTTCGGCCTCTCCCCCAAACATGCCACATCCTGATTGCTCCCTGCCCTTCCAGGAGCCTCTGAACACTGCAGGTGCTGGGACAGAGGGGGAGGAGTAGATCAGTAGAGCTGCCTGCAGGTGAGAGACACTAGGGAGAGGAGGTTAGAGAGGGAAGTTTGGCTGCAGGTGGGTGCCGAGCACAAGCTAATATTTCCCCATCGGTGCTCCAGCCCCACAGCACCCAGAGTCGGTGCCTATGCACATGATTAATAATGTAAAACAAAATATATGTAACTCAACCTTACATAAGAACGGCCGTACCGGGTCAGACCAAAGGTCCATCTAGCCCAGTATCCTGTCTGCCGACAGTGGCCAGCACCAGGTGCCCCAGAGGGGGTGGACCGAAGACAAGGATCAAGTGATCTGTCTCCTGCCATCCCTCTCCAGCCTCTGACAAACAGAGGCCAAGGACACCATTTCATCCCCTGGCTAATAGCCTTTTATGGACCTAACCTCCATGAAATTATCTAGCTTCTCTTTAAACTCTGTTATAGTCCTAGCCTTCACAGCCTCCTCTGGCAAGGAGTTCCACAGGTTGACTACATGCTGTCAACCTGTGGAACCTTAAGATGTGACTGCAGCCTTCTCCCTTTTCTCCTCAGGCTAATGGGTGCAATGGTCACCTATAAGGGTGTCAGGTGCCTCTGCTCAAGGAAACCCCTCCTAGGGCAGAGAACATAGCGGGCCTGTCATCTGGGAAATATTTTATACATAGTTTGTTATAAAGGAGTGTCAGTGTGCACGTGCACACACATAGATGGGAATATCCATTTATGCAACAATGGAAAGAAGGATCAGGATAATAAAAGATTTTTAAAAATATGTATAAACTCTGCTCCTACCAAATAGGCAGCCAAGACAAACCACCCTATGTCCCCTACTAGTACCTGCCCAAGCAAATAGTGAATTTAGGCTCAGTATCTGATGAATGCAGCAATGAAACTGATGTCCATCTTAAAATAGCAAAATAAATAAACAGTAGTATTCTTACAAACATCTCCACCAAGGATAGTAATATCAGCCTTGTGTCTCTATGATCTGGATTCCAGTTGTATTTAGGCTGGCTTTTGGTAGCCTGACCATGACTCTCCTCAGTCTCCACTGGTCAATGCCCCAGAAATCCCCCAAAGACTCAAATGTCTTCCTTTGAGTATGTGGAGGGTAGAAGGTCCTCTTTGACAGTAATGCTTCTCTCTCTGCTGTACTCAAAACAACCGAAGACTGAAAATAAAACCAAATCCCTTGTTTCTGAATTCTGGTTTGTGATTGGTGTGGTTCTTGTAATATTGTTTACTAATTAGTTCTGTCTCTGCCCTGGGACCATACAGTCTAAGAGAGTTCTGAACCTCTGCCAGGATTGCTGCTGTGGTCCAGGGCTGAGTCTCCTAGATACTTAGTGTGGTATTTTAGTAGCAGCCCTTCCAAAGGAGTTAAATACCTACTAAATATTTGTCTTTCTGTCCAATATACAGCTTCCTCTTATTATAATTTAAAACAAGGTTAGGGTTTGATTGTGCCAGGAAAATGGGATGTGCCCAAAATGGGATTGCTTCTCATAAAATCATGTAGAAAAGAGATTGATTCACCTAGCAGGTGAAAGGGACTGGCTGGGTTTGGGTCCTCTCCCCTCAGAAGTGTTCTAGCCCTGAGCCTCCCACTCCCTAGGCACCCTTTAGGGAGGGTGCAGAGGCCGAAGATCCCCCTGCTCCCAACTCATATGGGAATATTGCTGGCTGTCCCCCTTTGTCAGGAAATGAAGGGAAAGTGCACAGTTTGCTGCATTCCTCACTCTGGCTGGGAAGTGCAGGGGGCAGACGAACTTGGACTTGCCCCTACTGGGGGACATGTGCTGTGTCTGTTGGAGCTGCAGTGGCCATGTAAAGGTGCTTCTCATCTGGCCCCAAGCTACTGTGCTGAGAGAGGGCTGAGGTAGTCCTGCCTCCCCGGACGCAGCCTGCATACAGAACCCTTCATCCACAGCTACATCCCAGAGCAATGATTTAAATTAAGCATGTACATTTTTATTTTATTTTCCAAAAACAAAAAATTAATTGAGTTAAGGACCCAAGCAACACCAGGTAAATCTTCTAGTATTTAATATAGTGTTTGACAGACCTGCCCAACTGTATGTTATAGCCTATACTGCTGACAGATAATGAAGATCCTTTTGTTCATGTGGTAGGAATCAGTGATTTTAGAGAATTCTCACCACAAAATTATGTGACCATGATGTGCTGTATAATGACAATGGTGGCAATCCTGAATGTTTATGTATTTGTTACAGTATCACTAAAACAGATGTCTTCCTAATATGAAAAAAACATACAAAATAATCTTATCTCAAAGTACTTGAGTGACTGTCACTCTTTTCAATGGCCTTCCTGAGGAGAACAGTCTAGCTGTCTTGTTCATCATCCCATGGTCCCCTCTGAATTAACAGGGAAAATAGGGCCTTCTCAGTTCAGAAAGCTTGTCTGTAGAACTCCCTCCCTGTGGAGGCTTGCCAGAGTCTCTTTGTACTGTCTTCTAGTCTTGGTGTGCAGCTGTTCTACTCGGCTCAGTACATCTTTGACAGTTTTGGCTTCTCTTTTTTACCAGCTCTTTCTCATTTGTATTATTTTCCTTTGTATTATAGTGAGTGGTTTTCCTGAGTTGCTGTGTGTGTTGTAGTTTAATTTTGTACAGTGTCCTAGCTACATGGATAAAAAACCCAAATTTCATACAAATAGATGAGACAGTGGACCATAGTTATCTTGGCATGATTCTATTGAAGTCAATGGGAATTATGCCTTAAATGGTTTTGGTCTGATATGTGTGGCAAAGTTGTGACTGGAGAATTTGGCCAATATGCAAGCATGTGGGTGAATATTGGCTGCAAGAATTAAACTTTTTGTTCTAACTGAAGAAACAGTCACCTCACACTATCTGACAAACTTAAGTTTCCTCAGGTATCCACTTATATTATACATATTGCTTGATCACACTTGAAATGAAGACTTACTTATGTAAAGGCAAAAGTGCTGCTGTTGATGTTGCTAATGACTTTTTGCTGCCACAAGAGGTGACACCACAGCTAATAAAAATAGTGGGCAAAGCCAGCAAAAATGTTCCTTTGTAATCAAAGTGTAAAGAACGCTTTGATTACTTTGACTCAGTGCTGAGTAACACTCCTTTGGGATCATATTGTTGAAACAAAACTTGAACAAATGTAGATGTATCAAATTTATTGATGCATTTTCTTACCACTGTGCAGAGGAGCTGACAAACTGCAGCCTTACTGCTTTGTCCAGTGAGCCTGGCCCATACTTGAATGAGAAATCTCCAAGGAAAATAAATATGCATGTGATTCAAAAAAGATGTTTGTGATTCAGTATCTGGCACTATTCCCTTTCAGACAGGACTGAATCAGAATTCCAGTCTGGTGATATGGGCTGCTGTGCTGCTGGAGGTGGTTGGTCTTTTTTGAATGAAATGTAAAACTATAAGGCCTTCACCAAAATGTAGTCTCTCCCACATCACCCCCAACAACTGGCCTGGGGCCTGCTCCCTCTCCAACATAGTGCTGTCGACAGCAATGCTTCTGTCAGGCTACGTCTACACTACAGGCTTCTTGCGCAAGAAGCCTTTTGTGCTAGAGTTTTTGCGCAAACACTTCTTGCGCAAGAGCACATCCACACCTCAAAGCACATCACAAAAGCGATGTGCTTTTGCACAAGAGAGCGTCCACACTGCTGGATGCTCTTGCGCAAGAAAGCTCCGATGCTTTTTTCCATAGGAGTTTCTTGTGCAAGAAACCCCTCTGGAGTGTCCACACTTGCCTTCTTGTGTAATAGCCGGGGCTTGACGAACGGCGGCGAAAGCTGCTCACCAGCCCCACACTGCGCATGCACAAGACCCGTATTGCGCATGCGCACGCCGGAAACAAACGGGGCACCCAGCTGAAATCTACTCACCACGGGCGAGTAGATTCAATGCTTTGTCGAACCCTGGTAATAGCGGTAGCGCTAAAAGCAGTTATGCCTCAGGAAAGGAAGTCTACCTACGGCGGAAAAAGCCCTCTGTTCTGCTGTTTAACTGCCCATTTAATTGCACAAGAGCTCATTTGACGTGTGGATGCTCCCCAGGTTTTTGTACAAAAGCAGCTGTTTTTATGCAAAAACCTTGTAGTGTAGACGTGGCCTCAGTGTAAATTTGGTGGGTTGAGTGTTTTTTTCACAACCCTTCCTGACAAAAGTAGTAGTGTAGATATAGCCTTAAGATCCTCTTGGCACTTTTGTTCTCCAAATTCAAACAAATAATTGCATTCTAAATTCAATCAAACATTTTTACATTCTGCCTCATCTGGAGTTTTAACCAGATAAGGGTGTTTGTCATGTCCTAAGTAATGTTTCAGTGCATTGTTAAACAGTTGCTACATTTCAGTATTGGATGAAATGACTGTGTATTCCTATGCCACAGGGATACCATAAGCTTTATTAATTAAATTATATAAAGTGCTTTGAGATCCTCAAGATGGAATGTGCTGTAAGACTGCAAAGCATTATTAATTATTGTTATTTCTTATTTCAGATATTTCAGAATAAATCCAGGTTTCATTAGCTTGTGCTGTCTGTAGGGCTCAGAATGAGTGAGGCTGATCATGGAAGGGAGTCTGTATATATATTTTAATCTATTTTCTCTATCTAATCTAAAGCAGCTATCACTATGGTTTCTAGATGTATGTGGGAAGGTGCTAGAGGAGGGGTAAAGTGGGCCAAGAAACTGACTTCATTAAAGTGTGGAGGTGACCACCCACCTTGGGATAGAGAAAAATAGGGCAGTTGGCGGTATCAGGCTGGAGACGAGGGAGTTGGGCAGTTTGAAAAAGGAAGGCTATTTTGTCAGCAATCCAGCAAAGTTTTTCAGACAAAATAGCTAAGTAATGAATAATGTATATGCATTGTCTTCTGTGTAGCTATGAGCGACCGATCAAAGAGGAGATTTCAACCTAGGAGGGAAAGATGGTGGAAGAGCATTCCCTAGTCTCCCTTGAACGTCTGCGAAAGGATGAGCTATAAAAAGGTCTGCTGGGGAGCAGATGGAGGAGAGTGCATGTGGGAAGGCAGGATCCCTACCCAGTTTCTGAGGGCTGGATTGCGTGTTGGGTTGCTGGTAAAGTATTTTTTTGCTTACATCATCTTAATTGGTTTGTGTTTATAAAGTTTTTTCCTACTGAACAAACCTTACTGCCTGCTGTTGTGTTGTTTTTTGCTCAGTCATCACAGCATCTTCTTGGGAGGAAAAAAAAAGAGTTAGGGTTAAGACATCATTGCCACTGGTAATCTCTGATTTGAAGCTTCCTTGCTATAGAATTCTGCTTTATTCTCCCACACACTTCCCCATACTTTTACTTTTCTATGTCTAGTTATGTGTAGGGACTGCCTGGAAGAACTTCTTGTGCTGATGAAAGCTCATCTCCTATAATAGAAAAGGGCAATGGGAAAATTTTATTTAAACTAATAAAATCTTTGATGTTAACATATCACAAGTGGAATATTTTATCACCTTCCACCTGAATTTCCATTGCCCTGCACCTTGTGTTATTATTTACATTAAGGCTAAAATGCTGCTATTCTGATCTAGTAGCATCTTATACTCTGTACTGATGTACATGATTGTACAGAGTGCAGGCCAATGAAGACTTAGGCCTCTTTATTTGGTTTACTTCCTCCACTACCTTCAAAGCTATTCCTCCTGCCTGTTTCTTATCCTCATGGCAATACGTTTTCAGAGTCTTTAGAACTTTTCAGTATAAAGGAGCAGCAACACAATATGAGTGCACAACATTCCTCAGAGTAGCCATAGAAACACAGGAATTCTCTCTTTAATACTAATGGGCAGTTGGGAATTGTCTGTGTCTATTAGATGTCATTTAAAAGGTTACAAACTATTATTATCTGTATTACAGTATTGCATGTAGGCTAGGGCCCCATCATGTTAGGTATTGTTAAAAACATATGAGAAAGACAGTCTTTGTGATCTTGCTAATTTAGTACATCTATAATCCCTGACTGCTCATTTGCCAAGCATTTTAGTTAATGTATCACCTAGACCAGATGGAGTCTGTGTTGAATTTTACACTTTTCTATCATCACTTTATTGTTTGAAGTGTAGTAGAACCTCAGATTGTAAGTTAAGGACTTTTGTATCATACATACAACAAAAAGATTGTCTATGCTCTAAAACTGCTTACAAGTATGAAAGTATATGACAGACAACAGGTGGAGACAACAAATAGAGATGGGATGCACAAAGTAGCAATGAATGATTATCATTAGCATAAGAATAGCAATCATGTTACCAACTATCTAACATTTGGAGGCATCATGACAGAGGGGATTTTTTAATGAGAGGAGGATGAAATAGTGTGTGTGGATTTTGAGAAACACTTCATATGCATAAAGTGCACCACAGGAGAAAATGCAAAGGTGTTTGAAGGAAAATTGAACAGATCAATGATAAATGCAGGTATCATTGACAGAACTTATTTCTGAACTGCTGTGGATGTCATGGAGAAAGTTAACTTTAGGCCTCAACTTTCAAATTTCATCAAGCTATTCTACAGCTCTCTCAATAAGATGGTATTCCTACATGGAATATTTTCTGAACTCTGCCCTCTCCTGTATGGATTGTATCTGGACTAGCCACTCTCATCCCTTCCTCTTGCTCCATCAAGCAATTATCTGTGCTTCAACACAACATAAACACATAGAAGACTGAGTGAGAAATAGTACCAGGTTTTCAGCTTCTTGTACAATAAACTTTTGACTGAATTAGACAATGCCAGCTACATGCAGCTCAGTGAGACAGTGGTCCTAACCTTCAAAATCTTTTCTCACACTCTCCTCTTTCTTCCTTAAACAGCTAGAAGAGTGCTTTCCAGCATGGACAGACAGGCATATGTTAGTTGTGCTTTCAGGTTAGTGTGCTAAAAATAGCAGCATGGCCACAGCAGTGTGGGTGGGAGCATGGACTAGCACCCACCCAACCCCTGGGCAAATATTTGGACCAAGTTGGACAGCTAGCCCCAGCCACCACCCTTGCTGTTGCAGCCTGACTCCTAATAGCATGCTAATTCAAGCAGAGCTAGCATGTGTCTGTTTATTTGTGCTAGGAAGCATCCTTCCTGCTGTTGTGCAGACATATCCTTAGTTCTCTCTACCATCTCTAGGTGTAATAGATAAACTCCCGAAGTTTCTTCAACTCTAATCTATGATTCTATGATCTCACTTGTGTGCTCATTTATATCTTTCCCCTTTTCTCTCGCATTATATATTTGCCACCTGCTCTCCCCAGCCAGAGTGAGGAATGCACCAAACCGTGCACTTTCCCCTCACTCCCTGACAAAGGAGAACAGCCAGCGGTGTTCCCATATGAATGGAAGGGGCCTCAAACCTCTCCCTCCCTAAAGGGTGCCAGGGGGTGGGAGGCTCAGAGCTGGAACAGTCCTAGGGAGGAGGGGTGCCTCCAGCCAATCCCTTTCACCTGCCTGGTGATTGTTACTTTTCTATATGGTTTATGAGAAGCAATCGCATTCCAGGCAAATCCCATTTTCCTGGCACAACCAAATCCTTCCCTGGCTTTAAGTTATGATAAAAGGAAGCTGTATACTGGATTTGGTGGTCCTAACTCTTACTATTTAGAAGGAGTTCTTGAACAAACAGATCATCCATCCGTCCATCTGGCAGTCAAACTCTCTCAAATATATAGTAGCTATACCTTATGTTATTAGCGTCTGGATTTTAAATTATTTGTATTGTTCCTTTCCTCCCTTCTGCAAGTGAGACAACTTGACAATAATGAAAGCAAATTCTATTTGCATGCCTAAATATTCTAGTTGTCTGGCTTCTCCATTCACTGTTAGCCAGTCCCATGATGAGATTTACATTCTTCTATCTGATTCTTTGAAGAAATCAATTTTATGGTTGTAAGGATTATATCTGCATTGTACGTGGATTGGAAGAAAAATATAAAATGCATTTAGAAAACAAACGAAGAAGTATTCTAGGCTTTTTCTGGTAACAACACTGTTTTATCTGTTATATAACTGGCTTCCTTCTAGTTTGCAAACATCCTGGTTAATATTAGCCTGGCAATGCAAGACCACCTACTGCACGTTTCATAAACAGAATGAATATTGAAGGATTTTGTGATATTGCCCTTTTCCCAATATCAAGCAAATTTAGGCATAGCAAACTGTACACTCATGCTTAAATTTAGTAGGTCCTGAAACAGCATGTTAAAACAGAAGAGCTCATAGCTAAATGCTCTCTGCTTTGGGATCAGCTGAGAATTGAGTTTGATGTGAATACCTTGCAATTGCATACCCATGAGACTAGAAGACCTGAACTGAGCTATATTAAGCTGCTCATTGTACTTTTTCCCCCCTGTGAAGTGTAAAGCACTGAAAGCCTCGTTATTTCATAACCACTTGGGAGGAGAAGAATTATTTTAATACAGTAGTCTTAAATAAGACTTGTATTTTATTTTATGTATTTAATTAATTTATTTATTGCACTCAACCAGAGCTCTGGGCATAGATGCATAAAGCAATATAGTACATACAAAATTCCACAGTGGAACATTGTCCACTTTATAGTCACAGCTCCTCAAACCCACTGGATACATCTATACTAACATTAGTTATTCCGAAATAACAAAGAGCAGGTCTACACTACAAACCTTTATTTTGAAATAATGTCGAGCGGGAAGATTTCTTACTTCAACTCCTGTAACCCTCATTTCATGAGGAGTAAGGAAAGTCAAAGGAAGAGTGTTCTCCCTTCGATTTCTTGCTGTGTAGACAGCGCCAAAAGCTGAAATAAGCTATTTTGACTTAAGCTATGCAATTGATGTAGCTGAAGTTGTGTAGCTTATTCCAACTTTAGCCCTGCTGTGTAGATGTACCCACTGTGAGCAGGGAGCTCCGTCACAGTTTTAAATGAAATCTATTTAAATCAATAGAGTGGGTTATCCCTTTCCTGGAGTTTGGCTGTATTTACAAAAAGAAGGAAGCAATAAACCTTAAGGTCCTCCCCTCCCCCCCACTGGTGCTCCTTGAGAATTCCCAGTTCATGTCCAGTATCTGTACAAAGCCACTTCCACTTCCTTATGTCTGGAGGGAACAGTGAGATATCTGCAACTGTAAATGAACAGAAAAACACAATTGACGTTTTCTAGCAAGATCACAGGTTTGTCTACAATTAAAAATTTAAAGTGCAGCTGCAGAGGAACTTTAAACTGAAAGAGTAGTAATGGCAGCGGTGCTGGGAGCTCTCCCAGTGCTCTGTGTAAACCGCCTCCACCAGGGAGGTTGCTATCAGTACTGGGAGCTGTGCTCCCAGCACTGTAGTCTGGTTCACACTGGCACTTTACAGCACTGTAACTTCTTGTGTTTAGGGAGGGAGTGTGTTTTTTCACACTCCTGAACCAGAAAGTTACAGCACTGTAAAGTGCCAGTACTGGCTTAGCCTAAATCTGCTAGCAGGTGAAGATTTCAGATTAATGCTGCCAACCTGATGCATCCCCCCAAAATAAACATTTTTCCTGCATAAATCACTTCACACTTCAATTCACCCTTCTGGAGGATAGTAGTACATTATATCCCAGCAGCAGTCTACTGCTGAAAATGTGACTCTTTCAAAGATATTAGAGAGTTAAAAGAGGATGCCATCTACTGGTCTCAGAACAGGACTGGGAGACAGGAGCACCTAAATTCAAATTCCAGTGTTGTCCACTATTGTGTTGTGTGACTTAGCCTCTTATCTCATTTTCCGTACCTGTAAAATGAGAGTAACAATAATTATCCACAGAATGCTTTAAGGATTAACTAGAGAATGTTTATAAAGTGAATTGTGGGCAAGAATTGGATGCCTCAATGTAGCCCAGAAAAAAAGAAACAAAGAAGACAGCCCCCATGATATTTACATGAGAGCCATAAATTCTGGATTTCAGGTCACATGGCCCCACTTGCATCAGAGCCAGCAGAGAGATTATCATTAGTGTCAGAATGAGAACTTCTGGAAGTTGAACTGAAAAGAAGGCCCAGGTTAAAGAGATTCAATAATTAATACAACATACCACACAAATGACTCCAGAAGCAACCATGGAGTGATCTTGAAAGGTATATTCACCAGATTTCAGAACAAATTCTCTCCAAAATTCTGTAAAATCTAAGATGATATACGAGATTTGAGAGAAGTCCAGAGCAGGACTCCCAGCTTATGACATTATTTTATCTTGTGGACCTTGCAGGTATATAATAGAAAGTAGTCTATAGAGAGACATGGAGATAGACTGAGTATAGAGGTTCCCTAATTGACACTAAATCCAGTTCCATCAGCTTTATGAAATAGTTACAAATGGTTCACTAAAACCTGGTCAGAAGTTCTGAGACAGCTGAGGGGACGTACATCATATTAAAGGAAATCTCTAGACTCTAGAGAGGCTAAAACAGGTCTAAAACAATTTGCATTTCCATAGTCATTTTGAACCCAGTGTGGCCAATTCTGTAATAATCAGTTTAGATTTGATATAATTATTTACATACCACTATCCTCTGCTACATTGCAACAGAACTGTTTATTACAGTTCTCTTTGCTGGATAAACAATTGAAACTGCTACTTTATGAGATGCAAATGAGGACTCCCCACTTTTTTTTTTCTTTTTAGGAGACAAGGGTACTGAGTTTGAATCCTCTTGCTGTGATCGATATTCTAGGGAGCAGCTATAAATAAAGAGTTTTACTATAGAAGAGTCATGCATGCATTTGATGGATGATTTTTATTGCACTGATATAAAAATAGGCTTAATGAAACACAGATGTAATCTTCAATTATCAGCAACTATCTTTTTGAAATAATGTTTTATATTCTATATTGAGATCCACAAATATATAGGAAAGAGACATCATGATTTTATATTTTTACAGCTTGCTTAAACTGCATATTTGTGAAACATTCACACAACACTCAGAAAGAATGAGTGTCTGTTAATGCTTTGCAGTGCCTGGTTGCCACTCATGTAATATAGCAAGACAGAATCACAAAGGCATGGAAAAAGATGTATTCAATCATCCAGTCAGTTCCTTTGCCAGAGCAGAATTGTTCCTTAAATTTTATTTTCTAAGGCTTTGTTCAATCCAGTTTTAAATGATTCAAGATACGGATTGGTTTATGTGGTGACATTTTGGCAGGGTATGAAATAAAATCTGGCAGAGATGCAATGACTAAAGGCCTAATCCTGTCCACGCTGAAATCAGTGGCAAAACTCCCATTGACTTCAGTTAGAGCAGAGTTGGATCTTGAATAGGTACATAAGTAAGCTGAAAAAGGGGGAAAACCCCTAATTCTATTACGCTATTATATTCTCTTTCACTCTCTCACAGATATCTGCAATATCCCTCTTCATGGGCAAGATTTTCTACATAAAAATGAGCTGCTTTGTTAGTGGTCAATAAATAAAATAGCTCTGGATTAACAGTCTCCTTCTGATGTCTCACTTAGACTGGCTGTTGCAGTGCTTAGTTCTTTTAACACTGTTAATGGGAACTCTCCAGAAGCATATTTTAAGAAATCAATAAAGAGAGGAAAAGCTCATTGATTTTTGCTGATTTTCTTTAACTAGAGGAAAGCCTATTAAACTTGGTCAGTCTACAATAAAAGACAAGGTTACTGTGGTTCAGGGTATAAACTTCGCCCTTCATAACTTTCACTCAAAGTTTATTCTTCCTTTGTTATTCCATAGTTACTACATCTTCTACTCTTCTTATATGTATTGGACAAATTGTTCAATCATTTACACTTGTGTAAATCTGGATTAAATTTAAATGGCATGAAACTGGATTTGTTAGTGATTCATCTCTGAGCAGGATTTGGCCCATTTAATTCTGATTACCTATAAATCAGCCTCCTTCAGAGTTTGAAAGACAAGAATTTAACCACATCACTCGACTAAAAAATGGACAGAATATATTGAATAGAAAATTATCCCTGGACTTAACAAAAGTGTCTAGATGTATTTTATAAAACTATGCTGGGTTGGTGGTAAATATTGGCCCTTTAGGCCAATTTTTGGCAAGGCAAGAAAAGCCTAAATCAAATGCCTTTGCCTGTGGGGAAATATAGAATTGTTCTTGGATATTTAGATTTTGAAGAACATTGGTCTCTGGATACCACTTTATCTGAATTCTCTAAATTGGTGCGAAAGTATCAGAAAAATGGTTCTAATTTTGATGCTAATCTTCCAGCATTCAGAGGAATATCTGAAAAATGTCTGAGAGACTTACCAAATTAAATAACAGGACAGGGTTATTTGCACATGACAGTGGAGTAAGAGACAATGACTCCCTCCTCCAATTTGGAATTGAATTTTCCATTAAAATGTATGTCAAAGGCATTTGAAACAAAAATATTGAAATGTACTTTTATTATAGTTGCTGCCACTGAGAGTATAATATGCATTGTAGATGTGCTGTGGCTTTTGCAAGTGTGAGCATTACACACCCGTGGATTGTGGGTGAGATCTTTGCATGCCATTGCCATTCTGCTGATTCTACAGTATGTTCCACCTTCCCCAATATTAGCTTATCTTTTATAAATTTTTCTCTATAGTCATCCAAAGGCCTTACGAATTGGGGAACATGGGAGAGCTGCCTCCCCTTCTCTCCCTCCCACATTTTTTTGCTCCTCAATGATATCTCTGCCAATTACCTCTTGGTGCCCATTCCTGTTTGCTGGCTGTCTGTAATTCTGCCATGAGATATGTATTTTGCTATGCTCAGCTGCTATAGTGATTTCCAGCCAAAACGGGGGTGAGGACATTCTCACATGATGGGGTTGTTCTTAGGGAATGTGTGGAATGAGGCAAGGGGATAGGTGTGGAAACTGGCAGGGAGGAGAGTTCCTAGGATATAATGTGGAAATTTTAGGGGCAGATATAGAATTGGGGGAGGAGCATTTGAGAAGGTGACCTTGGCTGGAAAGAAGGTAGAGAAAGATGGATTTTAGTGGGGCTGAATTCTGACTCTAGAGGCACAAACGAGATTTAATGGGGTTGGCAGATAGAGGGAGAAGATTTTGACTGTAATTTTTGTAACATGCCCTATATGCATGCTATGTGAATTATGGGTATGTCTATACTGCACGGCTATTTCGAAATAAGCTATTCTGGAATAATTATCCCAAAATAGCTTATTTAAAAATATCAAGTCTACACTGCAGGGAAGCCTCAAAATTAGTCCAAGGCAGGCTTTCCTAATACAGACGTGCTATCTCAATTTAGAGCCCCAGAAGGCACTGGTGAGAAATAACGTAGAATGGCCCTGGTATTTCGAAATAGCAGCATAATAGGAATAATGCCTATTCTGAAATAGCAGTCTACACATACCTTATTTTGAAATCGCTATTTCAGAATAGGCATTATTCCTCATAGAATGAGGTTTACAGATTTCGGAATAAGCCGTCCGTTATTTCGAAATTATTTTGAAATAATGGAATGGCTGTGTAGATGCTTGCATTGTTATTTTGAAATAATGCTAGTTATCTCGAAATAATGGTGCAATGTAGATGTACCCTTAAAGACATAAATACTATAGCATAATTAAAATTAAGTATAAAACTGTGAGGGGTTGCAATACCAGTGCCTCCATTGATATTTGAGTATAGGTTATTCTGCCTTACCGATCATTCATATCCATAGAGCTTTACAAATTGTCGGATTAATATGTAAAAGGCCAGATCCTCAGCTGGGTGAAAATCAGCATAGCTCCATTGGCTGATCCCACTGTAAAAAACAAATTATTTAAATGTATTTTCCACCTCAGGTTAACTAGGAATATTCATAACTATTTTCAAGAAGCAAAAAACTTCAGATGAATAAGAAAACACCACAGAGTCTCTGATAAAAATTTAGAGCAATGCAGTTCAGCAGAAATTGAGTCTGCAACCAAGAAAAGCCCCAATCTTCAACTCAAAATTAGCAAGCATTCCTTGGTATTGTGATATATGTGATCAGATGCACCTGATTGCTGATGAATCAAAGGATGACCTCATTGCTAACTCATAGATCCACTTGCATTTTATGATTTCAAGAGTTGCACAGTAAGTCCATGTAATCATTTATGGCTCTCAGTATTTACCTTACTCCAGCGTCAAAGGAAATCTTCGCTGTTAGTAGAATATTTTCTGACCAAAATTATCTGGGGTGCAAAAAGTGCATTATGTTTCACTAAATACAAGGTCTTCAGTGAAGCAGTGAGAGAGCATGTAAAATCAGAATGGCAGGAAGCTTTCTATGAGTGGTCGATTTCTTTGATATCTTAACCAAAAAGAACAGAACCTTTAAGGAGCAACTGAAAGACTCTCCGACACTTATCAAGGGAGTCTGTACTTGATTGTACCATCATGCTTTATGCTATGCAAGTCATTACTCTCCATGATAAATCTAACAATGAGGGGATGAAAGTATTAGGGAGCATTTAGAAACTTCTATAACGCTACCCAGAAATAAATTGATTGAAATAAGTGATTGTATTCTGAAAAATGATATTGTAAGGGGCAGGGAACACATGAGGAGCATTTTCACTTTTAATTGATGAAACTACAGGCATTGCTAGGACAGAACAAATCTGGTTCTCTCCTCATTTACAATAGTTACATCAGTGTAACACCATTGAAGAGAGGTAACTAGTGGTGACCCCAAGGAGTCTGTACAGTAATTCCTCATTTAACACTATAGATATGTTTCAGAAAATGATCGTGTTAAGTGAAAACGTGTTATGTGGGGTCAATTTTCCTATTGAAAATAATGGAAAAGGTGGGGGTTGCTTTTCAAGCGGCAGTGTCTGTTGGGACCGGCACATAAGGTTGAGGAAGAAAGGGGACTGGGTTATGGCAGGGAGGGGAGGTGTTTAGCTCTGGGGAAGGGAAGGGGAGGAGGATTGGGTTGGGAGTATGCTCCTGTGACAGATCTGCCAGGACCCGCACTGCGTCCGGCGAAGGGGGGGGAGGGTCGCAGGGGAATGGCGCGGAGAACGGCGAACCCTCGGCCGCTTTGCAGGGAGGCGGGGGAAGCCCCGCGCAGCCGCCGGCGACAGGCCAGCTGGGGAAATCGTGTTATTCTGGGGACAGTTGTGTAATTCAAAAAACGTTCCCTAAAAAAAAAATCGTGCTATCGCGAAAACGTGTTAAGCGGGCACGTGTTAAATGAGGAATTACTGTACTAGGACCAATCCCATTCAACATATTCATAAATGGCCTGGAAAAAGGGGTAAACAGTGTGGTGGCAAAATTTGCAGATGATACAAAACTGCTCAAGATAGTTAAGTCCGAAGCAGACTGTGACAAGTTTCAGAAGGATCTCACAAAACTAAATGATTAGGTATCAAAATGGCAGATGAAATTCAATGTTGATAAATGCAAAGTAATGCACATTGGAAAACATAATCACAACTATACATATAATATGATAGGGACTAAATCAGCTGTTACCACTGAAGAGAGAGATCTTGGCGTCATTGTGGCTAGTTCTCTGAAAACACTCAATGGCAATCTAAAAAGCCAGGGAATCTTTAAGATATAGAAGACCTTATTGCATCTATATAAATCCATGGTTCACCCACATCTTGAATACTATACTACATACAGATGTGGTTGCCTCATCTAAAAAAAAAGTTCAGAAAAAGGTAACAAAATGATTAGGGTTATGGAATGACTGCCATATGAGGAGAGATTAATAACATTGAGACTTTTCAGCTTGGAAAAGAGATGACGAAGGGGGATATGATTCAGGTCTATAAACTCATGACTAGTAGGGGAAAAAGTAAATGAAGCATTATTTACTCCTTCCCATAACACAAGAAGGAGGGGAGGGGGTCAACAAATTAAATTAATAGGTCACAGGTTTAAAACAAAAGGAAGTATTTCTTCACACAATGGACTATCAGCCTGTGGAACTCCTTGCCAGAGGATGTTGTGAAGGCCAAGACTATAACAGGGTTCAAAAAAGAGCTAGATAAATTAATGGAGGATAGATCTATCAATGACTATTAGCCAGGATGGGCACAGATGGTGTCCCTAGCCTCTGTTTGTCAGAGGCTAGGAATGAGTGATGGGGTTGGATCACTTGATGAGTGCCTGTTCTGTTCATTCCCTCTGGGGTTCCTAGCAAATGTAGTGCCTATTTTTAAAGAGAAGGAGAATCTGGGGAACTAGACTGGTCAGTCTCAGCTCAGTTCCTGGAAAAATCATGGAGCAGATCCTAGAAGAAGGTGATCAGGAACAGTTAACATGGATTCACCAAGGGCAAATCATGCCTGACCAATCTAATTGCTTTCTGTGATGAGGCAACTGGCTCTGTGGATATGGGGAAAATGGTGGACATGATATACCTTGACTTTAGAAAAGCTTTTGATATGGTCTCCCACAATATTTTTGCCAGCAAGTTAAAGAAGTACAACTTGTATGAATGGACTATAAGGTCATGTGACAGGGTCAGTCCCACTCCTGGGTCCCAAACCCCTGTTCAGTCCACAGTCTGCAGCACAGGTTTTGCTTGCCCCTTTCAGTGTTTTGTAGGGGCTGTCCCTTGGCAAAAATAGCTGTCAGGACAGATGCTTCTGGTCAGCCTGGGCTGGGTTACCAATCCTCCCCCGCTACCAGATGGACTCTCTGGTTGCTTGAGGGAAGGGAACCCAAACACTCAGCTATGTCTACACTGGCGGGTTCTTGCTCCAGAATGGCCGTTCTTGAGCAAAAACTTGCCACCTGTCTACATTGCATGCGCATTCTTGCGCAAGTAAATCTACAGTATAGCGTCAGAAAACAGGGCTTCTTGCGTGAGAGCTCTGATGCTCCCTTTCAGGAAGAAGCCTTCTTGCTTAAGAGGCCAGTGTAGACAGGCAGCCAAGAGTTTTTGCACAAGAACCGGCCTCACAGGAAAAAAGCCAAGTGGCTGCTTGACGCTCCGTACCTGCACTCACAACTTTTTACTTCCTGGTTACTGGACCCCCCCCTTAAAGCCACATGCAGCCTGCAGACGCCACGTGGCAGCAGCAGCACAACCAGCAGCTCCAGCACGTGGCTCTGCCCTGCTGCACCCACGAGCCCCTCAGAGGAGATGTCTGCTTCAGAGGACACCCCTGAGAGTCTGTACCCTCCTCCCAGCAGCCACCCCAGGACTCCCAGGAGGCCTGGAGGGGCATCAAGAGGCACACCCCTTGCTGATCCCAGACAGAGGTAGAGGCCCTTCAGGACCTGTGGGCCAATGAGTAGGCCCTCCATGACCCCCATGCCCATTGCCGGATTGCAGACATTTTTAGCCGCATGGCCCAGGTGCTCTCCCAGCAGGGACATCCAGCCCAGACCCTTGAACACCGGCCTGAGGTGGACACCGGCCTGAGCCCCCCAGTGACCAGGCCATGTGATGTGGAGGAGGAGGGTGACCTGCCCACCAGGTCTGAATCCGAGGACAAGGGAGATGACCGCAGCAGCACTGTCACCCTGCACCTGGAGCCAGTGCTGAGCAGCCAGGATGTCTCCTGGGCTTCATCTGAGGCCAGTAAAGGATCCTCTGGTGAGTATTGAGCTTCCTCACTCTCAAGGGTGGGGGAGGCGGATGTCTAGGGGGGAGGGGGAGGGAGCATCACTCAGGCAGTTTGAGCTGTACACTGTGTAACACTATGCAGCACATGCAACCTCATGCAGCCTGACTGTGTGGCATGTGGATGTGGTAGGCAGCTCCAGGGCACGCCTGGGACTCTGCTGCTTGCACACATACCGACTGTGGGTAAAGAGGGGTGCTGGCTGGAAGCAGCCAAGGCCCCAAGAATTCAGGCCAGACCTCACACCTTCCGAAGGGTGCCGCACGCAGACAGCATGCAGCCATGTGACACAACAGCTGCTCCTGGGGATACCGCAGCGAGCCAGCCCTGGGAGCATGGCTCCCACGGAGCCCCTCACCTGCTCCCAGCCCCGAGGCTGCACCCGAGGGAAGCCCCTCACTGTGGCCATGCACTTCCCTGGGCTACTTGTCTGAGGGCTAGTGGGAGGGGGGAGTGGGGAAGCTATTGGCCTGACTCTATGGCCACTTGAATTTTGCTGCAAGGATGGTACACTCCCCAGTCACCCTGGCTCTGTCTCCAAGGCCATCAATTGACAGGGGTCCGAGACCCCAGACCTCGTCTGCCATACTTGCTCCCCTGCAACATGGGAATTTATCTAGCTCCTCTTTAAGCTCTGTTAATAGTCCTAAGCCTTCACAGCCTCCCCTAGCAATGAGTTCCACAGGTTAACACAACACATACTAAGTGGCCAGGACACAGACAAGGGATCTTCAGTCACAGTGATGTCTCCCAAGGGGTTACAATCCATGGAGGATCACTTTACTCCAGGAGGAGTCCTGTATGCAAACATACACACAGAGGACCGAGTGGGCCCAAGCCACAGTAGTGTGGTGTCACCTGGGCTCAGGGCAGAGGGCATGGGACGCGGGACGCAGGGACAGTGTGGGCAGGGCAGCCTGACCGCCCCATCATTATCTCTGCAGTAGGACCATCCAGGAGCAAGGGACCCTCCAGCAGTGGCAATACCCCCAACTTCCCAGGCACCAGTCCGGCAGGCCAGGTAGTGGGACCAGCTCCTAGGGTGGCACATCCAGGCCATCGAGAGAATTGAGGCGGCTGTCACCAGAAAAATCGACACTGAGCTGGAGTGATGGCAGCAGGCATGGGGGCAGTTTTTGCAAAGGTATGACTGCATTTGCAATGTTATTACCACCCTGATGTCACACATTGGTCACACCATGCACTAGGGCACGGCCTTGCCACATCCACCTGCCCTCCCTACCATGCCCCCTCCTGCTGCCGCCATGCCCCCACCTGCTGCAGCCAGTCCTGCCACCTCCCCGTGCTGCCTGCCCCAACCCAGCCTAAAGGTCAGCAAGACCTCCGTGCCCGCAAAGGCAGGAGCTACCCCTCCCATCAGTAGCTTCCTCTCCCACTTCCGAGCCCCCTTCCTACTCCCACTGCCCACCCTTCTTCCCTATTGTTAAGGCAAAAAAAAAAAAAGTTCTGTTTTACGAAAAAACTGGTTTGGTTTTGTTTATTGGGAGGTGAGGGGAGGGAAGGGTTGAAGATGGGAGGGAGGTGTAGATGGGAGACAGAAGTGACCCTACTGTGGGGCCTGGGAGAACATGTCCTTCAGGGCCTCCTGGATATGCACCCCATTGTGGTGTGGATGGCAGCTGTGCGGGGCTGTTCAAATGTCCGGCCCTTGGCTGCCATCCATGCTGGGAGGAAGGCCTCCCCCTTGTGCTCCACAATGTTGTGGAGCACACAACACGCTGCCACAACCTCAGAAATGTTCTGCTCACCCATCTCGAGGTGGGTGAGTAGACAACGGAAGCACGTCTTTGGCCATCCAAAGGCGCACTCAGTCTGGTTGTGGGCCAGGTTCAGGTGGTCATTGAAACTTGCCCGGCTGGGGTCTGTTCGTCCTGTGTAGGGCCGCATCAACCAGGGCATCGGGGTAGGCCGCATCCCCCACAACACAGAGAGGCACGTGGCCGTCCCCAACAGTAAATTCCTGCTGGGGGAAGAAAGTACCCGCCTCCAGCCTGGAGTTTCTTAGGATGCGGGTGTCATGTGCCCTGCCGGACCACCCCACATAAATGTCTGAAGTGGCCACGGTGGTCCACAAGGGCCTGGAGCATAACAGAGGAGTACCCCTTCTGATTGATAAAATTGGTCGCTCGATGTTCCAGGGCATGGATAGGGATGTGGGTCGCATCCAGGGCTCCCCCACAGTTGGGGAACCCCAGGGCAGTGAAGCCAGCCACTGTTGCATCCACATCCCGAAGGCAGATGACTCTCTGAAGCAGGATGCTGTTGATGGCATGGACAACCTGCAGAAGGGCACACAGAAATACAGGGAATGCACCGAATGAGGCAGGGTAAGTGCATAATCCTTTGGGGGGTGCCTGCCCCCCTGTGAAGCCCTCCATCCCGAAACACACCAGGGCCCCCTCACCCCACAGGCCTCCCCCATACCAGCAGGCCTATGTGAGGAAGGGATGGCACAAACCCCTGGGTGATGGGGTATCCCCCACTTTCCCCACCCTGGAGTCTTCCCTTCCCCTGGGCAGGGAGTGCAGCACCCCCCCCATGACTTACCTGCATCACAACGGCACCGATGGTGGACCTGCCCACCCCGAACTGGTGTCCCACCAAGCGGTAGCTGTCCGGGGTGGCCAGCTTCCAGAGGGCAGTGGCGACCCTCTTGTTGACCGGGATGGAGGCCCACAGCCAGGTGGTACATCTCTGGAGTGCAGGGGTGAGCCAGGCACACAGCTCCAGGAATGTCTGCTTTCGCATCCTGAAGTTCCAGAGCCACTGCTGGTCATCCCATTGCTCCTGGACCAGCCGGTTCCACCAGTCGGTACTGGTGTCCAGTCTCCCTTATCTCTCCACGGTGGGGTGGGGATGCCCCAGGGACACCATCGCATCCATGGAGAGGGAGTCCAGCTCAAGTTCGGTCTTGAGCTCCTGCAGGAGTAGCACAGCAGCTGCAGGCACTCCAAAATGGCCATGTGGGGTCACAGGGCCACCCCTAGCTTCATGGCACAGCAGTGATAATGCCAAAGGCACAAAAGGCACTAGGGCAGAAGCTGTGGTGTCCAAAGAGGCTGAGGGCAACCACAACTAGAACTGCTATGGCTGTCAGTCCCTGCAAGAGGTCCCAAAGCATGCAGCAGGAGAGAAACGGCTGTCCAGGGAGATCTCTTTAAGCACATATCTCAAAGGAGCTCCAGCCCCCACCCCCAGAAAGTCCTGGTGCCCTTTTGCCATCTGCAAAGTAGTTCCAGGATGAAACTTTTGCACAAGAGCATCCCACCAGTGTGGATGCTCTCTTGCACAAGTACTTTTGTGGAAAACAGTTCTTGCACAAGAAGCAGGCAGTGTAGATGTAGCCTCCCTATTGGAGCGCCTCACCTTCCCTCTCCTTTGGCAATACTACCTTTCTCTTTATCAGCATCTCTGACTGGTGCCCATATTAGTTGGCACTGACACACTCACTCCTCTACTACTCCTCCCCCCCCGGAAGGCTTTTAAAGAATTCCCAGGCAGCCTGAAGTCAGCTCAGCTGGCCCTTATTTGCTTTAGAGCCATCCTGTCTCAGCTGCCCTAATTAATCAGGGCCATTGCTATTTTCCAGAGCTGCCTTTCTCCCCTTCTAATCAAGCCCGCCAACCTGCCCTATTACAGTGGATAGGGAATTGGCTAGATTGTTGAGCTCAACAGATAGTGATAAACCACTTGATGTCTAGTTGGCAGCTGGTATCAAGTGGCATGCCCCAGCGGTTGGTCCTGGGGTTGGTTTTGTTCAACATCTTCATTAAGATTTCATTAAGATTTGGATGATGGGTTGGAATGCATCCTCAGCAAGTTAGCAGATGACGCTAAGCTAGGGGGAGAGGTAGATATGCTGGAGGGTAGGGATAGGGTCCAGAGTAACCTAGACATATTGGAGGATTGGACCAAAAGCCATGTGATGAGGTTCAGCAAGGAAAAGTGCGGAGTTCTGTGCTTAGGACGGAAGAATCCCAAGCACTGTTAAAGGCTGAGGACTGACTGGCTAAGCAGCATTTCTGCTGAAAAGGACCTGGGGATTACAGTAGAGGAGAAGCTAGATATGAATCAACAGTGTGCCCTTGTTGCCAAGAAGGCTAACAGCATATTGGGCTACATTAGTAGGAGCATTGCCAGCAGATCTAAGGAAGTGATTATTCCCCTGTATTTGGCAGTGGTAAGGCCACATCTGGAGCACTGCGTCCAGTTTTGGGCCTCCCACTACTAAAAGGATGTGGACAAAATGAAAATGATTAGGGGCTGAGGCACATGATTTATGAGCAGAGGCTGAGGGAACTGGAATTATTTAGTCTGCAGAAGAGAAGAGTGAGGGGGGATTTGATAGCAGAATTCAGCTACCTGAAATTGGGGATCCAAAGCGGATGGAGAGAGGATGTTCACAATGGTGACAGATGACAGAAGAAGCAGCAATGGTCTCAAGTTGCAGTGCGGGAGGTCTAGATTAGATATTAGGAAAAACTATTTCACTAGGAGGACAGTGAAGCACTAGAATGGGTTGCCTAGAGAGGTGATGGAATCTCTATTCCTAGAGGTTTTTAAGGTGAGGCTTGACAAAGCCTTGGTTGGGATGATTTAGTTGGTGTTGATCCTGCTTACCTAGGAGGTTGGATTAGATGATCTCCTGAGGTCTCTTCCAACCCTAATCTTCTATGATTCTATTCTGTTAGTCTAAAAAGGAGGAAATTAAGTTCTCAAGTGATTACTCAAAAATCAATTGCTTAACAGAGTTGGTTATTGAGGTTAGGGCAATTCCTGCCCACAGAGCATAACAGAGACTTTTGAGGTAATTGAGGAAATAAACTTCTTGGAATGAAGCCATATGAATTTATGCTCAGTACCAAGGAAATTCAGAGCCATTTCACAAAGATTTTCAGTGCATCTGCTCTGCTTATTAAGTTTAAAACACAAAAAATTGTTTGGCTTTCAATCAGTCGCCTCTCAAGCAAGACTTATATTTTATAATTTGAGGTCCAAAGTTTACCACTGTCATGTTGTGGACAGATATCCCTGAGCATCTCCTCTTGTCTTTGGTCATGGAGCAGGTCTTAGATGCCCAACAATAGATTGGAATGAAGGATCGATAGTTTGGCTAGATTCAGAAAACAGGATACCCAGTGGTGGAGCTAATAAAGGGGCAAGGGTAATGACTATCCCCCACTCTGCTCCTAGCAGCCTTCAAGTGCTTGTTAAAAGGACCACACATAGGGTGGGCAGATTGATTAGCTAATGTCTGTAAAGGGCTCTGAAGGTGAAAAGTGCCAAGTCGGATTTCCTAACACTCTCTCTCTAGCACATCCTGGTTTGGCAAATTGGGGCAGGGAGGTTGGCCAGGGGATGCCTCGCTCCTGATACCATTTAGCTGTTCCCTAATCCCAGCCGCCTCTACCTCTTTCCCAAATGACATCACCCTGTTTGCTTCACACTCACATGTTCCTCTCTCCCTCCTTCCCTCCCAATCCCCATCAACCCAGCTCGCACGGGGGAGTGGAGAAGTTTGCCGGACGCTCCCAGCCGCCAATGGGAGAGGCGCCCAGCGGAGGGCGGGGAAAAGCCAATGGGAGAGGGGAGAGAGGCCGGGAGCTGCTGCCGGCGCTGAGCTAGGTGCTGCCGCTGACAATAGGGGAGGCGGTGGCGTGCGTGGGGCAAGCCTGCTGGGCTGCGGAGAGAGTCTCGCCGCGAGGAGGACCGAGGAAGGGAGCCAGGGGGAGGAGTGGGCAGGGGAGAAAGAGGAAGCGAAAGCAGCTGCAGCAGCGGGGCGAGAGAAGGGAACCCCTCTGCCGCCAGAAGGTGAGTGCTGGGCGCATGTGAGCGGGGGCAGCTCTCGCCTCTCCGGGCACTTTGTATCGTGGCTTCCCCCGCGGCTGCCCGGGCAGGGGGAGTTCTGAGAGCGACCCTCATTCATTGCCACGCTGCTCCCGGCCAGCTGCGCCCGTAGCTCTGGGCGGGCAAGTTTTTAACCAGGGCGCAGCGCAAGCGGAGTCCCTTGAAGTTTCCCTGGGAGGCAGGGCTGGCGACGGCAGGGCTCCGAGCTAAGCCGCGTGGCTGGAGTTGGGGAGACCAGCTAGCCAAGGGAGCGGGGGTGGGCGACTCCTTCTGTCCTGCACATGACGCTCATTCATTTAACAAAGGCAGCTGCCGTCTGCCCTAGACCCCCTTCGTTTGCGCCAGTGTGACCCGAAGGGTTGTGCCCGGGGGGTGGCGGTGGGTGTACCCAGACTGGCCCCTCAGCCTTTCCTGGCTCTGTTGGGATCCATTGGCTAGCAAGAACTGGGGGTCACCTCTTGCTTTCTCAGAGCTGCTAGTAGAGAGACCTAGGCAGGGGCGCCCGGATTTGTATATTAACGAGGGGACCTGAAGAGGCAGTTGTGGGGTTGGGCGATGGGCTTTTTTTTTTTTTTTTTTGGTCTAATGAACTGAAACAGTGGGGGTGTCTGGGGCTGGCAGAAGCTTCAGCGCTGAATCGATCGTGTACTCAGTGAGCAGAGACCCCCCCGAGCACGTCACGATTCGGAGCGCACGTCTGGCTTTTGATGGGGTTGGTGAGCAGAGTTGGGAGGAGGTAGTGTGGCTTTTTGGTGAGTACCGAGGTGAGGATCAGCGATCCTTAGGGTGGGGTGGCACGTCTAGCGGGCGAGTTGTCTGTCTAGGGACACCAGTGGGGTGGCTGGGGAATGGAGATGGATCCCCCACCTCCCGGCTTCGTGTGTCTAGTGAACAGACCAGTAGCTGGCGGGGGCAGGAGCAGAGTGTGCGTGTGCTGGGAAATGCAGAGTGCAGCTCCTCTGTGTCTTTTTTTTTCCTTGGTGATCGGCGAGAACTCGGGCAGGAGAACTGAACTTTTGAATCCGATGAAGTGAAAATTCAGGGCGCGTGGGCGTGCCTCAGTGGGTGGCTTTCTTGGAGGCTGCTCTGGAGAGCCAGCCGCACAGGGTTCTGCTGGAGGAATTGCTTTTAGCTCATTCTGTAACTCTATAAAGGCTGCAATGTGGAATTGCTCAGATTCAGAAAGCTTCATAGACCTACCCGATGTCCCCTAGTTTTCAGAGAGGGTCAGTTAGTTTTAGCAAAAACCAGTCCTGTGGCACTTTAATAAATTATGCCCTAATAAATTTGTTAGTCTTTAAAGTGCCACAGGACTTCATGATGTTCGCTGTGACTCTGGCTACTTTCCTTTTTGCAGAGGCTTGAAAAATCACAGTGCTGTGTGAGGTGTCTGGATGTCACAGAATATTTGCTCCCACAGGCAATTACTCAGCCTTTATTCATCCCCAGTCTCTCTCCAGAAAGAGTTTCTCCTGAGGAGAAAGACAGAAGAAAGCCCGTTAAAAAGCCTCTGAATTTAACTTGATATTTGGGAAACATCATCTACTCTAAGCCAGGCAAATGACGTTTAAATGTTCTGGTTAGCAATATGTACATTAGCAATATGTGACAATAATTGTGAGGACTGCATTGTTAAGCTGCTTAAGCCTTACCCAAACAATAGCAGTGTGGGTTCTGTGACTAGGCAGGATCTCCTAGAGTGGGGTATGTTTCTAAAAGATTTTCAGTAAGTCAGAGAACAGAAGGAAGAAGGTCTGTCCTTTCCATTGGGAAGTAGAGAGTATTCCCAGTATTTAACTGCTGTGTATAGTGATTGCATTTTTTTCATATTTTGCCAGCTTCTTGATGAGTTAGGCTTTCTCTTACAAGGTCTCGAGTGCCCTCAATCCTTCAGGAACCTCAGCAGCAGTTGTGGGTACTTGTCACTTTTCAGGCTCAAGGAAGATCTAAAATTGCTAAATTAGTACAACTGCACTGCTGTAGAGTATCTGGTGAAGAGGCTCTGAAGATGGGAGAGTGTCTTCTGACATAGTGTTGTAACCCACATATCTTCTGGGTGTGGTTCACTGTCCCATGTAGTGGCATTAAGACCACTTACAGAGAGAGAATAAGCTTCCTTATTGGCTTTTTGCTCAAGCTGTAGAGGCTCATGCAGTAAGCTCCAGAGGTTCCAGGTTTGGTTCTGCCTGTCACCCTTGTAATAGCACTTGTGTAGACAGTGCTTAGGTCACTGCATACTTGCATCATTCAGGTAGGGGTGTGTGTGTGTGTGTGTGTGTGTTTTCACAACTCTGAGTAAAGTAGGTTAGACAGACTTGCATAGTAATGTAGATCTGCCCTCAGAAAGGCTTTGGTGCAGTCCTTCGGTGTCCAGTCCACTGAACTTTGTTTAGTTGAAGTTACTTTGTTCCCCACCAGCTTTAATGCAGATTGCACCTTCCTGTAGGAGTCATTTATATAGAGAGGGGACAGCCAGAATACAGGAAGATGCTAATGCTGCTATTCCATTATTTCTTGAGTTTTTTTTAAAGATTAGTTACTTTTCTTTCATACCTCGATCCAGAATTTGGCGTGTGTGTGCGTGCGTGCGTGCGTGTGTGTGTGTGTGCGCATGCGCATGCGTGCGCGCAGCATAACAGAAATGTAAAAATTAAGGGGTGATGACCAGGTGGATAACTGTCATACCTGAATTCTGCAAGCAGACTATATTTTTTCCAAATGTGATGCGAAAGCTAGTAAGGTACTCCTTCAATATGTGACATTGAAATAAAAGTTAAACCTGAGGATAATACTCTTATTCTACAGGAGTAGTTTTTGTGCACTGAACAATGTTATGAATGAGATGGGGTGGATGAATATCTTTTTATTTTTCAAACTTTGTTGATGAGAGAAACAAGCTTTTGAGGGTAGATAGAACTGCTTCTCTGGTCATCTTTCCAGATAAGGAAGAAGAGTCTGCCTGTGGGGGGAAAACATAAATGGAAAGGTTTGAAATGAATTTTCTAATACCTCAAAGATGTCAAGCCTGGTTTCTCTTTGCCTTCCCCGCAATTAATAAACATTTATATTAATCTTTTGTCGTCGTCTTTTGTATCAGTTTGCTTGCAACAGTTTTAAATTCAGTGCTGTCCTTCTCACCAAATAGGTTAGAGCTCCAAACATCTACCTTTCGGTTACTATTTGGGGTTTATTTTTGTTGTTGGTGACTTTTCTGGCCTCAAGATGTTATGTCAGACACTGTGGTATTTGCATGGAGGAAATCACCAGGCCAATGTTTTATTCTCTAAGGCTAGGTCTACGCTACAGAGTTTTTGTGCAAAAACGGTTGTTTTGCACAAAAGCTCGTGAAGCATCCACACCTCAAGCACATTTTTGCACAAGTAAAACGAAAGAACAGAGGGGTTTTTACGGTGTAGGTATTTCTCAGTCTAGGAGGAATAACTCCTTTTTGAGAGAGTTCTTTTGTGTGTGGCAGGGCAAGAGGGTTTTTTTGTGCAAAAAAAGAGGGAAGCGGAAAAAGCACAGGTGCCCTGGTGGCCATTCTGTCCATAACAATCACTGATTACTTGCGAGAGAGCATCCAGGCAGTCACTTCTTGCGCAAGAAGCCTGTAGTCTAGACATAGCCTCTGCATAGCCCACCACACACCAATTAACCAAAGGACAAACTCCATGTTTGTACATAAAGTGCTTTATTGTTTCTGACTCTAACTATTCACTCTGAGTGGTGTACCTGAAAACAGTTATTTCCTCCCACTTAAAAACTCACACACCTTAATCTGGGTCAATGCTTATGCACTCACTGTATTTTGTGAACTTTGTAACCAACACTTGTAATTTTCCATAATCCAGTTTTGACCCCAGATATACTATGCCTTTTCTTTAGCTTGTGTAATGGGAACTTGATTTCAAACATTAGCTTTAATACTTTAAAATCTGAATGATCTGTTGACTTAGAGCATGTTCTTCTACTTTCACCAAAGCCAATTACAATATTCCTTTTGCCTTCAGTGGAAGCAGGCTTAGGTTCTAAATCCTGTTTACTAACACATGTTTTCTGACTTCCCCTTTTACAAGACAGCTGCACTAAGGTTTTTCTTTTGAAAGGGTAACTTTTAAAAATCCCCAGTGCAAAGCAGTGTACTCTCTAATCTTTTTTTCATCCATATGTGGATTTTTTCCATCCATGTGCGGACTACATTTTTTGCATGTGTGAATGTGCACCACCAACAGAAACACAGCCTAGCTATTGGTGCTCTGCTAATCAACTGGGCATCATTTGAATTTTTCCTGAGCATCTGCACAAATTCACAACTTACAGGGAACACTAGTGCAAAGTATGAGCATGGACAGGGCTCACCAATTGGCTGCGAGCCCAGTTCGCCAACTGTGTGGTTCGGCATGCTGTGCATGCGTGGATCGCTCTGCGCGTGCACTTATTGCGCTGAGTGGCTGTGCCAGCTTGTAATCTACTCGCCACGGGGGAGTAGCTGACACTAACTGTCGAGCCCTGAGCATGGATACCGGCCCCAAAGAGCTTATAGTCTAATAGACAAATGTACATGGAGGGCAGAGGAGACGGAAGCAACCGCAAGCCGAGTAAGTGATTTAATGCTTATTTGGGGTGAGGAGAGGAAGGGTTTAGAGACCTTTTGAAGTCAAATGTGTTTTCAGGAGGGTGTGATGGGATCCCTCTGGTGCAACCTGGAACCGGGTGAGCCTTCAGACTGACCAGCCTGCATTCTCTCACTGTGATGCTGTGACAAGCTATACATGTCTGGCAGGTGCACTTGCAGCCGCCGTTCACAGGCAAGAACGCATCCAACCTAGTTACATGAATGCTTCTCCCAGCCACTCATGAATTAACAATGGAGAGACTCCAGCCAATTTCTTCCCAGCCTTCCACTCCAGGCTGTACTGTCTTGCTCTGGTCAGAAGCCTGACAAGTGTAAGTTTATTACCTTGTCTGTGCTTCCCTCTACGTGGAAAGGTCATGCACAAGCCTTTGTAACTGGGCTGAGTGTTCTCAAGCACTTCAAGCAAAAGACTCGGTTTTGTAAAGTATAAAACAGATATTTAGTGACACAGTTCGATTTTAAATGGTGGGCATAAAAGATCAGAAAAAGTTACCAAAAAAAGGTAAATACACAATCTAAATTACACTACTTTATTTAGATGAGTATTTTTCTTACCCTACTGGATGTTATGGTTCCTTAATGCACAGGTTTCTTAAGCCTGGACCAGTCTCATCAGATGATCTTTTGCTTCTAGCATAGGTGGGGGAGGGTTAGTCCAAGTGCCTAGACTATCCTTGCCCAGACATGTCTTGGTAGGTTTTGCTGAGTGACTAGGTTGAGCAATCCCCCCCTGCTGTGTTCTTGTGCAGCTGAGTCATAGAGGTGAGCAGTCCCCATTGTGTGGTGCTTGGGCAGCCCTCATTGAATTGTAAATCTCTTGATTACAACTCCCATGCTAATTAAAGATTTGAACCTCTTCCTGGATGGAGGTCCTTTGTATGTCACCAGTAAATGTATAGCATATTTCAGTAATACCATACAGCAAAATCTCATAGCTTTATTCTCACTAATAATCTACATAGTTGGAGAGAGAAACAGGTTTCAGCAGATCATCACCTTTCATAGGATGTCTTGTGTGACATGTTTTGTATGAAGAATATGGGGGTTCCAAGGGATGGAGGAATAGTGGAAGCATCTAGCTCTGTTTTGCACGTCAGTTACAGTGCTTCAGGTAATCATCCAGACTTCAGAATGATTGTGTGAACTGGAGCAACACACATTTGGTTTCTGTTGTGAAAGCTAGAACAGGGGCTCTCTTCACCTGATATCGGCATAGAGAGTACACTTATTAAGTTTGCAGATGATACCAAGCTGAGAGGGGTAGCAACTGCTCTAGAGGATAGGGTCATAATTCAAAATGATTTGGAGAAATGGTCTGAGGTAAACGGGATGAAGTTTAATAAGGACAAATGCAAAGTGCTCCACTTAGGAAGGAACAATCAGTTTCACAGATACAGAATGGGAAATGACTATCTAGGAAGGAGTACAGAAGAAAGGGATCTAGGGGTTATAGTGGACCATAAGCTAAATATGAGTCGACAGTGTTGCAAAAAAAGCAAACATGATTCTAGGATGCATTAACA
>CM057845.1:302512585-302524199 GCA_030068395.1 Apalone spinifera
GGAAATGGGGGTGGGGCAGACAGGACGCCTCGCGAGCTACTGGTCGAGGCCTTGTGATCGACTAGAAGCTCGCGATCGACCTGTTGGTGACCACAGCCATAGCCTATTTTCAAATAGCCCCAGAGGCTTTATCCCCACCTCCCTTCCTTTTCAAAGGGCTGACAGGCAATGAAGTATGATCCTATTGCATCCTGACTCTAACTAGATTTTAAGTTGATTGGGTCTCCTTTGAAAAAGTTATCACCCTAAGGTACTTACTTATGATCATTGTTGGGCCTTGTGTTACTACTTCCTCAAGTCCCTTTTCCTTCCCTGGCATTGGAGCGCCCTTCAATTTGTTTATGTTCACTTCAGATTCTGAGGCTGGATAGTTTGTGTAATTATTGTATTTGATTCTGGGTTTTAATGTTATGCAGGGCCCCAAGCACTTTGTACAGCAGGGTGCTTCAGAAATAAAATTATTATTGTTATTGGCAGAGAAAGAGCTCAGTGGGGTGTTTCCTCAACACCTGCCTGCATTAAGCCTGACTCAATTAATCCTCCTTTTATGGAAGTAAATTAATTCTTCAATTCAAAACCCAAAAAGACAATTCAGCATTCTCCAGTAAGTTACACGCCATCTTCTGGCCTGGAACCTGTTACTGGCTAAAACAGTTTGTTTTTAAAGTATGTAAATCAGTATTCTGAAGAATGGATCTTTTCGACCGGTTTAGAGTGCTTGATTCTCTGCCGCCCTCCGTCTTGCGTAGTCACCCAAATCTGTTCCAAGTGGATGTAAAATGCTACCAAACCAGCATGACAGCATTTTTTACATCCACTGTGTGTAAAGATCTAAACGATTGCACAAAGGTGCAAGGCAGCGGTGACTCAGCCTGGAGAACAGCTTTCTGGTATACTGTAATTGTCACTGAGGCATGGGGAGTTACCGGGCCCTGCACCCCCATCTGCAGTGAGATGTGACTCCTGGCCAGCAGGTAGAACGGAAGGTTTATTAGCTCGCAGGGTTGCAGCACATATCAGATTTGTTAGCACAGAAATCAGAAGCAGTGGTTCTGAGCTCCCTCTTGAGGAGAGGGAGCTCAGAGTCAAGGGCCCTGACCCCTTCCCTTCCCCTTTCCTGCACCCCAAGCCAGCGAGACTCACCCACCCAGCAGCTGTCTCACTCTGCAGCCAGCCCTCCCTCCAGTCTTTGACCAGTTTCCCCTGGCAAAAGATGTCACCTGGTCACACTACCTCTCCCCAGCTCAGGTTACAGAAAGTATCAGCTCCTGAGTACACAAGGAAGACACTCACACCGAAATTCCCATCCCCATCTAGATATTGGTACAGTGCCCAGGGAAACTGAGGCATGTGCACAGGGTTACTACAGGACAGTAGAAGTCACACGCAACATAAAGCGAACAGAGTGAATACAATCCCCGCTTTGTGTCAGTAATAAAGCTGGCTTATCTTAGAATAAACCAAAGTGCACATTTATTGACTGTTCATTTATACATTACAGCTTGTAACCAAGATGTAGCTTTTGTAATTTGGCAGGAAGTCTGTGAGCTTGTGCTGTGCCGAGAGTATTTGGTAAGACTCATCCAATGAGTGAGTGAGTTTTGAAATTTTTACTTAAGGACAGGTTCTACCACCCTTTCTCAAGTTGAGTAGTAACTTACTTCACTAGTAGTCCATTGATTTGTGGGACTACTTATGGATATGTTATTGGTCTACCCTTGGGAATAAGGGCTTGCTGCTTTTTTTTTTTTTTTTTTTTTTAAGGTATTTAAGCACTGAAAAAGGCAGGTAGATAATTAATGAGACTTTCAAAAGTATCAATCTTCATATTTTGGTATCTAAATACCTTTACAAATGTGCCCTCAAGTTATTACTCCAAGTCAATGAAGGAGAAAGAAACTTGGTGAACTTTCAAGTTATTTTCTTAAAGTATTTGTAGACTTTTGATCTTTACTACTCTCTAGTAGGTAAACTATAGGGAATACCGAGGGAAAACAACACACATCAACTGATTGGAGGGATGATTAAAAAAAGCTAATCATGGGTAGCTTTGTAAAACAAGGAGGGAAGTCAGGACTGTCTCCAAGCATCTGAAAGGTTTTAAAAAGCAAGAGGGGAGGAGATTGTTTAGGCCTAAACCCTGTGAACATTGATATAAAGTTACTTGTGTGCAAACCTGAACAGTCTCATTGAATTCAGTAGAGCTTTATAAGCGCTTGCAAGATCTAAGCCTTGACGTGGTACACTGGAGTGTAATTAAACAAGGAAAAACGAGGCTAATTATAAGGGGAAGACTTCCTAACAATGAGATGTACTTCCTGGTGGTATGATCTCAAGGGAAGGGAGGAAGCCCCATTGAATACAATGTTTAAAACTCAACTGAGTAAAAGATGAAAATATTTTAAACTTCTAAATTCCTGCCCTTATATGTATCCCCAATTGAGAGAGATTTATGTCTGGAGATTTTACGTAAAAGTTGTTCGCTATTACATATCGTGTCTCAATAATGGGGTAAGCATTTTAAAAGAGAAACACTGGTACCTAGATTGTTCTCACTCTCAAATCTGCACTCTGTGCTAGGTTCCTTCCTCTGACTCCCTGTTCAGTGCAGAAAAGTGAGGGGGCAAGCTGTGGCACCATTCACCTCATGTAGTCCTGTGAGGTGTCTTGGGTCTGTGCAGGGCTGGAGCTGTGTCCAGGGCTGCAAGGTGGGTTCCTGACTGCTCCCTGGGGTGGACGTGTGGCGGCTGCCCAAAGCTGGAGCTAGGCTGTGGTGTGACTGCTTCTGAGGTTGGGGCCCCATGCACCTTTTGCCTCTCGGGGCCCCCTGTCCCTAACCCTTTGTCTTCCCTCCTCTGCTCTCCACGTCCCTGCCCACCTCCAGCACATCACTCCCTGCAAACCCTGGGCGCTGGCAGCAGGTTCCCTCTGTCCCAGGTGGGGACTCTCAGCCAGCAACCGAGGACAGTCTCTGCCCTGCATGCAGGCTGCCCAGGGAATCAGGCTGCTTGGTGGGGTGCACGTCTTATCCACCCCCCCCCATGAGGTGAGGGGAGAGTCTCTTGGGGAGCAGTGCCACTGGTGGGTGCCACACATCTGAACAAGCGCATGTGACCTTATTGTTGGTGCACAAGACCAAACTCACTCTGTTCGTGGATGGAAAATCTTAGAGGGAACACTGCTCTCTTGTCCTCCCGAGTGGAAGACATGGAGGATCCTCATGGACCTTCTTTCTCCAGAGAACCCACTTCTCGAGTTTTCCGTGGGAGGTGATTATCTGGCCTCTGGTAGGCTTAATACATTCCTTTACTGTGTTTACCTTAAGATTTTTAATTACGGGTGACTTATACTGATTGATGTAATTTTAAACACTGCCTTCAGTGATGTATGCATGTTAATTAAGAGCAAAGAATCTATTCTATTATTCTGTACAGGATTAGCATTAGAAACTGAAAATTGCCCTGAGGGGCCAGCAAAAATAAACTGCCTAGTAGACATGGAGACTAAATTTGATCTCTCTTTATATCTATACTACAGCTTATTCTTCTATGTATTTGAGAGTTTGTGCATCTGTCTGTTTGTGTCCATCCTTCTGTCCATCTGTGAGACCATTTGTTTAAGAACTCCTAAGCGGTAAGAGCTAGGACAACCAATTTAGGTATGCAGCTTCCTCTTATCCTAACTTAAAGCAAAGTCAGGGCTTGCTTGTGCCAGGACAATGGGATGTGCATGGAATGCGATTTGTTTCTCATCACATGGAAAGGGGGGGGGCGTGATAGAAGGAACAGTTATACTCTCAAATGACCACAGGGGAGCAGCAAGTACATGGGACAGTTATATCCCAGAATCACAGAATACTAGAACTGGAAGGGACCTTGAGAGGTCATCAAGTCCAGTGCCCTGCTCTCACAACACGACCAAGCACTGTCTAGAAACTCTAGATCATCCCTGACGTCTATCCAAACTGCTCTTAAATATTTCTATTTCCAGTGATGGAGATTACACAACCTCCCTAGGCAATTTATTCCAGTGTTTAACCACCTTGACAGTTAGGAAGTTTTTCCTAATGTCCAACCTAAACCTCCCTTGCTGCAGTTTAAGCCCATTGCTGCTTGTCCTGTCATCAGAAGCCAAGAAGAACAATTTTTCTCCCTCTGCCTTGTAACACCCTTTTAGATACTTGAAAACTGCTATGCTGTCCCCCCCTCAATCTTCTCTTTTCTAAACTAAACAAGCCCAATTCTTTCAGTCTTCCCTCATGGCTCATGTTTTCTAGGCCTTTTTATTTTTATTTTTATTGTTTTTATTTTTATTGTTCTTCTCTGGACCTTCTCCAATTTCTCCACATCTTTCTTGAAACGTGGTGCCCAGAACTAGAGACAACTCTCTAGTTGAGGCCTAATCAGTACAGAATGACACAGGGGGGGCAGTAAGTGCCCCAGCCCTGGGAAGCAGCCACTGGCTGGGCCACACAGCCCCTGCCATCCCAAGCTGGCCACAGGGAGCAGCCAGTGGTTACCCTATCTTGAGCCCCAGCACCCTCATGTGAGTCCCCCCACACATCCCAATGCCCTGTCCTGAGCACTTCCTCAATCCCTAACCCTGACTCTTGTACCCCCAGCATCCTGTTCTGAGCCCCCCACATACCCAAGCCCATTCCCTGACTCTTGTACCCTCCACACCTGCTCCCTGCCCTAAAGGACCCGAGCAATGCCAGGGAAGTATTCCAGTGTTGGCATAACTTATGTTGAATGAATTACCCCACCCTCGAGTGACATAAGTTACACCGACATAAGTGCCAGTGTGGACAGTGCTATATTGGCAGGAGCACTTCTCCTGCTGACATAGCTAACACCATTTGTGGGGCCTCTCTCCAGAGTGTGTATGTAAACTTACATCCTTGCAGCTGCACCTGTAAACTCTCTTGCTTAGGCCTTATTGATACTGGAGACCTGCTCCATTAAGCTTTTTTTGGCTAGCCATGCTGGGGTAAAGCCACTAAAAGCAGCAGTTTGCATCAACATAGTTTATCTCTGTTTCAAGGAAGTGCACCGGTGCAAGTTGTGGTTTATGGTATTGCCTGTCTACTTTGGAGATTGGTGGCCAGCCAAGGGTAATTGGAGAAATCTCTTGTGCGGACCAGGTATTATACCCAGGTAATTTCATTGAAATCAAAAGTGAGACCATAGTCAGGTTGTGTTCTGTAGTTTAAAACTGGAAAACAAAATTGTACAGGAAAACTCAAAAGGGGCTTTTAAAGTGATTGCTTTAAGAGATGCTGTCAACTTAAATTTGGAAACAAATTTAAAATTTAGAGCAGAAAAAAAATCAGAGCTCATGTAACTTAATTTCAAAGATAAAATCCAATGAAAGCACTCATTGCTTACACACATAGTTCCCCTGCAACTTTTAAAAGCCAAACATTACGCAAATGTGAAACAAGCTTAATTGATTTTCATTGTTCACTGAGAGAAATACCAGAGCTAAACCATGAGCACAATAAAGGCAAGTTGTATTTGAAAAATTCCATTCTAACAGTCTGAGGTGGTGTTAGCACATTTCTTTACCTGTGGTGCTTGTTAATATATTATTTAAGCTAAATGCCCTTTTTGGACAGAGGGTTACTTACTAGAGGTGGCTTTTACTGCAGGTTTCACTCTATTTGCTGCCGACACATTTTAATATGGTTACTACTGTATCACACTATGTATCCATGTCACCTAAGATGATGGAGGGGATGGTAGCTGGCACTGTACTTTGAAAGTTGATCCTTGCACAAAGCTGAATTGATCTGCTTCTGTGTGTACGTGTTTCTTCATCTCTCCTCTTAAAATAAATACATGGCACACTTGCTTCCCCTGAGTCAGTGACAATACACATTTTATGCATGTATCCTCAAAAGCTTAGATCCTGGCTGAGAAATCCAAGCAGCAACTGTACTTAATTATTACTTTGCACTAATAGATCAGCAACGACACTAATGATTCAGTTGGCATTGGAAAAGGTTCAAAAAAGGGCAACAAAAATGATTAGGGGTTTGGAACGGGTCCCATATGAAAACAGATTGAAAAGACTTGGACTTTTTAGCTTAGAAAAGAGGCAACTAAGGGGGGATTTGATAGAGGTTAAGAATGTTAAAGACTAGTCAACTATCCGATAAGCATTTGCTCATTGGATAGTTTTTTGACTACCCGATGGGCACTTCCCTATTCTTCCTTTGAAATGTACAAGAGCCCCTCACAGAACTCTGCGTACAGCCTGGGGCCAGCAGGAAGTTCCGCTGACTCTGGGCTGCACACGGGCGTGCCAGCTTTGAAATGCACAAGAGTCAGAGTTCCTCACTGACCCCGGGTTCCATGCTACTGCTGCATGCTGCTAGGAGCCCGGGGTCAGCTGGCGACTCCGCAGTTAATCCTGGGCTCCCTGCAGCTCCCCTTTGAACCATGCGGATGCGTGGTTCAAAGGAGATGCATTCACATTTTCCTTGTTCAAAGACATACAGAAGAATTCCAACATTTCCAAGCAAAACTCAGCCAAAGTGCCAAGTTTTATCTGGCGTCCTACAACAGGATGTGTGGGGGGGACTGCGGTGCTTTCCCTCTTAGTAGTCGGGAAACCATTTTGGGGAAACTGAGCAAATTTAGCAAAAGTATTGGGCTTGAAATGAGCTAATCTGTGCAGCTCTCATTGCAGATGGATGACTCTGCTTCTGGAAGTTTGTCATGATAATAACTTTTGAAAGCTTGTTCAAGCTGTTTTCATTGCATGCAGACAGGAATGTTGTGTTCTTTGCCCCATCCCCTAAAAGGCAACCTTTGTTTTAGCTACCGTCCACTTTATTTTTTGGTAATATTTGGGGGTGGGAGTATGAAGAGAAGAATTAGAAATGAAATCAGGGATCAGTCTGAGCCAAAACCTTAATTTTGAACATCTTAAACTTCAGGAAGTGGGGTTGGGGATCCATAGCTTGCTTCTACAAATGACTCCATCTCTATTTGGATCTGAATAAGTCCCCAGATTTGAGTATCTTTTAAGTGTGTGTTTGCATCTGTATGTCCAAAATCCTGGAGAGGAATATTGCTGATTTTTGAGAGGGGTTCTGAGTCCCACTATAAACTCTGGGGTTTGGGCTGGGCTCTAGTAAAAATCACCTAGCAGCTCAACTGTGCTCAGTCAAATATCAACTTTCTTCAAGCAGAATAGACTAGATTCCACCAGATACTGCTGGTTCGTCTGTCCAGACCATCTAAGGTGTTTTAAAAAACTGGTCTACGCACATTTTTGGGGTACTAATTTAATGGTTTTGGTTAGGGATGTGAGTTTACTTTTTTTTAAAAAATAGAGGAATAAGTTAATTTGCTACAACTCCTAATGTAGATATATTAATACTAATATAAAGCTTCTTATGTGTATGTAGCTTCTTCCCGTAGAAAGATGTCTGCCAGCTGGATATCTAAATGTTGCACAGTTAAGAATCTATCTACGGAACAAAATGCTGCAGTTTCTCTGCTAGATGCCCTTCCTAGTGGAAGGCTTTCTTGAAAGGCCTGTTTGGACTCCACACGATGGCTAAACACAATAAATAATTCCTCATTTAACACGATAGATGCATTTCTGAAAATACTTGTGCTAAGCGAAAACGTGCTATGTGGGGTCAATTTTCCCATTAAAAATAATGGAAAAGGTGGGGGTTGTGTTTCAGGTGGTGGTGGCGAAGTCAATTTTTTCTTGGTTCTGGGTCATCAACGTCAACATTAGATATCTAGCAACACAAAATATCTAGCAACACAAGTCGCCGCAGTTTGTTAAAACAGAAACATAAACACTTGAGCGAGCAGAGGAGTGCTATGACCACATGTATTCATCCGCTCATGCATATTACCACTGTTTTCACCAACTTATACTGCTACACGAAGTAGTCCGCCACTTGATTATTTTTGTGTTATTTCGGGGACGGTCATGTTATTCGAAAAAGTTTCTTAAAAAAAGTGCTATTGCGAAAATGTTTTAAGCAGACACATGTTAAATGAGTAATTACTGTATTGTGGTTATGGCAAAATTGCAGGAGCATGATGTTGAATTCATGTTTCTATGTACAAATCCCTGATTTTATGGCATGTGGCTCCAGACCTAAACCTATTCTTAAACTATCACCCTCAACTTAACATTTCAGTATCTAAAAAATGATGACAAAAGATCAAGGTAACTTTATAGATCTCATTTTAAAACTACAGAAGTCTATAGGAAATTCAGGTTTAAGGCTGGAAACCTTTCCCCCCCCCCTTAATTAATACTCTTGTGACTAGGTGTGTAAAGATTCTCCCTGTAAAGACTCCTGCCGTGTTCATCTTATTCACACGTGCATAGGTAATCTGTTGTACAGTGTGTAATGCATTTCCCTCTGAGTCTGATCCATGGAGGATATGAGGCTGATTCTCAACACGGGCACTTATATCAGTGGGGGTACGTAGAGATCTTCCAGAGGATACGGCAACACATCTAGATAGTGGCCTTGTTTTACAACAGGCTACATAAAAAACTCCAGCGAAGTCAATACAAACTAAAGTTTCATACTATGATTTGTTTATACCACTCTATATACATTGAAATGTGAATAAAATATTAATCCAATTGGTTTATAGTTATATGGTGGTAATGAGAAAGTCAGCAATTTTTAGTAATAGGGTGCAGTGACACTTTCTTGTATTTTTATGTCTGATTTTGTAAGCGAGTAGTTTTTAAGTGAGGTGAAATTTTGGGTATACAAGACAAATCAGCCTCCTGAAAAAGGTGTACAGTAATCTGAAAATATTGAGCCATTGAGTTATGGGGCTTAATCCTTCATCTCAAACTCTAGTGGCTCCTGCTTTAATTTCAGTCCCCGCTGATGACCACATTCACAATTGTTGCACAAATAAATGTAGCCCTTGCTGTTTTACTCCTTCTGAAATGAATTATATAAAGTTATTCTTAAAAAAAAAAAAAGGCTACAATGATCTGTGAGATACTAGCATATTAAATCAAAGTGAGATTTACAGCGGGTATTGTAAGTAATGACTTTTCTAAGCGAAGCTATTTATATATTCCAAAGCATTAGATTAAATCATAGGTAACAGGGCCTGCATACTGATTCTTCTAATTTGTTAAGACCCTGATGCAGCAAGATACTTAAGTATGGGCCTAACTTTAATCATTTGACTGGTCTCAGTGAAGTCAAAGGAATTGCTTATGTGTGGAAAGTTAGGCACATGCTAAAATATCTTGCTGAATGGGGTCTTGAGTGGTTCAGTTCTGAAAATTGATTCTAAAATGTGTCTTACAGGCTACGTTCCCTCTAATCTTTTCCATCCAGATTGTTTTGATCCATGTGCAGAATAATTTTTTATATGCACCAAGACCTCTGTCTTTTATATCTCCAGATGTACATTCTTCACAATTAGAGAGGCTTTCTCTCTCTGCTAGTCTTGCAAACTCAGCCTGCGGAGTGTCAAGCTTAGGTCTCTTCCCTCTGATGACTCATAGCTAGTAATAGACATTCTGGAGGACAAAATCTGCCCTCAGTGACACTGATGCAAACCTATTGCCCTTTGTGGGTGTGCACAGGTGTAATTGATTGAAACGTAGAATGCAATTTTGTTGATGATTGTGACGGAGAACGTACCCCGCACCGAAGGGGGGTGGGTGGGCTAAGACACTATGGGTGGAGGAAGTCCTGCCCCGTTCCCCAGACTGGGCATGCTCCAAGTGCTGGAGCAGTCTAAGAGGCAGTGGAGCAGCCCAGTTGGGGTGGACTGCCAGAGGAGAAGGAGCCCGGGCTGGAGCTCCTGAGTCACCCCGTAGCAGCCGTTGGGACCACGGCCACAGCTACAGCCGCTTCAGCCACAGCTCCGACCAGGAAGACCAGCCACGAGGGCCCGACACGCCGAGCAACGCCCCGAGGGCTGAATGGATCACCGGAGATGGTAGGAAGTGGCCCAGGGCGGGAGACTGTCCTCTGGGAGCTTGGTGCACTGGCCGGAATCCCTGCTGAGCAAGCAGTGAAATCCCCCACTGCCGACAGGGCCCTGGCCTGGGACCTAGTGGAGCGGGAGGACCAGGGTCACCCTTGCTGCCCACCCGAGTACCCTGCTCCCCAACATCTTGGGGAGACCTACCTGTGGACTAAGCCTCCAGGCCAGAATGACTCCGAGAGAGGAGTGTGTTTGAGACTAGGTCTGTAGGGCTGTATTTACCCTAGTTGGAGGGCACTGTACTTTGGGGTAGGCCCACAGGTCCCTGCAAAAAAGGGGCATTGCCCTGATTTTGGGGGGCATCCTGACCCTGAGGGGGCCGGCCCCTTGACACTGATCCATAAGCAAGAGTACAGTCCTGTTCACCGTCTTAAGTGTGGTGACTCTGTAGGGCTGTAACAAGTAAAAAAAAAAAAAATTGGTACAATTTATATATATTTATTTTTTGGAAGTAGCTGGCAGATGCACCTCACTGTACTTGAAATCTACTGATGAGGTAAGAAGGTGCCATTTCTACAGAGTCACTCTTTTCAGAATAGAACCACCTTTAAAAGATATCATTCCAAAAAAGAAGAATGGATGTATTGGAGAAGGGGGATGAGAATATGGAGCAGAACCTAATATAAAATGAAGTAAACATCTGAATGATAAAATACAAGCCTTTCACCTGATTTTTTCCAAAATCCTCCCCTCTTCTGGTTGGCATGTCATTATTGGCCCTCTGATTAAGTATGGTTGTGTTTCCTTCTGGTGGTTGCATCCTAGATGGGAGAGTAGACTTGGGAAAGGAAGGGAAGAGAGGTGGAAAATGAGAGGTGAGATGGAGGGCCTGCACCCCCTCCCCCCATGGTTTGTGTAATCTCTTACACTTGTGCAAAGTAAATTGCAGTTTTACCAGAGCAAAATGCTAGTTACATCCACATTGCACAGGTATAAATCACTACTGCAGACATGAAGCCGTGTGGGATTCTATCAAGGGGACTACAGGACAAGAATGGCTTTGTGTGCTGATAATAAAGGCTTTTTTTCTTCCAAGTTGTTCCTTGGGAACCCTCTTATCATCAAGCTGATGTTTAAGATCAAAAGCGTAGGAAGATGCATGTGCACCTTCTGGCTACTAATAAAGAGGTAGGAGAGGAGAGAGGAAGTTTTCTTCCCTTCTTTGTCTTTGTTATGTTTCCTTCCAATTGGTTCTCATTTAGGAAGCTCCTGAGGCTGAAAGCTTATGTTGAGGAAGAAACATATGCGTTTGAAAGAAACGCCTCATAATAGTCATATAACTCCTACTGTGTTCTACTGTAACTTAAGCTTTTGTACTTCGGGCTTTCAATACTTAATTTCCATATTAAAACCTTATCTGTGGGTTTTCCTGAGGGGTAGGGCAACAAGTGAAATCCAGGTTGACAGGTTTTGTACAAGCTTTCTGCAAATTAGTACAAGTGACTAGTTTAAAACTTTTTTTTACAAAGGTGGCTTTAGAGTAGCTGGACTGCATGCATGTTTGTAGGGATTCCGACTCCCCCTACAGCGTCGCCCATCGTCGACTTTGGGGAATTGTCTCTGGCGGCGGCGACGCTATTCTATTCGGGTCGCTGTCCTCCGAC
>CM057845.1:302539736-302564629 GCA_030068395.1 Apalone spinifera
ATTTCAGATAACAATACTTACATTTAACAGACACACAAACTACAACAGCAACAACAACATATTCGGTATACATTACGCTCTGGGAAATTCGTTTGATTCGGTGAGTGGGAAGGGGTCCTCGGGTGATCAGTCCTCGGACCTGGCTCAGATTCTACCTTCCAATTTGTTATTCGGGAAGCTTCAATTCTTGGGGGGGGGGATGGGGGATTTACAGATGAAGCTTTTGCGTGTTTTTTCTGTGATAGGTGGGCAGACCCCGTCTATAGTAACAGGGTTATGGGGGAAGGGGAGGGCGTGAGATGGTTTCCTCTTTTCTTGTTCTGCCTTATCAAACATGGCCCAGCCAGGGCAAAAGTTACATGTCTGGTTTTGGTTCTTGTTGTCTAAATATCACAGCGAGGGGGGTTTTCATCGGGGGAAGGGTGACCTTTAGCTAGGAGGCTATGCGCACGAGGCCTGGCCAGCAAAGAGCCTTCTTTTACAATGTCAGCTATCAATAATGTTAAGTTGTATATTTTCAGTCATGCAAATGGGCTTTCTTATACTGGCTCTTTGCTGACCACTTGTTTGGAATTTTGATGTAGTTTGGCTCGTTGGTTTGAAAAGGTGGCCAACCACTGCTCTACAGGCTCCACCCTAGAGTCAGGTGCTGGGGTATGTAAATTATACTTCCTTGCCCTGTGCCCCAGAGTAGGGAATTGCCAACCTTCTGAAGTGTTCTCTTGTCCTACCTTTTAAATCTGCTGTGAAATCCACAGTGGTTCATCGATCACTGTGACTGGTTGGCACCTGCTGAGTTTGAAGTTGAGCAAAGTCCACCGAGCGTTTTGCATCCGTGTTAGAAGTCTCAATAAGGATACTAAATACTGAAAAAGAATGGAGGCTAATAATCTTTTTCCTCTGCTGTTAAAAGGTGGTGTCTCAGTTTCAGGACTGAAGCATATATTGGATCAGACTCTCAGCTTCATTACACAAGTGAATTCAAAGTGACTCCATTGTAGTCAGTGGAGTTACTCCAGGTTTACACCAATCTGAGATAAGAGAGAAGTCTGAGGTTGAACTTGCAGCCCAAGCCCCTCCTCTATACAGATTCCTTTGCAGGAGAAAGCTAATTAATAATGCAGTTTCCTGTGGAGCTATTGCTACTTATATGCAATTTGAATTATTGCTTAGTACCCCACAAATGTTGTTTTTTATTGTGCATGTGATTTAATACATTAAGAGCTCCCACCAGTATCATCTTCTGTCTTTCGGCTGCTAGTTCTGGCTGCCCTCTCTACTCTGACTTTTGCAGCTGAAAGTTGAAACCCTACCCTGCCATTCTGTTAGCTTAAGCGGAATGAAAGCCAAGGCAGAGTTTCAAGTATGGTGGCAAAAGAGGAGCTTGCGCTGATAGCAACAGCAGCATAAAGACAGCTTGCTTGATATGGCATAGAGCTGGCATGGTAACAGCATCTCCCCATTCATTGAAATGCTGAGGATTATTTGCTGAGGTGAGATAATTTAAATTAGAAACACTTGCCTCCGTCTGAGTGGCCTTTTGGGTTACATCTATAAACAGACCATATCACTGAGCTGAGTTTAAAAAAAAAAAAAGAATTACGTAATACCGAGCAAAGAAAATGGAAACAGAAAATGATTACAAAACAGGGCTTCCCCCTTGAGGTGGGGTGTTCAAATGATGCCCCCATGCTCCCTTGCTTGGGCCAAAACTTCTACACTCTGGGTCCTACTGGCGCCTCCCCGCTCCCCCCTAGAGTCTGGCACCTGAGGCGGCTGCCTCAGTTCACCTTATGGTAAAGCCAGCCCTGTTACAAAATATAACATGCTTTCTAGTGACTAAACTTAACAGGCTGCAGTCCTTGTCTAAGGCATATTCTCACCTACTGCCCCTTAGTATCACCTACCCATGTGACTGTGGATCTACCATTTATGGGTACAAAAGTTGCTTTCCTTTTTGTTCCACAATGTCTCTTTCCACTTTTTCTGAGAGTGCAGTAAACCTTTGAAAAAGTATCCTCACTCTTTGTTCCCCAAAGTTTTGGTACTGTGTCTCTTTTTTCCTTATTCCTATTTTAATTTTCTTTTTCTGTTGATTACAAATGCAAATACAGTTCCCATTGTCCGTGGCTTATCCTGCTTTATCAGGGTAAACTCAATTCTTAGGCAGACCAAAATCATTCCTTTGCCTGGGACAAACTTGTTCATCACCCTACTTGGTTTTGTGATTTAAGTATATTTTTCATACATACCTACAACTTTGTAATTGATACCTATATATCTCACAATGGTTACGGTGACTGGTATGAAACCAAGTTTTCATTCAATACCTTAGTGATAACATACTTGAGCAATAAATACTATGACAGCAACGTGTTTGGTGTGGTGAATTTGTTAGGCTAAGAGTTGGCTGACACAGAAGCCATGTCTACACTAAACAGAAGATTGATGCAGCTGCGATCAATCTTCCAGAGTTTGATTTAGCGAGTCTAGTTAAGACTTGCTAAGTCAAACTCAGAGGCCCCCCTCGCCGCCTACTGGCACTCCTAGTTGTGTGAGGGGTAAGGGAAGCAAACAGGAGTGTTTGATCCTGTTGGTCTTCCAATGTGAGGATGGTGAGGAAATGTGAAACAAGGTACATCGACTCCAGGTACGTAATTAACATAGCTAGTGTTGCGTATCTTCCTTCAACATTCCCTATGAGTGTAGATCTGGTCAGAGTAGTGAAACACCAAAAGAGCCTCTGGTGTCACATGGGGATATGGCTGGAATGGAATAAGCACTCTGGCCAGTCTTGTCTATGGCATTCTGGAGAAATAAAGACTCTCTCACAAGGAGGGATACCGCCGCTTATCTCTCCAGCCTTAAAGGAATTTTTAGGTATCCTGCTGGGATCTTAAAGCATAAACACCGGATATGGAAATATTTGAATCCTGTGATGGAAGCCATATAAGTCTCTATATTAATTCAAAGGAGCGAATTTAGTGGAATTGAGAAACATCTAAATCATCCAATGGGTTTTGGTTAGTGTTACAAACGCTGGATATATATAGACACCAGGATAGTCAGCAGGGATTGCACCCAAGCCATAAATACATAATGTAAAATATATGGAGAGGGAGGGAAAAAATGTGACAATTAATAGGGTCCTCTACTAAAGGGACAGGTGATTGCGTGCACTGATATAGTGCACCACATATAGGGCATGAATAGGGTGGCACCAGCCTCTTCCTGTTGTAGAGTGGCTGAACTGGGCTAGACAGAAGATTGGGGGGCTGAGCAGTGTTCCCCGTAAGATTTTTCAATCCACGAGCAGAGTGAGTTTTGTCTTGTGCACCAATATTGAGGTCATGTGCTCTTGTTTGGGTGCGTGCCACTGTGGTGCTGATCTCTGAGACACTCTCCCATCCAAGAGACCCCAACCCTCCCCCCTTGCTGGGACCCCAAGCCCTGCTCCCAGGCAGCGCTCCCCCCACCTCATGAGGAGAAGGCGAGACCTGGCCCCCACTCTCCTGTGTGCAGGGCAGGGGCTGTCCCGGGCTGCTCCCACAGGGCTGGCTGCGAGTCCCTGCCTGGGGCAGAGGGAAGCTGCTGTCAGTTCCCAGGGTTTGCGGGAAGTAGGGTGCTGGGGATGGGGCAGTGACATGTGGGGAGCCGGGGGAGGAGGGGGAAACTAGGGGGGAGAGCCAGCAGGGGGCTGTAAGGGGCTCAGAGCCAGAGGTAAGTGGGGGAGATGGGGAATAGGGATGCAGGGCCCCCAACCCCATGAGCAGCTGCACTGCAGCGTGGCTCTAGCCCTGGTAGCCGCCCACCCCAGGAGCAGCTGGGCAGCCACTACGTGGCCCCGGTCCCAGCTCCAGCCCTTCGTTAGGGCTGGAGCTAGGGCCAAGGTTGCACAGTGACTGCCTGGCTGCTCCCCGGGTGGGTCGTGTGGCGGGCAACTGCTGCAGATGGAGCTGGGGCCAAGGTGCAATTGCTCTTGGGGATGGAGCTGCGGTGCTGGTTTTAGTCCCGTGGCCCCTGCCCCTGTCCCAGGACCAGCTGCACCGTGGCTTCGCCTCCAGCTCCTGCAGCTGCCACACAGCCCACCGTGGCCGCAGCTCCAGCGCTGAAGTTGGGGCCAGGATGACATGATGGCTGCCCAGTTACTCCGGGGCAGGGCCGCTCCACACGGTGAGGAGGTGGGTGGGGTTAGAATTCTTTGTGCATGCTCGCGCAGGCACGCACCTTAGAGGGAACTTAGGGGCTGGGCAATACATATTAACTGCCAACATCGTTAGCACAAGGCCTCTTTAGCCTCCGAGTGCTGGGCTCAGAACTGGGGAGAAGTAGGACTGAAGGTGCCCAGTCTGGGGAGGGATGAGACTTCCTCTTACCCTACACTGGCTGCTCCCAGGACCAGGTCAGAGTTATCGCCTTTGAAATATAAAAACATGGGCAACCTTCCCACCCTCCACAAGGCAAGCTTGCCACGATCTCAACCACAAGATTCCTCTGCAACCTCCTGCCCCCATCAGCCACTTATAATATCTGGAGAATGCATATAGGTATGATTGATTGACTTTTTTAAAACTGTGTAGGAAGGAACATTGCACATCTGGATACAGAAACTTTTACCCTCCGATATCCCAGTGTATTGTGTGATAATGCAGAACTTTACACCCACATTTAAAAAAAACTGGAAGGTTGTTTTGTGTGTGTGTGTGTGTGGGGGGGGGCAAACTGGCAAATTCCCTCCATTTTCCTGCCCCCCTCACTCCCAAAGAGTGGGAGTGGGAGGAGAGGGTTACTATATGGGGAATTCCCACCACCTCTTCACCCAGGATGCCATTTTTACTAAGGCTGGCCCTGGATGTCAGCAGTATTCAGAGCCGAGTGGCTGGAGAGTGGTGGCTGCTGGCCAGACATCCAGTTCTGAAGGCATCACTGGCCCCAGCAGCAGTGCAGAAGTAAGGGCTTGTCTCCACTATGCCAGGGATTGAGGCTGCAGTCATCGATCCATCGATTTATTGCATTTGCTTAGATGTGATAAATTGATCTCTGAGCACTCTCCTGTCGATGCCAGTACTCCACCAGGAGGAGAAGAGTAGCCGACATTGACAGGAGAGCAGCCCCCACAGACCTTACCACACGTAAGAGGCTGCGGTATGTACGGCGACTTCAACTATGCTATTTGCATTAGGGATGTTAAATTGCAGTTATTTGACTAATCGTGTAGTCGATGCATAGGACCGCTCTACCAAGCCACAGTGGGGTAGCTCCAGGAGCCGGCTCGGGCTGGGACTGAACTTGTGTAGTAAGAGCCACCGGGGTCTTACTACATTTAAAATGCAGAGGCGCAGCATCCCAGACCAGAGCAAGCTGGGACTGCTAGGTCCTGGCTCATGCAGAGTCCAGCAGCCCCTGCGCGTGACCAGCCCAGGCCACCAACCAGGCCCTATCCCCGGGGAGGGGGGGCTCCCTGCTGAGACCCCTGTGGACAGAGGCTGCTGCCGGAGTAGCCTCTGCCTATGGCAAGCCTTGGCCGGCCATGGGCAGAGGCTGCTTCACAGCAGCCTCTACTGTACCCCGCCCCCCCACACTGCCTCTAATGGAGGCGGGGGGTGGGGCAAGTGTCACCGCAGAGCTGGTGCTGGGGGGAACCAGCTTTTAGAGGCGGGGAGGGGGAGTGAGTAGTTAATACTTCAGTCGACTACTCACTAACATCCTTAATTTGCATAGATGAATTGACGTAGGTTATATCGATGGTGGGGGTTAGTATAGACAAGACTATGCCATCCATACTTTGGAGTAACATTTGACCTTTGTGCAGAGAGGGATAGCTATTGGGGGGGCAAAGGAAAATCTATGTAGCCCTTTACTAGCACTATCCCAGGCAGGGATCTTGTTTTACAGAGTCCAAACTAGAAGGGATCGTTGTGGTGGTAGTCTGACTTCTTGCATAACACAGGTCATAGAACCATCTGGTTATTTCTGCATCAAAACCAATAGCTTGTGGTTGAACTAGACTGTGTTTTTAAAAGACATTTTGTCATGATTTTAAGACTCCAATTGAAAGAGACTCAACTTTTGGAATAATTTACCAAGGGATTTGGTGAATTATCTTTTAGTGCTTATATAAATAATAAAACTAGTGGTGCAAAACTATAACCAGTAGTTATAATCTAATGGGAGGGGGACACACACAAAATACATGTAATGTAGAAAGAGTTAACTGTTTTTAGAATGGCGGAAGGGGTGAGGGATGATGAGACACAAGTTCATTGGTTTCTATTTTGCCAGAATTTTCATTAAAATACCTAAGCCTTGTCTCTGTCTATGAAATTAGCTCATTTGCATACCGAGGCCATGTCTATGTTAGCATGTTTTGTTGCCCAAAACTGCCTTTTGGTGACAGAACAGCGAGTGTTTACACAGCAATGAGACTTTTGTCAAGTAAAAGTTTTGATGGCAAAAAAAACTTTCACTCTTGCATGAGATTTTGTCTTTGCCCACAATAAAGGGAGGGGAAAAGAGCCACTATGGATTCTGCTGTTTGTTTTGTCAAGAGGACTGGCTTCTGCCGGTATCCCACAATGCCTGCCCTGATGGCCCTGCTCAGTGTTTTATGATCTCTGCTGCTCTGCAGACATGCACCCCTCCCCTTTCAAAGCTCTGGGAAGTATCTGACAGCTCAGTGGGCTGCTTTGTTGGAAAACAAAGAAAGAACAAATCACTGGAGTGCTCCTGTTCTACCCTGCACTAGGAACACAGTGGCTGGCAGGCTGCTGCTGCTGGCGGGTGGGATGGAGAGACTGCTGTGCTACTTTGACATTCCTCAAGGCAGAGAATGCACAGAGCTACAAGGGAATCCCATGAAGCGCAGGGATGAAGGGAAAGAGCGTACTGCTGCTCTGTTGGACAGACCCAGGAGGCATTCTGTGCTTTCTTTTCCAAAGGTGCTATACAACCTCATTGTCCCCCCAGCACAGGGATGTGCTTGGGCATTGTTAATGGAGATTTAAAATGGCTCAGCAAGTGAGTGTGTCCTTTCTGTGTTGATATCAGGCCAGCAAACTCCATGTGATGATTCATTGGGATTCTTCAGACAAGGGCATGATGCATCTGGAGGGAATCTCTTCTACTTATAGCATCTCAGCACGGTATGTGTCACAGTAGTACGATGTTTGCCTGCCTCTCCCCCACTTAGTTGTAGGAACAATTGGTCTTATAAGGAAGAAGGAGACTTTAATGTGTGTCTACTGCTGTGGATCAGTGTATAACAGGAATGTTGACAGAGGTAAAATGTGTTTTCAGACTGATTGTAATCAGCGTAACAGTTAAGACTTTTTTGTCTTGGAGCCGGGTCAAGATGGCCAATAGTCATGGTAACAGTGGGAAAACAATGTTTCAGAAGCAATTAAAATTTTGTTCTTGTTGAGAGAATAACTGCTGAGCTAATCTTTTTTTAATATAGTTTATTTAATCTATAAGTTACAGTGACTTATTCTCAGCTATTGTCTTTCCAGACTGCATGAATTATAGATGGCTCTTTTGAGTTTCATGTGGACAGCAATCAGTATGCAGTGGACATAGTTGTGTTTATGGCATCTACTTCAGGGTAGGTTTCCGTTATAGTACTGACTTTTCCCCTAATTGCTTCCTCTTTAGCAATTAGTTTTGCTAAAGAGAAATACTACAAGAAAATATAATCCAGTTTGATGTCCAGTGGTGAGAAGAGAACATCAACTTAAAATGTCTCGGCTTTCTAAATTAAAACATTATTTGCATAGCATAAATGTTTAGTGCAGAATTTCTATTAGATGGTCTAATTTTGTTTTTAATTGGGGTAAATCTATTCCTTATATTAGAAATGCATTGGAGAGAGGCTCCATTTAAGGTCAGAGCTACATTGTGGTAGGCCCTATAGACCCACATAGTAAGAAGTAGACCCTGATCCAAACAACATATACTTTTTAAAACTATAGGTAAGGCCCAAACCAAACTCCCAGCTCCAAACACCCACAAAGTTTAGAAAAGTTCCTCTCTAGACATGAACTTCATTTTAAGCAGATATGGACCCAAACCACAAACTGGGAGAAATTGCAAAGCTGTCTAGGCAATTTTAGATGTAGGGTTTTTGGAAATCATTCTTACGCATCTGTTAAGGATAAAATTCTGCTCTTAGGAAGAATAGCATATCAAATCTGTGTTGGAGAGTTGGTCCCTTGGATCACTTCTCGCACGCATAATTATTCATATGAATAAAACACATAAATGCACTCACTGAATGTGTATTGGGCCGCTGGGATAACTTTGACTGATAACTGATTTGAAAAGGTAAAATGTGATTTCAAGAGTACTGTGTTTTGGACTCATGGCTGACAAAAGCTTCTTACATTGTGGTATATACTAAGAATAGTATTTTCAGGCCTGCTGTGTGGTGGAAACTTATGGTTCCTCTGACTTTTAATGCTCCAGAGAGACCACAGAAACAATCACTTTAGACAATGGAGATGCCCTTCTAGTGGTGACTGTGGGATTTGGTCTGAGTGTTGGTATTTTAATATATGGGACTTGAGCAAATTGTGTCTGTATGTAAGATGTATCCCTCATCTGACTTCAGATGGAAGGTTAACGTGCTGGGTAATTCCATTTCCATTTTTGCTAGTTGAACCATTAAATCAGATTCTTGTGGAGTGTTCTGCCACTGGGAACAGAACACTCTTAGCATTGGGGAAAAGTCAGTGAAATTAGTTTGCTTGGTGTTGCTGTGACCGGCTTTTGCAATTTGGGTTGCTTAGAGCAGTGGTTTTCAAACTGTGGGTTGTGACCCAGTGCTGCTGGATCATGGAATGTCAGGCACTGGATCTTGTTGCTGCAGGGGGATCAGGTGACCAGTGGGGGACTAAGGTAGTTACCTGCCTGTCCTGGAACCACAGTGTGCTCTGCACCCCAGAAGTGGTCAGCAGCAGGCCTGGCTCCTAGGTGGGCGCAGGGGGGGCGGGGACAGAAGAGTGCACAGGGCTCTTGATTGCCCCTGCCCTGGGCACTAGCTGTGCACTCCCATTGGCGAGAACCTGCAGCTGGCTGCTTCTGGGGCACAGCATGGTCTGTGGTGCCAAGACAGGCAGGAAGCTGCCTGCTGCACCGCTGACCAGCAGCTGCTCAAGGTAAGCCCCTCCTGCCTCAGCCCCACCCCAGAGGCCGCAACTTAGTGAAATTATGTTGGGTCGTGGGTATCAACAATTTTCTTCAACTGGGTCATGAGGAGAAAAAGGTTTGAAAACCACTGGCTGAGGGCAGAGATTCTTTAGTGGCTTAGTTTCTAGTAATGGAGCTCCAACGCTGTGGTGGTTTGCTAAAAGCAAGTACCTTTTGGTGCTCCTGGAATTCAAGCAGAGTGTAAATAAGGTGGAAAAGGCAAATAAGTTGGCTACAAACTCTCATGGCAAGAAAATAATTTGCATGGATGCTGCACTTGGGTGGGGAGAATGCCATCTCCTGGTGCATTCAGAATAACTCGTGCATGGATCAATATTCATATCACACTCCCTGCCAGTACCTGACCTGGCCAGGGAAGCTAATGATCCAACCAGTGGGTCAAAATCAATGAGTCTTCATCACCTACCCCTGGGGCACATTGTGCATACACTAAGATGATACAAATTGGTGTACTCCACTCTAGGCTCCCATCTATCCTGCAGAACCTGACCTGACATTTGTGTACGTTGAAAATCTCTGTCTTATTGGCAGTGGTCTGCATTTTAATCTTTGGACTTCAGAATGTGGTGGGCTTTCCTTCAGTTTCAGGCAAGTAAACACTCCACGCAAAATTCTTTGCAAACACCACCTGAGGTGCATGCACACGGAACGTGGCTGCTAGAACCTATGGGGCTTTCCCAAAGTTACCAGACAAGCCAGGGAAGAGACCAGGACCTTCAATCTTCAAATAAACATCATCACTTTGTGGCTTTGCAGTGTCTCTCCTGTCCCCACCCCTCCCCTCTCCAAGTGCTGTGGGAAGGAAGGAGGCCGACCACACACATTCTGTATGCTGGTTGCTGGAGCAAGGGAAGGGTAAATGTTACTATGGCGATCCTAGATGATGTGTGTGGCAATCCCAAGGAAGGGTTTGGGTGGCTCGAGTGAGAGGAGGAATCCACTATGTGTTGCCTAGGTGAGGGCTGCAAAATGGAGTTCTCAAGTAGGGGTGGAGGACTGTTGTTCACTGGTAAACAATGCAGCTCTTATAGGAGATTCTCTTCACCCAGGGCGCATGTACATTGAGTGAGCATTTACTGATCACCCCGGTTTCCTCTCAATAGAATAGCTGAACTGGCACTGGGGCAGCTCCTTCCATTTGAGGATCTTGAATTGCTTCCATCTGCCTGTGGAGGTGGAGGGGGTTATTCCTATTTTATAGATGAGGAAACTGAAGCACATGGAGATGAAGTGACTTCTCCAGAGTTGCACAGCAAATGAGTGCCAGACCTGGAAATAAAACCTAGGAATCTTGTCTCCTAGTCTGAGACATTAACCACAAACCCATCCTCCCCCTGTTTTTATCTAAATGGGTTTCCTCTCTTCACCACTGTCTCCCTCCTTGCCAGCCCGTGGTCCTTTCTCCGCATTGTTTCCGTCAGCCCGGTCCCCTCAGTGGTCTGTATCTTCCCTGCCTCATTTTCCCTTCTTATTTCTTTTGGTCACCCCTCTGGTCCTGCGTCCCTTCCAGTGTGGCAGGAGAGGGGCGAGTGCGGGGGACTGGTGCTGGCTGCCTCTCCTTTCTCACTGTTCCCTGGCAGAGTGCTGCAGCAAGGCACAGCAAAGGAGAGGAGCCAGTGGGGAAGTAGTTTTGCCTGGCTGGCTAGATACTAGTTCCTAGTAGCCAGAAGGTTTAATTGTAGGGGAAGCCGGATCATTCCCCCTAACACTTACTTACCGGGGATGAGTGTGGGAGGGGCAGCGGTGCCGAAAGTCACTGTCGCTCTCAAGGAATGACATTGGGTAAGTAGGCAGCTGTTGACATTGACTGCCCCATCTCTCTGTCGGCTGCTGTCTTTGTCCAGTAACCTCTTTGTAAGTTCTTCCTGATTCATAGGTGTGTTAATGCAGTGAACATGGGACTTCTCTAGTGCCTGTGCATGGCAGCTTGTGCTTGTTCCTTTGCCTATTTCAGTTGGATCCAGAGGAACTGCTAGTTTTATAGGCACCAGAAATGCTGCTGTCCATCAGCCAGCTCAGTATAAGTGCAGTCTCGGGTGTTTTCGTGTCAAACAGATCTTGACCCACCATTGGCTGTCAAAGTTACTGGTGCGTTTTAGTGTGTGCCAAAAGAAATCCCCCAAACTTCTTATGTAGCTCCTGGTGTTTACTACTTCAGCTGTCAGCTTTTGTTTTTGCTCTTGCTCATTTTCACACTGGGGAATGGCACAGGACTGATGGCCAGTGACCTGAATAATGGGAGAGTCAGGAGATAGATACTAAAACACGTCCTGGCAAGTGAAAAGCTGAAAAGCCCCAACTGGCTGCCAGAAATTATTCCCTGATGTTCATATGGGAATTTTTAAATGAATTCCATTTCTACAAGCACTGGCTCTGGATAGGAGCCCGTTATGGGAGCTGTGATGGGGTACGAGCCCAGAAGTCCCCTTGCAATTGTTCCTTACTGTGCTGATCATGCCACTGACACCCACCTTCTTGCTCCCTGGGGCTCCCCACTTCTCTGTCCTGCTGGCCTGGAATCTTTGGTCTCCCCCAGACAAGGCTGGGAGAATTGCCCCCCTGCAGAGCAATGCAGACACTGAACCACGTCAGCTCTGGGAGGATGCAGTTCTGGGGCGCAGCATCCAGGAAACCAGCCGCCAAAAGAGATCAAACCCCCAAATAAATCCATCTTTGTGTAAAAGTTTTCCACAGGGAAAGCTCATGAGGAAGTTTGCCCTCTCCTGTCACACCCCTTACTTATCTCATTCTGCGGAAGTGCCAGAGAGCTCTCTCGTGGGCTGAGAGCGTTTCACTAGCAGCGATACAAGTGCCTTAGTGTATCTGCACTGCTATAAGCTCTATAGTGTAGCTGTAGCTTCAGTCTGTGTCCCTGCATGAATCCTTCATCTGCTGGGGCAAAACCAAAATTTGAAAGCTGTAAATTAGCTTTGGTTTTTATTTTATCACTTTTTAGAGCTGGTCTTTTCCTAGTGACAGAACCTGCTACCAAGCAAAAGGACTCCACCTAGGAGGGCTCTTTATGCATGTTTGTGAAATTTGGGAAGCAATCTTGTTGTTCTGTTTGAATAAGGTTGGTTTGTTTTACAGCTAGAGTTGGCCAGAGATTGTTTGAATGTTTAAAGAACATTTTTCTGCATTTTTTTCCAACCAGCTCCATTTGCAGTTGGGCTGCATAATGGTTGCTTTTGCTCTCACTTGGGGAGAGGAATGAGTTAATTGTGCTGCTAAAGGGTGATTCTGCTTGGAGTAGCTTCTTTGTTTAAAACTGCACTTTAAGGATGATTTATATGAAGAGGTGCTCCGTGCGTGTGGAGGATTCAGTTTTATTTTAGCAGCTTAATGAAAAGAAATCCTCTTCAGCTAAAAAGGCTGTGCATGATGGGCAATAATGCTGGAAGAACCTTTAAGCTTTGACTTTGTATGGGAAAACAATGTTGACCAGACTGAGTTGTGTTTTAAGGGCCAAATCCTGATGGCTAGTGAATAAATGGGAATTTTGGCATCCACTACATCGGTCCCCAGAAGAACATTTTTATGCAAGCTTGTTATCTAGGTAATCAACATAAGCTAAAAGGCAAATCTGATTGATTTGAAGGATCAGTTTGCAACTGTCATTAAAAAATGCACAAAAAATGTTCTCTTTCTTGGTCCTAGTAAGAGCTTCTTTTGCTGAAGATGTCTAATAATGGTGTTGAAGCGGAAGACAAGCCTCCAGCTCCTCCAATGAGAAATACCAGCACGATGATTGGATCTGGAAGCAAAGACACTGGGACTTTAAACCATGGCTCAAAGCCTTTGCCTCCCAACCCTGAAGAAAAGAAAAAGCGAGACCGATTTTACCGAGCTATCTTGCCAGGAGATAAGAGTACTGTATTTTCATCTTTATTATAGTTTATTATAGTTTCCTCTCTGCATGTTGCTGGGGATGATGTTAATGATTTTTTTAAATTTATAAAGATTGTTTACAAGGTCGGATACTTCACATAAAATTGCATTGGCCATGCTAGGAGTATGGGCTGCCTCTGGTGGCCAATTGGTATCTGTTTTTCTAATAATTAATACCACTCCCCACACAAACCACCCATTCCCTCTCTGAATCTGTTAATTGTTAAAATGGATGTGTGTCTGTGTCTGTGAAAGCTGTGATTACAGTTACTATATCCCTGAAAACGGAACTTCCCTGTTCCCAGGGCCTGTCCCATCTGTGTTTCTAAAATTTAGTGAGGTTGGTTTGTTTTCTTTGTGGGGTCTTTTTTTAGATTTTGCCCCCACTGAGGAAGGAACTCCTGAAGGAGCACTTTGTATTGGTGAAACTGCGGCCAGATCTATACTACAAGGATATAAGCGTTGATCTAAGCGACACAATTTGAGTTACACATCAGTAGTGTAACTCAAATCGACATAGCTTAGATCTATTTACCATGGGTCTGCGCTGTGGGAGGTTGACAGAAAAAACTCTGTCAATTCCCCTTACTTATCTCGTTCTGCTGGAGTACCAGAATCAACAGGAGAGTGATAGGTGATCAATTCAGTGGGTCTTTTCTAGATTTGCTAAATCAATTGCTAGTGGATTGATTGCTGCAGCATTGATCCACCCCATAGTGGAGACAAGCCCTGACAGCAGACTGGAATAGTAAAAGTCTGTCTAAAAGACCATTTATCACCAGTCCTCTCTCATGTTATGTGATCCTTGCCCTGAAGAACTTTAATATCTAAGATGACTGTCATCCTAGTCTGCTTCAGAATTTTGGATACACCATTGTTCACTGCTAAAAATAATCTATCCCTATTACTTCTTGCACATTAACTTGTATTGAATGAATTCTTTCAGCTATAATAAGAAATGTAATAAGCAAGATGGGAATAAGGACAGAACTGATGTACTGTACATGCAATTTTAATTTCTACCATTAGTATATTTTGTAGATTGTACATTTATCATGTGAACCAGTGGCAGTGATGCAAGAAATTCTCCAGTCCTTAATATGTGTTGCTTCCTTTCATATCTTTATTTAATCTGTTTTTAAGGAGCCCATCTTTGCAATATATTTAGTTTCCTCTTTCAGTCTCTTTTTAAAGATTTATTTTATAGCGTACATTGCCATGGCATCTGAGCACTAGATAAAACTGTCTTTAATTTTTATATGAAGAGGTATCTATGTTTTCACTGTTGCAATAAGGAGTCAGGCTCCTAAATTCTTGCCAGAAGGAAAGGACTAATCCTAATTCTGTAATTTAGGCATTTAATTGCTCTTTATACTATTTAACCTACTCTGGGAAACAGACAGTTTCATATCTCATGTGCCAATCTCCACTAGTGGTGTAGGTACGTTAAAGGTGCTTTGACATACACCTAACATTAATTCAAAGCACTTTGTTAAAAGTGAGTCGGTTCACATGCAGTTTGGTGAAAATGAGCCTTGGATGTCATAATATGTCTGTAACTCTTCCCTCTGCCCCTGTTACTTGTCGTGCTCTCTTGGGAGACGTGAGTTAGATGGGAAAGGCATTACTGTATTGGAATTCTCAGCCAAGGATTTTCACCTCCTACATTGAGAGATAATTCCCTCTTTCCCTCTTACATTGAGAGATAATGACAGTCTTCACCAGAGGTACCCATACTCCAGAGTCTGGCGTATTACAGAAAAACTTACTAATTTGTGAAAGGTTCACTGTGAAAATGCAATCATGGCCACTAACTGAAATTAATCTATAAAATGCTACCAGACCCTTTGTTTGTTGTTTTTTAAGCTCATCCTGTACAGACTAACTTGGCTACCCCAGAAGCTTCTGAAATTTTTCAAACATACATTTTGGTTTATCTTTATTCACCCGAGCCTTACAATTTAATGGGGGCGTGAATGGAAATAAAGTAATCAACAATGGGGTGTTTCTACAAATACAGGTTTTTTTTCTTTTGAAACTTGTAAAGAGTTTTCTTTTGTCTTGTATCTGGCATTACAAGGCCTAATGTAAGAGATCAACAAAGATTATAAAGTGGGATTAAAGTGTAGAGCAAGGCTAGCAGTTCCTTTAAAACTAATCCTTTTTAACCTGTACCTCATTCTGTGAGATACAGTACCATCAATGAAAAGCAGTTATAGTATTAGTATTTTAATCCATTTATGCTTCGAAATCTGTTCCTTAAATTTGATCAATCTCATACATGCTGAGAATAATAATGCATATTTAAGCGTTTGAGTGGCTGCTTAGTGAAATCAGGTCTCTCTAGTTATTTTTACTGTCTCCAAAACTGTGTATGTGAGTGCTGGAAAAATGTGGGCCTTGATTCTAATTTTGCTCACATCAGTGAGGAATAGAGTAAATGAAGTGAGATAAGAATCAAGTCCTTGGTGGTTGCCCCAAAGAGTTTACAATCTAATTTTAGACATGACATGACATAGCCAGTGGGGTTAATAAACTGAAGGAAACAGATGCTATGAAGAAAGACCAATGTTACAGCCAGAAGACCACATGGTTATACTTCAATTATGTGGGCACCGAAAGAATCATGAGATTCCCAACAAAGATTACAGTTCAAGTCCTATATGTATACAAAGCACAATCATAGGGTTGGAAGAGACCTCAGGAAGTTATCGAGTCCAATCTCCAACCCAAAGCAGGACCAATCCCAACTTTTTTCACTATAATGAGCAAATATAGCACTAACCTCGATTTAATTTCTGTATGAAATCTGGATATTGAGAGAGAGCTATGAATTTTTAATGCAGTAGAGGCAATTAAATTGTTTAATTCATTATTGAAAACATTGTTTACCAGTCAGTGTAACTGAGGCTTATATAAGCTACAGCTCTGTTTAGTAAGGCTTCTTCTTGAATATGCATTTTTGTATTTAATATGAATTTGAAAGCAGTAGCTGCAATCATTTGGAGCAAAGCTTGACTTGCTCATTATGCTGGAGATGTTGATTAGCGAAAAGTTGTATCCCTAGAGATGGAAAATATAAGTGTTGAGCAGGATACCCTGACATTCCGTAGGTCCAAATATAGATGCCAAAGATGTTCTGTGCCATGAATTCTGGGCAGTAAAAGTTCTAACATTCTTTAATACTCTAGTTCACATATTCACTCAGTGGTGCAGTGGGATCCAATCAAAGAGTTTTAGTTGTCTTAGAATTCCTGAGCCTCCTTGATCTATTGGTTTTCTCAGCGTCCCTTTGTCTCACTTTCCTTCTCCCTGCTGGCAGCTTGCAGCTTTCTCTGTATTCTTGCTAGCGGCAACTGCTAATCCCTCTTTGTTTGGCCTGCATGCTACAGAGGCTCAACATCTGCTAACCAGAAGATGCTTCTGGTTCCTTCTGGCTTCCCTCCCTATGTGGGCTCCTCCAGTGTTCCATCTGCCCATCTCTCGTTCCTCCCTTCTCCAAAACTGTTAGTATTTAACTCACTCTTCACTGAAACTGAAAAAAATCCAAGGTCTTAATATTGTTTTAGACAAATACTTAAGAATATAGATCTCATAATACTCTGTTACACAGTGCTTTACAAATATGGAGTAACTCCATTAATCTTTATAATGTTACTCTGGATTTTATGGGTATAATTGAGAGTAGGATATGGCCTTATAAGTACAGGACTCAAGACTACCTGATTAAACTTAGAAAACATGGTATATGTTTGCAATATAATGGAGTAAAATAGTGGCTTTTAGGGTAGGTGGGTGACTTTAAAATCTCCATTTTGGTTCTATGAATACGTGTCTGGCTGTATAGCTGAGTAGCATTTGTTTTGCAGTTGACAAGACAGCAGCTGGAAAATGTAAACTACAATAGAATGGTCTCTTTCATTTGCGTGCGGACTAGTTGGCCTCTGTGCACCATGTGTGGATTACAAATCCAAATATCAGGAAATCTAATTTGAATATCATTGTCCCCAATATTCCCTCTGATCTTTTCTATCCATGTGTGGAATAATTTTATGTGCACAGAGGCATGTGTAAATGCGCACTACCAGTAGAAACAAAAGATCTAGTTGTGGGTGCTCTGCTAATCACTGGCCTTCATTTGAATCTCTCCTGAGTAGCTGCACAAGTGCACAGCTTACAGAGAACACTGGTTGTCATGTAACCATAAAGATTTATCCGTGTGGGATCAGAATCCTTTTCACATTGTCCTAGATCATATGTTTTTGGTGTGGATTTGGTTTCAGAGGGTGTACTGTAAAATGCTATGGACATTCTCTTTTGTTCCTGATGGTTTTTCTCTTTTTCTTAGCCAATAAAAAGAAGGAGAAAGAACGTCCAGAAATTTCCCTCCCTTCAGATTTTGAACACACAATTCATGTTGGATTTGATGCTGTTACAGGAGAATTCACAGTAAGTGATTCTGGGGAGATAAGAGGATTACCTAATTGTTTATCACTAGTGAAGCTGGGACGTATTCAACTCATCCTATAGTAAGGCCAGAAGAGACCATTATGATCATTTACTCCGACCACCAGCATAGCATGGGCCAGAGAACCCACTTAGTGTAATTCCTGTATAGAATACTGCTGTGGGAACACTGCGCAGGTGCAGAATTCAGGTCCCTATGCAGATTTCTTTGCTTACTTGCAGAAAATGATGCCTTAAGAGCCACATGGAAGCCTTAAGAGACATGTGTTCACATGGGTCCGGTGCCCAGAGCAGTGGGTTTGGGGATGCCCATGGGCGTAGTTTGGTGGAGGCATTCCCACACGCATAGCAGCAAGGCATGGGGAGGCACATGGGGTCATGTGCCTCTGCCATCTTCTCCCGTTCTGCATTTGTTGTGGGCACAGAGCTGTCCGGATAAAGGAGGATTCAGCTCCAACTGTTGACTCTGTAGCTGGATGCTACCTCCTGTGTCCTAATGTTAGTTGTACTCCCCTTCTGTGTGCTGGGAGCCTTCCTACAAGGGTGAGTGCCCATGATGGATCAGGAGGAGAGGCAGTGGAAAAGGAAGAGGAGAGTGGGATATGGCATGGGGATGGGATGTGGGATTGAGGAAAAAGGGATGGGGTGGGATGGGGAAGCCAGAGCCTGGTATACTGTATCCCCCGATGCAGCTGGGAGCTAACCCCCACCCTGATGAAGTCCTCTCCCCTATACCTATACCTTGACCGAGACCCCATGGCTGAGCCTCTGCCACCTTCACCTGGACTAAGGATGTTAAGGACTGGTTGACTAGTAAGGGGGGAAGAAGGGACATTTCAGTTGTGTGGCGCACTCCTGCTTTGAAACCCTAAGGTGGCGTTTTAAAGGGTCAGCGCCGCACAGCTGATCCCAGGCTGGGGAGTCTCCAGCTGACCCTGGGTTCCGGGGAAGGGTGCTGTGGCTTTGAAATGCAGCTGGGGCTCTTGTACATTTCAAAGGAGGAATGTGGAAGGGCCTATTGAGTAGTCAAGTAAATGGAAATTCCAACAACTACTCAACTAGGCAATTAACTGCTAGTTAACTTCCTTAACCTGGACCCCTCTGCAGTGTCCCATAGCCCTTCACCCAGAACCAACAATGAGCCCCTGTGTATCCAGATCGATCACCTAGCTGTCTACACCCAGATTGCTCCACATAGAACCCTTTCTAAGCCCCCACCCTATGCCCTTTCACTGTTGGACCCTGCTGAGCTGAGCCTCCTTGCCTGCACCTGGTGCAGAGAGGCACAGCCTTTATGGCCGCCTCTGAGACACTTCTGAGCTAACCAAGATGCAACAGTTGTCACATCTGAATAGCACAGCAGTTCTCAGACTTCACTGTACCACGATCCCCTTCTGAGAACAAAAATTATGACATGATCCCCGGAGGTGGGACTGATTCCCGAGCCTGCCAAGCCACACCACCCCAGGTTGGGAGGGCCCATGCCCAAGGGCTTCAGTCCTTAGCATTGGTCTGTAACCTGAGCCCTGTTGCCCAGGGTTGATGTCGAAGCCTGAGACTTGCTACCCGTCACTTTGGCTCTGGGCGGTGGGGCTTACGCTTTGGGCTTGGGCGGTGGGGCTCGCCTCCAGGCGGTGAGACTTGTGCTTTGACTTCAGCCTCTGCCCCAGCAAATCTAAGGCCAGACCTGGTGAACTCATTAAAATGGGGTCCTGACCCACAGTTTGGTGGACCTGCTACAAGTGGTTCTCAATCTACCCTTGAATATAGACTAGCTGTTGAGGGTTAGAAGCCCTTTCTAGAGGCCAGCCTGTGAAGTCGCTCACACGCCAGTACTGACAAAAGCGGTCACTGAATTTGTTTCACTTGTGGCTAAAGCCATATTTCTGTCTTGAAATTCTGCTTTTAATATTTGGGGGGGAAGACCATTAGATGTGAATTACTACGCGGTCGCAACCAGCACTGAGCCAAAATGTGATTTGGTGCCTATCCAAATACTATGTCACAAAAGCAATGTGGAGGCCTAAATCAGGATGAGAGCCCTGATGTGCTGGATGACTGTGCTGTAAAAGAGCTTACAATTCAAATTACCACTATCATCTTACAAATGGATAGTCACATGACAGTACATTTCTTATGTTGCATGTGAGACTTTCCTGAGCCACAACACCGGGTCTGCCTCTTCCTCTTTTGAACTTTGAGAGCTGGATTTGAATTGTGGCATTCAGAGCCCAGTGACTCTAGTGAAACTACATGAGCGTGAGGATTTGCCTGCGTGGATCAGACTAGTATTAGGATGTAGTCTTCAAACCTATGCTGCTGGGCAGTGAGAAGGTGTTTAATTCCCAGTGAGCCCTCCCACAAACAATGAAAAATCCCAGAAGCGGAGTGGCTGAACTAAATTCATACCATGCTTTAGACAGCCTTAGGGTGAGTGTAACACTGTGCCTCCGACTGTGGTGTGACTGTGGTAACTGCTCGGAATGTCTCTCGCAGGGTATGCCAGAGCAGTGGGCTCGGTTGTTGCAGACCTCCAACATCACCAAATCAGAACAGAAGAAAAATCCCCAGGCCGTGCTCGATGTGCTGGAATTCTACAATTCCAAAAAGACCTCCAACAGTCAGAAGTACATGAGTTTCACAGGTTTGTGGTAAATCCCTGGTTCTGCATTACTGAGTGTGACCCTCTGAGAAAGTCCTTTGTGATTTTTTTTTCTTTTAAACATTAAAATAAACAAGCCAAAAATGCCCAGACACATTGAGCATTGTTTTTACAAAGGAAATGCGATTTTCTTCTGCTCTGCCAGCAGTCTTTCCTTTTAACATCCAGCTAGAATGTTTCCTCTCATCTCTTGGACAGATTGCTGCAGTTGTGAACAAGGAAGTCGATAAGCTGGGCAGATCCCAACACATGTAGTGTTTTAAGGGCTATAATCAACACCTGGAAACCAGTAGGCAGATCATTTTGCTCAGAATTGTGTTTGTAGTCAGAGAGGGCAGCTAAATTGCACCAGCTTCAGTTTCTGGATGGATTTAAGAGGGATGCAGTGTGCATGTTATGATGAGGGCAGCCTAGGGCATAACTCCAGGAGATTGCACCTTCATGTTCCCTTTGTAGATTTCCTGGTTCCTTACCTTACAAGTGACAACCTGCTAGGGGAGCTTGCTAACCTGTGTGACACCTAATTCCCTCTAGGAACTTTTCTTGGCATGTAGGAAACTGGACAAGTTCCAAACCATACATCGCTCCTGAGTTGCAACCCAAAAAAATCAGGAATCTTGAAAAATAGCTTTGTTCTCTTAAACTTAATTGAATTTGATACATTTCTCTGGCAGAGAGGTTGAATCTGGGGAAGTCATGGTTCTGAGACCTCTTTTCACAATTGGGCAAGGATGCAAGCAATGTCTTGAAATTTGTAATAGCTTCCCCTGCTAGTGTTTGTGTGCTCTATGCTTGGTTTCTTGAGTGCTTCTGCACAGGCTCTTATTCATTGTCACTTTTTAGCCATTTGGAAAAGCCTGCAGAGAGGATCAGAACCTGTTATTGTGGCTGGCTAATGGAGTTTACTCATTAAGCAGATGGCAGAGGCTTTTGGAGCCAAAGGTCACAGGGCTTGTTTCCTATCAAATACCCCAGGTAGTGGCTCAGCATCTGAGATGGCTGCATTCCCGTGCTGGGTGAAATGACATGCATATCTTGGAATGCATTTTGGGACACTTGAGAACAAAAGAAGTCACAGTTTGGAGTGGGACAAATCCATGGAATATCTACAGATGGAACCATACTTTAAGCCTTCCCCTTTTATTTAAAGTGCTGAAGCTGCTAACCCTGCATTCTTTAGAGGCTAAAGATTGAAGAAAAACACCTTTTGGGTTTTCCATTGTATTAATGGGTCTTAGTGTGGTGTCTGGACTGGGACCCAGGAGAAACAGGGTTGAATCCTTGGTGCTGTGCCAGATTCCCTGTGACACGCAGGGCAAGTCACATAAACCCCTTAATCGCTCTGTGCCATGATTCCACATCTGTGAAACAGGGAGAGTTCTTCCTTTCTCCTGCTCTCTGTTTAGCTTGAAAGTTCTTAGGAGAAGTGACTCTCTCAATGGGTTTGTGCAGTGCCTAGCGCGCTTGGAAAACAATACAAGCAATGTATAATACTTCCTATTGCATCTGTTCTGTTTTGTTTTCAGACAAATCCGCAGAGGAGTACAGTTCATCAAACGCACTGGTGAGCTTTTTGTTTGTTTTTTTAATAACGTTTGTTATATTTTAAGTTTGAAAATGTGCATGGAATAAAACTATAGCCATCTATATACTTTTATATTTAATGTCAACGTTCTCTTTCATTTCTAGGCTACCCAAAATGTGGCTCAGCAGTATTAATTGTTGTCTTAACTTTTAAAAATCATGTCTGTCCTTCTGGTCTACCAGTATGTCTTTTCCTTCTCCTGTAAGCTCTCTGATATTGAGTTTACTGCTTTATATTTCAAGTGATATTTTATTAGCAAATGTTGCTGAGTTCATAGAAACAGATCTATTTCTGGACTCTATTAATGATCAGCCATTTCCCCTATGCAAGGTAATCTAGAAAATGAAAGCCAGCCTGCTTTTTATCAGCTACTGATACATGTTTATGATCTGACCAAATGTAATTATTAGCATGCAATGTCTGATTAGTGAACCACTGTTGATGACTGACTAAATTAATCTTGGCAAATAAAATGAAAGGTCTTCTCTCCTCTTGATCTGTACTCTAACCATTACAGAACCCATTCAACACCTCCTTTTGCTGAGCAGATCCAATTGAAAAGTCTTGTTCTTTCCATGGCACTGTGTGTATTTTAAGTAAGCAAACACAGTTGGGGTGGGGAACTTTTTTTTGGGGGGGGTGGGGGAGGGGTGCACGGAAGTTAGAAGCAAAACAAGCAAACAAAAACCCAGAAATAAAACCCTTATTGATGTGGCCCCTGGCTGAAGAACAGAAAGACATTTCTCACATTCTTCTCACACATCAGAGCGTAGAGGAACCTGGGATAGTAGTTCTTGTGTATCCCCAGGCTTTGGGGTGGAGCCAGAAATGAGGGGTTCAATGTGTGAGAAGGGACTTCTGGGAAATAGGCGTAGAGTGTGGGGTCTGGGAGGTAGGGTCTGGGAGTGGGCTGGGGATAGGTGGGTCTTGGAGGGTGTACGGTGCAGGAGCAGGCTAGGAATGGGGTATCTGGGTAGGAGGGGAGGGCGCAGGAGCGGAGTGGGGGTGCAGTGTCTGGGGGATGGAGGGTGCTTATCTGGTGCAGCTCTCCAGAGAGATACTTGGCTCAGTGTCCCCTGCTGCTCCTATTGGCCATGATTACAGCCAATCGGGAGTGGCAAGGGAAAAGCTCCAGCCAGCACTTTGCTACACTGCTGTTTTCCCCAGCTGTCTGCGCTGCCACTTCCTCTTCCTATTGGATCCGGCCTTGGATTGCCTGACCATCTCTTGAGGCTCAGGGCTACCCTCCTGCTGCTTTCTCTCCCTTACTCCTCCCCCACAGCAGGGAGCCGGTGTTGGTGCTCCAGCCCCATGGGAAGTGGGGTACGAGGGGCCTGAGGGCTGGAGTACCAGTGCCTAATCCCCAGTGCTCGGGGGGGGGGGGGGGGGGAAGCCCTGAGCTTCAGGGGCTGGATACAGGCTAGGAATGTAAAATCCCATTTTATTAGCTAATGGGGTAAACGTTATGTTTAATTGGTTAACTGATTAAACAGGGGTGGACTGGGGTAGGGGGCTGCTCCAGTCACCACTAATTAATTGTAACCGTTAAAGGTGATGCTTATGGATTAACCGTTCACATCCCTATAGGGCCATAGGCTCCTCACCCTGGTTTAACTGTTTCCTCTTGTAGTAAAAATGTGACTGTCATTTGTAACTTAAACAGATTAGCTGTGCTAACATGTACTGCAATAAGGAAGCAGGAAGCTGTCATTTTGCCAGCCTGTAGACACAGGCCCTGATTCTCTGAGGTGCTCAGCAGCCTGATTTTACTAACTGTTTTAGTCAGAAGCGCCTCAGGAAATGTTCAGTGCTTTGCCGCACTAGGTCCTTACATTTTGATAAAGATAGTTCACCTCAGTTTTTGACTGCACGAGGGAGGCTGGAAACTTAAGACCAATTAAACTTACTGACTTTTTCCAATTTAACTTTGATTTAATATTGTCATATTACTGTCTCTCTGTCAGCTCTAAAGAATCGACAGAGTCAGTACTAAAAATGAATCCCAAGTGAATTGTTATGGTTGGTCAGGGTAACATACACTTTGATACAGTTGCTACTTTTTTAAAGTGATACTCTGATTTTTATATATATATAATAAAAATTTCAAAATAATAAATACAAGTAGTTTCAGGTTCTACTCTTCCCCTTGAGTTGCCCTTGCTAATTTTTGTGGTTTTACAATCATGTTAAAAAAAATATTTGTACCGCACGAACGTGTACAGTCAATTTCACAGTTACCCTGTATTTTCAGTATGCTCAGATACACAAAGGAAACTGGGGGGGGGGAGAGAATATTTATTTTTACCAGTCTTCATTATAGTCAGTTTAGGGTGTTAATTCCATTGATAGTAAGTTTTAAAAAAAATTCAGGCAGAAGTTTGATAACTGTGTTCCTTATGTAGGAAGTGTATTATTTGTAAGTTACTAATATATAGAATATCAAGTCTAAATCAGATCTGAAAAGACTATAAATTCATATAGACACTGTATCCTGTTTGTCAGGGTGGGCAATAATTTTAGACAGGGGGCCATTTCAGACATTTTTGAAGTGGCCCTGGGCTGCCCTGGAAGGGGCGGGGCTCAGGCAGAGGGGGCAGAGCCAGGACACTTCTGTGCTTCCCCAACCACAGACATGGGGGAGCATGCAAAGTCTCCCCCCTACCCTCTGGGCAGTACCCTCTAGGTACCCATGCCCCTGGCAATGGGAGGAGACTGTGTGCTGCCCCCAGGTCAATCAGGGCCTGGGGAGGGGGAGTGCGCGAAGTCTCTCTCTCCCTGCCTCTGCCTTGCAAGGGAGCGCCACGCTTAGAATCAACCGCCAGCTGAGCAGTGCTTGCAGGGCTGGAGGAGACTTTCACACGCTCCCCCCACCTCCAAGCCCTGATTGGCCTGGGGGCAGGGAGAGCGTGCAAAGTCTCCTCTCACCCTGCTTAGAAGCGCCACACCCCTTGCAGCGCAGGAAGAGACTTCGCATACTCCCGCCACCCCGAGGCCAGTCAGGGCTTAGGGGCGGGGGAAGTGTGCAGAGTCTCCTCCTGCCCTGCCAGGAGTGCACAGTGCTTCTGAGCGCCATGTACTCCTTGCAGG
>CM057845.1:302564654-302575813 GCA_030068395.1 Apalone spinifera
CCCCCCCCCCCCACGCCCTGATTGGCCTGGGAGCGGGGAGAGCAGCGGGCCGGATCAACTTGCTTGGAGGGCCAAATCCGGCCCGTGGAGGCCCTTTTGCCCACCCCTGCTGGATGTAGTACTGAAGTAAGACCTTTCAGTATTGGGCCTGATCTAGAACACTAAATCTGCTTTCACCATTATCCTTTACTTTGGGAAAGTGTGTGGCTCTGGATTCAAACTTCATGGCTTGGGCCCAGTCCTGGTCATAATCTGCAAAGAGGTGATATACAGACCTTTCATAGCATCAGTGCAGGGGCAGTGACTGACTGCTGGGGAACATGGTATCCCTGTAAGGATTTAGAGGTGCTAAGGTCACAGACAGATCCGCCATCCGTTCAGGTGAGAACAAACCAAGCTCATTTATTCCCATGCAAGACAATAATAAACGCCGACCGAAGGAAGTTAATTTGCAAGCAGAACCACGTGGTGTTTTTTTTTTTATATTACTGTGGTTATTAAAACCAGTGCAGTGCTTCTGCCAACACTTTGTTTTGTTGGCACAGCAACACACTTAAGCTGAGTGAACAATCTGCCCTTGATCTATTCCCGTCACTTAGTGTTGTCCCAGAGAGAGACTGTGCTGGAAAAGCAGGTTTTTGAGGGTTTTGGTTTTTAGGATACCAGTTGCAAGTCCGGTCACTATTTTTAACAACCACTTTAGGAAAGAAGTAGCAAGCCTGTCTGTTTGCCAGGCTGGAGGGAAAACTCTCATGGTCCTTAGATTTGGAGTGAGCCTTCCCTACAAAGCAGATCTAAAGATTGAAAACCTCCTTCACCTGTAGCTGGGTGACAGAATGTCTCAGGAGAATAGAAAATGATGGAGGCTTTTATTTTCTAAGAGCCCTATTCAGCTCTGTCACAGATGAGTGCTACTTGATAACACTTGGTTCAATTCCCAGTAGGACAGGTGGCCTCTCACAAAAAGTACCATCAGTGCTCCATTGTTAGTAGCTTTCTCCAGAGCAGTCAAAGATGACGGTGTGTAGAGATTGAACTCTCAAGACCAGACTGGTAGAAGGCATGTGGCACAGGGCTCTACCTGCTGGGTATCTCTTAGTACTCACCACTGAATGAAGTACTGTGCTTTGTATGCAACTCATGCCTGCTGATCAGGAATAAGTGGTGGAGGGCAATCAACACCCTTGCATGTGCCAAAACCCTCCTCCTGCCTGGCCATCTTCACTAGTGACAAGTGTCTGATAATTCTGCCCACACCTCCACAGTTGTTAAAACCCTTTTATTTTCCCTAGTGGCAGGTAACTGACTTGCCTAGCTGTCAGTCCTGCCTGGATAGGTTGTGGATGTTTGCCATGATTTGCTTTGCATTGGACTTCCATGAATCCAAGGGAGGCCCTGTACAAATTTAAAAAATGGCAGACACCCGCAACTGACCCTTCCAAGCCTTGTGTGGGTGTGTGAAGCTTACACCACCACTGCCACCCACATTGCTGGACCCATTCTGGCAATTAAATAGAGATGTTCCATCTCTAGGGCTCTGGCTGATACCCCTTCTAAACACCAACCCTCGTCTGGAGAGAGAAACTGCTAGTTCTATAGTCAGCTGGATTTTCCTACTTGGGGCACTTTTCAGATCTAGCAGTTTGATTATTTTTGTTTAACAATTTTTTCTTTACATTGTTTTGCACAGAAAAAGAGTAACACTGGTGTTTAGAATGCAGGATTAAAATGTTCATGAAAGTGGATGCCTTCTGGCAGGGCAGGGAACCCATATATTTCATAATGCACTTTTGCAATGCCAGGCACCACCACTCCTTGCTTTGATATGGGAACTTTTAAAGTCAGATTTCCACCCTGCAGGAGTTGTATACAATATGGGAGCTGGATATGCTGCTCTTGAGTCCAGTCCTAAATTTGGAGGTCTCTTACCTAAATTGCAAAGTACTGTGCGCTTGATCAGATTCAAAACATGAGTCCACCACTCCTGAACTATGCAGTTTGGATCTACATTCACAGTTTATTTTGTTGGACATATCTCTAGCCCTGACTGAATTTTATCTTGTGCAACTTAGTTTTGGTAATTAAAAAGGTACAGTGAGAGAGAGTCCCTTCCTGAAGCACCTAGAGTCTATTTAGATGAAAGAATATTATTATTGGGGTGCATTGATAAACTTGTTGGATTTGCAAGCTGTCACTTTCAGTGGTGTGGGGCCAGTGTTCCCTGTAAGCCGTAAATGTGTGTGGCCACTCAGGAGAGATTCAGATGCTGCCGAGTTGATTAGCAGAATGTCTGCAGCTAAGTTTGTGTTTCTCTTGCACATTCATGCATGCCTTGGTGCACATAAATTTTATTCTGCACACCGATGGAAAAAATCCACATATGGATAGAAAAGATTAGCGGGAACATTGTGCAGGGCATTTCCTGGTCCTGATTGTAGGCTAGCAGAGTCTGTAGACAAGCATACAATCTGTCCTCAGTCTGCAAAGAGCAATCCTAGAACAAGGTGAGGTGAGTGTTGCTTCCATGTCTTATGGAGCAGCCTGTTTTGTCTTGTGTGTCTCTGCTCAGGGCTGGCTTTACCATGAGGCAAACTGAGGTGGCCACCTCAGGTGCCAGACTGTGGGAGGGGGCTCCACTAGGACCCAGAGTGTAGAAAATTGTCTGGTGCTGGTGCATATGTATTCTCTCTGCTTTAGATGCACACAGATGGTGGAGTGCCATGAGAGGGGTAGAACAGGAAGAAGGCAGAATTGAGACCTTTCAAAGTTTTGGCCCAAGAGAGGGAGCATGGGGGGGGTCATTTGAGCTCCCCGCCTCAGGTGCCAAAATGTTGTGGGCCGGCCCTGACTCTGCTTTTGGTTACTGTGTGCTATCATTTGGGATTTTAAGAATAAAAAGTAGTTATGCTGCAGCCTTCCACAAAGTCAAACATAAAATACTCTGACTTCCATTTGCCATTAACGGAACAATTATCCCATTTTGTAGAGGAGGAATCGAGGCACAGATTTCTGTGAAGTGGACACAAGCTGTTTGTGCTTCTAAAGATCAGTCTCTTCATAGAGCCATGTGCAATTGCAGTTCCATTTTCTCAGGCTTTCTGGTTTAATATAATGAAAAAAATCATGTCGCAAAGTATAGTTTTGTCTTAGTGTTATTCACCAAAATTCATGTTCCTTCATTGCCTTCAGTGATGCTTCATATTCCTGCTGACCTGAGCAACTAGTCAAAGACTGGGGCTTTTCCAGTTGGGAGCAAACATCAGTTTTAGAGTGTGGCATTTTTGTTGATGCTTATTGTTGATATATAAGGAATGTAGGAGTCCTGTTTCCCTGCGAAAGAGCCTCACAGGGTACAATGGCTGCCACTCTTTCCAGACAGTACCCCAAATCTCTCTAAGCTTTTTTCAGGCCGTTGCCAGTTGCTTGTTCAGTGTCTCTCCCATGCCTCTTCATCAACACCTCCAGCCAAACCATGTCCACTGGAACGCTTTGCCGGCAAGATGCTAATTTCTGGGCAGGCCTTTCTCGTAGGTGAGGGCTTGTGATAAACGTATTTGAAATGGAACAGGCCTGCCAGCATGTTTCAGAATCAGAGGCTTACTCAGTAATTTGTGATGGATGCAAGGCTATTTGTATAGCCAACCAGAAATATCTGACACTGATGCATTGCTGCAGTGTCAAATTGCACCCTGATTCCCACACCTCCAGTGTCTATCACCATCCAACAGCAAGCATACAGGAGTCCAAGAAACCTAGTTCCTGGATTTTTAGGGCCTGATCCTGCAAACACCCATGAGTTCATGTGAAGAGTGCCATCCATTTCTTAGTGGGTTTAAATGTGTTTTCACGTAAACTGTCATTTTTATAGCCTAGTCCAAGTGAACTGACCATGATTTATTGTCAAACCCATTGGATAATAATTCCCATAGTGATGTGAAGGGCTTAAATGCTAGAAGTGTAATTCCATTTCTGTGAAGAGTGATTTGAGAGAGCAAGGGTTCTGGGACTCCAAAGGGCGTCTTTTGTCTTTTCACCAAAATGCAGAATGTGAAGGCTGTATCTGAGACCCCTGCAGTCCCGCCGGTTTCAGAAGATGAAGATGATGAGGCTCCACCTCCAGTGATAGCACCGCGACCTGAGCACACAAAATCAGTAAGTCAGCTAGAAATCTTTCTTCCCTTCCTACTGACTTCACCGCTTCAGGCCAGATTGCACCTTTGGTCAGCTCTGGGCAAGGGATGGTGCACTGCCCCAGGAACGCACTTGAGAACCAGTTGTGTCCCAGAGTCACAGAGTGTGTCCATACTGTGAGCTGGGGGTGTGATTTATAGCTTTAGGAGACAAACTCACGCTAGCTCAGATTGACCTGGCATGCTAAAAAGAGCAATATGGCTAGGCTGCAGGAGGCAAGGGGCTAGCCACCCCGAGGACATGCTGTGGTCTCAGGTGGGTACGCACTTGGAGTGTCTGCCTCTCCCATTGCACTTGCCTCTGTGGCCAAGCTGCTATTTTTAGCATTTTAGCTCTGGGGAAGGAGTAAAATGCTTCATGCCTTTTCCTAGAGCAGCTTAATGCCTCCAGGAGTCCAGCCATGGTGCTCTTAATGTAGTAAAATGACTTGCTGTAGTAACAATTCTTTCATTGCTTGAAACATGCTACAAGTTGCTCCTCTATAAATTGTGACTCTCTGGTCTGGTAACATCCATGGTCCAGCAGGACCACAGATGATCCAGGATCAAAGAGTCCTGGTGCCCTACAGAGTGTGGGGAGGAGGGAAACCTGGTGCGATGCGGGGTAGGGGTTGGGAGCCCAGCACATGGCCCGGCTTGGCTGGGGGAGGAGGATGGGGGGGGCCAGAGCCGGGAAGCCCAACCTCATGGCTCAGCTGGGCTGCGGGAGCAGGGGGGTGGGAGGGAAGCCTAGTGCACAGCCTAGCAGGGTTGCTCAGGGAAGCCAGGAAGCCTAGTGGGGCGGCAGGGCAGGGGATGGAGCCGGCAGGAGGAGGCCAGAAATGACCTCCTCGTCCAGCAAAATCCCTCATCTAGGACCAGTCAGATCCTGAGGGTGCTGCACCAGGGAGGTCCAATCTGTACTGCTAAGGACATATCTCTAGTGCACAGAGGTCTTTTATTTTCAGCCTTCTTTACTACAACATATTTACCCCCTTCCTCCCCAACATAAAGGTGTATACCCGTTCTGTGATAGAGCCCCTTCCGCCGCCTCCTACCAGAGATGTGGCCACCTCCCCTAGCTCTTCGCCCTCGGAAAACAACACAACATCCCCAGACACAATGACCAGGAATACAGAGAAACAGAAGAAAAAGCCGAAGATGTCAGATGAAGAAATCTTGGAAAAATTAAGTACGACATCTTTTAAAATCCTCTTTCTGATTTATTTGGTGGCTTAAAGGCAAATTCCATTCCCAAATCCTTAATAAACACAGATCCTGTGACAGTTCCATTCTGAGAGCTCTCACTTCAGACTTCACTGTATGACTCAATGTTTGTTGTTTTTCAGTGACCAATTCAAGTGCAAATTTAAGCACTGAGAGCTTTATTTTCAGGCATGCTGAGCAGGATGATTGCGAGTAAGCCCCTATGGGAGCTGCAGATGCTCAGACACTGTAGTAATTAGGCCCTGAATAGATAAATGCATTTTTTTTTGTAGTGTAAAAGCAGAAGCCAACCTAGATGTTGTTTTTTCTTAACTCTAGGACAGCGGTTCCCAGCCTTTTCCAGATGGGGACCCATTTTGACAAATTTAATTTTTGGCAATTAAAAAAAATGTGTGAATGGCTCCTTAAGAGGCACCTGGGGAGATACCTGGTGACCCTTTTGAAATGTAATGGCGACTCATATTTGGGTCCCGACCCATAGGTTGGGAAACCCTGCTCTAGGATGATTATATTAAACTTTTTTGTTAGCCTGCAGGTGAGCAAAGCTTATTACTATTATTATCCCAAAAAAACCCAACGCCCCACACAAAAAAACCCTAAATAAAATCAGCGAAAGGATATAGCTACAACACTTCCCCATTGCTCCCTTTCCATGGATACCATGGCCTTACCTGACCAGTGCCCAGCATGAGACATGCAGCTTCTTCAAGGGGACTGAAGAAGTCTTCGACAAGGTCCCTCATCAAAGGCTCTTAAGTAAAGTTATTTGTCATGGTATAAGAGGGAAGGTCCTCACATGACCTGGTAACTGGTTAATAGACAGGAAACAGAGTAGGAATAAATGGTCAGTTTTCAGAATGAAGAGAGATAACTAGTGGTGTCCCCCAAAGGTCCGTACTAGAACCAATTCTATTCAACCTATTTATAACCTGGAGAAAGGGGTAAACTGTGAGGTGGCAAAAGTTGCAGATGATACCAAACTGCTCAAGATAGTGAAGACCAAAGCAGACTGTGAAGAGCTTCAAAAAGATCTCACCAAATTACATGATTGGTCAACAAAATGGCAAACGAAATTTAATTTTGATAAATGTAAAGTAACGCACATTGGAAAAAAATAATCCCTACTATAAATACAAAATGATGGGGACTAATTTAGCCACTCGAGAGAGATCTTGGAGTCATTGTGGATAGTTCTCTGAAAACATCCACTCAGTGTGCAGCGGCAGTCAAAAAAGCAAACAGAATGTTAGGAATAATTTTAAAAAGGGTTAGAGAATAAGATTGAGATATTGCCTCTATATAAATCCATGGTGTGCCCACATCTTGAATACAGATTCAAAAAAGGGTAACAAAAACGATTAGGGATTTGGAACGGTGCCATATGAAGAGAGATTAAAGACTGGGACTTTTCATTTTAGAAAAGAGGAGACTAAGGGGGGATATGATAGAGGTCTATACAATCACGACTGGTGTGGAAAACGTGAATAAGGAAAAGTTATGTACTTATTCCCATAATATAAGAACTAGGGGTCACCAAATGAAATTAATAGGCAGCAGGTTTTTTAAAAAAAAGTTTTTCTTCACTCAACGCACAGTCAACCTGTGGAACTCCTTGCCATAGGATGTAGTGAAGACTAGGACTTTAACAGGGTTCAAAAAAGAGCTAGATAGATTCATGGAGATTAGGTCCATAAATGGTTATTAGTCAGGATGGGTAGGAATGGTGTCCCTAGCTTCTGTTTGTCTGTAAGCGGGTGACAGGAGAGAGATCATATGGGGGTTACCTGTTGTGTTCCCTTCCTCTGGGGCATCTAGTACTGGCTACTATTGGCAGACAGGATACTGGGTTAGATGGTCCTTTGGTCTGACCCAGTATGGCCGTTCTTATGTTTTTGTGATGTTCAGAAGTTAAGTTGCTCACCACTTTTTATAAATCAGGCCCCAGCAAGGGATCTCAAAAATCAAGGTGCCCCAGATCACTAGATGTAGGCCCAGTTTTCCACCATGTCTCTAAACAGTTTCAACAGTTGATTTAAATTTGTAACATTTTTAAAAACACCGAGGCTAAATCTACACTGGCACTTCACTGAGCTGTGACTTTCTGGCTCAGAAGTGTGAAAAATGCCCCTCTCCCTCCAAGTGCAGCAAGTTACAGCACTGTAAAGCACTGGTGCGAACCAAACTACAGCACTTGGAGCAGTGCTGTTAGCTACTCCCCTCATGGCGGTGGTTTACAGAGAGCGCTCGGAGACCACTGTGGCCACACTTTCAGTTTCAAGTGCTGCTGTGGCTGTGCTTTAAACTTGTAAGTGTAGACAAAGCCTCGGGTACTGTGAGTGCCTTTAAAATTAGTGTTTAAATGCACCTGAGATGAGTACCCACCCTCAGAAAATCTCCACCTCTCTTCCCCGCAAAACCTAATAAGAGATTTTTTTTTTCCTCACTAAACCTCTGCTTTCTTACCAAGCCTTTACCAAGGCCTTTACCAAGGCCTGGGTAATATAACTATCCTGAAGGTTCCCAACCTCTGACTTCTACATAGTCACTTGGCACAAGCAAAATTTAAAAATGTAAGACAATAAAACATAACTTACACAAATCAACTGTAGTGCAAATATGAATTGTAATAACACACAGTGTCAGCTCTTTAGCTACTCGAAATTAGGAGAGTGCCTCTGAACTCGGTTAGGAAAAACTTTCTACCTAGAAGGGTAGTTACATTGTGGAATAGATTTCCAGTGGAGGTTGTGGAATCCCCATCATTGGAGGTTTCTAAGGCCATGCTTTCACTCAGTGAAAAATTGACACTGTCGTGAATGATCTTCTGGAGTTTGATGTAGCGGGTCTAAGACCTGCTGAATCAAACTCAGAGGGCATGCCCATCAGTGGCCAGTATTTCTACTCCAGTGAGGAGTAAGGGAAGTGTTTGCTCTAGTTGGCCTCCCGCTGTGGGGATGGGAAGAAACTTGAATCAAGGTACGTTGACTCCAGCTATGTAATTAATGTAGCTGGAGTTGCATATCTTGATTCAGCCTTCCTCTTTAGTGTAGACCTGGCCAAAGAACAGGTTAGATAAACACCTGTCTGGTGGATATAGACTTACTTGGTCCTGCCTTAGCATAGTGGGCTGGACTAGATGAGCTCTCGAGGTCTCTCCATTTCTGTGGTTACTGTTAGTTGTATTACCCTGATTCCCAATCATGTACCTGGATGCCATAATGCTTGGTGTTTTACAAACACAGGGCAAAAAGACAGTCCCTGACCCCAAAGAGCTGGCAATCTAAGTAGATCTCTGTCTCGCCGGCTGAGGCTGTGCCTCTTAGCACCGTAATCTGTGAAAAATGGATTAACAGCTGTAATAGGTATGAAAACACTTCAGGCTGAGATTTTTTTTTCAAAGCAATTAGGAGATTTGGATGTACAATTCCCACTGAAATGAACACTAAACTTACCATTGCTCAAGTAAAATCAAACTTTTCATTCTCTAAAAGTTCACATTTTCAGGGCCTAATATTGGACATATAACTCATGTGAGCGGTCTTATTAATACCAAATGAACGCTTGCATGAGTAAGAGCAATATGCATGAGTGTTTACAGGATCAGACCATTATATTTTGTTAGCAAAGGAGCAGCTAGTCTGTAACAAAAGGCTACTACTAGAATGACTTGAGGAATTTAAGGCAATGTGAATGCCACACTTGCAAAGTCACTACAGCTGTGTTGTATTACGTGTGTCAGCCTTACTGGATTTGCTTTAAAGGGCCATGCATTCAGCATTGTGTTCGTTCTCTCACATTGGTGCCATTAGCGGCACCTTCTGGTAGCTGCAATATTGGGTTTTTGCTGGAAGCTTTGTTGTGCAATATCTCCCCCATGTGATTCCATTGAAGGGAACAGAATTGAACTTACTCATACTGGGTTTGAGTTAGGCCCATACCTGAGTCTTCTGGTAGCCACTTAAAGTTCCTGTAAACATAGTTAAGAACGGCCATACTGGGTCAGACCAAAGTCCAATCTAGCCTAATCTTCTAACAGCGGCCAAGGGAATGAACAGAACAGGTAGTTATCAAACCATGCCATTCATCCCCAGTCACCCATTCCCAGCTTCTGGCAAAGTTGAACAGCTTTTCTTGCAACTGCAAATATTGAAGGATTTTAAGAATTTTTAGCTCATGTGCAACACTTTGTGAACCTTAACTAATCTTTCCAACTTCCTGTGGGGAAGGGACCTATTACCCTATTTTACAGGTGGAGACATGGAAGCAGAGATTAAAGCCAATGTTTAATATCACATCTCTGCCTAAATCTTGTCATTACCCCCTCCAGCATTCATCAAATGTACAGGCTGAACTTGGGCCCATGCCTGACGCTAAAAGAGAGGTTTCTCAAGGATCATTTCTGCAATTGTGGTGTCAGTTCTGGGTTTGGCTAGGTGGGCTGCCCCCTCTCTATTACTTCTGTCTGCCCCAGATCCTGTGGTTTGGCTGTTCCCCAGTGGTGTCTGAAAATAGCCTGCTTTTACATGGATTGCCACTGGGTTCCCAGTAAAATTGAAAATGAAACACTCCACTGATTTTTGAGAGAGATCCTCTGGAAACTGGAAGATTTCTGTCAGAGCCTTGCCTGGTTTCCTGCCAGATAACCAGCCAGGGAGACTCCTTGGGATCAGGGATCCCACGGTTTTTGGGATCTGTGGCTCTGGGACAGCCCACTAGGCAGTCTGCCCTGTAGCTGAAGACACTGTGGCTTCCAAGATCTGGCTCCAAGGCAGCTCATCAAGCAGACTGGTAAGGGTTTTATCTCTCTTCATGGAGAATTTCAGAATTTGAGGATTTTGCTCTAAATTGAAATAAAGCCAAATCTCCAGCTATCAAAGTCCTCTGTGGGACAGGAATATATTTCTCTGCCCACTTCTTCTAAATACAAACCCCAATCCTCTGCTCTCAGCTTTCTCTTGGAAGCAAGTAAGCAGAGCAGCCCCGCTGGTGGAAAAAATATGAACATCCACTGCACGTTAACTGTGGTGACAGTGAAACTTGTGGCCTTCCAGCAAACTAGTTCTTTTGAACCCTGCAGAGAATTCCATGTGAACAGTTCCTGCATCTGCCTAGTGCAGCTGCAGGTATTTGTCCATGCCAACCAGTCATGGGCAAATGCTTGGGCAGGTCCTTTAAATCACTGCCGGAGCCCTGCACAGCGCATTCTGGGCTGGCAGGGGAGGGGTGCATGGTGCTGATGGGTGGCTGCCCCAGCCCTGCCCTTTTTGCCCAAGGCCTCACCCCTTCCAGGAGCATAGAGCCCAGGGGCCCAGTGTGGCATAGTGGGGATTGTTTGCTTTGTTATATTGTATGCAATTCCTACTGTCCTGTACTGTTCTGTTGTAACCCCGTGTGTGTGCCTCAGTTTCCCCGAGGCGCTGCACTGAAACCTGGCTGGGGATGGGAATGTTGGGTTTGGCTTTCACTGAGGAGGAGGCTGCCCCATTTTAGCACATACACTACAATAGCTCAGGCTGTCTTGTAACCTGAGCCTAGGTGGAAGATTCAATAGGTGACATCTTTTGAAGCTAGACAAAAGAGGAGTCAGTGCTGCTTGCAGAGTTGGCACTGGCTGCTGTGTGTGTGAGGGGGGCGCTGGCCCTAGGTCCCCCTCTCCCCAAGTTGGATTGTACTGGCTGCTCCTGGTTCTTGTACAGTAAAACGCCATTTGTCTGGCACTCCTGATGGTCTGGCACCATCAGGAACCCGGAAGTGCTCCGGGCA
>CM057845.1:302589463-302612352 GCA_030068395.1 Apalone spinifera
TCTATAGCAATGGTCTGGGACTCTCGGCGCGGCTTAGATACACACATTACAATAGCTGTACTAGAGATGTGAATGGTTGACCAGTAAACCTTTCCCTTAAGGAGTGAGGCTTACTGGTTAAGGTTAACCAGAGGACACTGGAGCCGGGGCTGCTTCAGCCATGTGTGGGGGAACCCTCTATGGATAGCGGCTGCTCCGGCTGGGCTGGAGCATCCCCTGCCTGCAATGGGCCCGGGTACCCCTCAGGGAGGGGCTGCACCAGCATCCCTGCCAGAGCAGCCTGTGTCCACGGTGGACCCAGGTGCCCCACATGCGGGGGCTGCTCCAGCTCGTTTGCCTGGGACAGGAGGGGGCTGATGCAGCCCAGGAACATCCTTGGGGCGGGGGGAGGCTGCTCCAACCAACCTAGAACGACCTCCCTGCCCCCCCTTTAATTGGTTAACCAGTTAAACAACATGTTTAACCAATTAACCGATTCAATGGGATTTTACCTCCCTGAGCTGTACACCACGCAGGTGTAACGCATGAAGTAAAAATGCTGAGAACATAAAATTGGATGATAATAGACTGTGAATCCCAGTGATGCATCTGAACAGAGAGAGCTCTCAGCTGTGCGCAGAGCTGTTTCCATAACTTCACACTGACTGCAGGCATTTTGGGCTTCGGAATGAGGCACAGATGCCTAGTGGCCCACTACTGTTTAAAAATAGCTTTACTCAGAGCTTTTTGGCTAAAGAAATACAGCTACCTTCTGTTATTTTTTTGGCCCTTTATAGTTACCTTGTAGGAGATGAGCTGTGGGTAGTTATGGAGTATTTGGCAGGAGGCTCCCTGACGGATGTCGTAACCGAGACCTGCATGGATGAAGGACAGATAGCAGCTGTGTGTCGTGAGGTAAGATTATGCTCTGCTCGTTAGTGTGAGCGCTCTGTGTGAAATGTGTACATAAAATGAAGGTTTCTATGAAGAGCCATGGTTTTTACAGGATAACTGTGATGCTTGCTGTGACTTGGAACTTGATATTCCATAGGACGTAGCTTAGAAAGGTTTAAAAGCAGTATCACCAACGAGTTGAGCACAGAAGTAGCATGAAATGCTGTACGAACATTAGCTACTGGCTGTAGTCCCATCTTCAACAATTTGAATGTTCCCTAAAGTCCCTTGTTTGAAGTAAGACCTGCCTGCGAGTGTCTATCTAGGGGTATGGTGGCTTCTCCATCATTTTCAGTCAACACTGGATGCCTTTTGCAGAGCTGTACTCTAAGGCAAACAAGTTATGGGTTGGATGGAAAAAATATTGGGTCAGGTTTTATGCTGTTATGCATGGAGGCAGACTAGGTGATTAGTTGTCCCACCTGGCCTGGAAATCTTAATAATTTTTAATTTTCTGCACTCTCCATTATATCGGGATAAATTGACTTTATACGGGTTTGATTTGCCTCAAAACCAGGCAGCGAGGGACAAGCAAATTCTGAAAGATTGTAAATGAAGAGGCAGATTTTCAAAGGTATAGATGGGAGTTAGGCACTTAACTTCCATTGACTTTCCATTGTCCCAGCTGCCCTCTGCACTTTTGAAAAAGCTCCACCCACCATATTTTTGTACAGTCTCAGAGACTTTACCATTGTCCTTCTCTGGAAATGCTGTGAAGCAATTCATAAACTTGTGTCAAGTTTAAACAGCTTCAACCAAAGAGAAAAAGTTTCAATGTTTCAGTACTGTTGAAAGGAAATCTTTTGTTTCAACTCCACACCATTTTGGGCATTTTGAAGAAAGCAAAGCAAAGGCTTCATGAAACAGCAGGAGGTGTCTCCTTTATAACTAGGGTTGCCAGATGGTTTAACCAAAAATACCAAACACCCCTTTCTCCCCCTCCCCCCCAAAAAACACCGGGGGAAAAAATTCTGTTGGGGGGGGGGGGGGGAGGAGGAGGAGAGACCAAAGTTGTTGAGCAAAAAAAAGGACACAGAGTTATTAAGGGGGGAAAAAAAACCCAGCATGGCCCCTTTCAGAGTGCCTGCGGAGTCAGAATAGGAATAGGAACAGGGGAGCGGTTGAGCACGAAGACCCAGGGAAGGCATTGCTTCCCCTTGATTTTTTAGGCTTTTTTGCTGGCGGCCATTTTGTTTTTGTGATCAAGCTAAAATGCGGCTTCCCTGCAGAATCAGGTTATCAGTGGGTCTGGGGAAGGCTGGGGGCTGGGCCCAGTTGCCGAGTGTGTTGTAGGGTTGCCAGGTGTCCAGTATTTTCGCCTCCTGTCCAGAAAAAAAATCCAGAAAATAACGGACATTTTAGGTGTCCAGTATTTTCTGAATTTTTTTCACCAGACAGGAGGTGAAAATACCGAACTGTACAGGTCAATACCGGACACCTGGCAACCCTAGTTATAACTCTTAGCTTTATAGCTGGAGAGGTGTAACTAAATCTGGGACCATTGGAGCTTAGTTCAGGAGCCTCTACAGGCTTGAGCTAAAAGCCAACTGGCTCTCAGCTCAGACTATAGAGGAAACTCATTCTTTCTCTCTGTAAGTGGCCTAAATGCCACTACATGGGACAATACACCACACCCAGTAGGTGTGTGGGTTATACAGGTGCCTTGGCTATAAGAAACCCAGGTTCAGTTTCATAGGCTAAAGGCCTCATTCTTGACTTCTTTCACTGGCCAAATAACTATTCGCTATCATTGATAGTGACAATTTGTGGTCAGACATGATGATATGAACAGCCACTAGGCCTGAATTTTCCTGGAACCTTGTGCCCTTCAATGTCCAGCCCTTTCCTGGACTGCTCAGAGAAATAATGAGGCCTGTTTACTCCTCTAAAGAGAGAAAATGTGTAGCTCATCACTTTTTAACTGGAGTTAACCATCACTTCAGTTAAAAAACATAATACAGGGTGTCCCCACTATAAGTTGCTCTGGTATACATCCGTTCCACACTAAAGTCGTTTACCTTTGTAGGAAATGATGCATTATAAGTCCTCCCACTCCCCACTCTTAAGTCGTGCAAAAAAAAAAATAGCACAAATCAGCCGCAGGAAAAAAGTCCCCGCTTTAAGTTTTCACTATAAATCCAAGTTTTTGGGAATGTATCTTGGACTTGTAGCAAGGACAGCATGTAACACAGTGCTGGATTGGGTTAGATTAAAAGTAAAACAAGACTGGGAGCAAAAGGAGATACAATTTTAAGTGAGTTCAAGTGTAAAGAATAGCGTTAGAAATTATTACAGGAACACAGAAGTGAAAAATGCTTTCTAGAGCCTAGGACTTAACTAAACAAGCTATAGTCTTGGTTCAAGGTACAAGTCTACCTTTCAGCAAGATGGCTGACCTCCTCTTTTGTTGGGTGTCCCACAAAGTCCAGAAAGATTTGGCTTTTTAGATGGAAGATAACTTGGGTTTCATTGCCTCCTCTCTCTTATAGCCTAGTGAACCTTTAAAATGAATTCTTCTGAAGGTTAACTTCCCCACAGTAAAGTCCATTCAAGCTGAGAAGAAGGCAACTTAGAGTATCCCGGTGAAGAAAGTTCGATACTGTTTTCTTCCCTCACTGGTGTATGCTAAAATGCAAATTGATATGTTGCCTGCAGTCTCCTCCCTATGCTGTGATGTTGAGAGGTTATCTCATTCACTTGTGTGTTTGATGGTCCTGTTAATCTTCTATGTACATTGCATTCCCACTGCCACTTTCTCAACTTTGGAACTACCTTCAAAGTGGCAGAATCATATTTCTTTGTTTAGGGTGGGATGACTTCAGTGCTGTCTAGCAGATGCACTTGAAGAATGTAATTACCAATGTTTGTATGTTTGAATTTGCCCCTGTACATGCACTTTTACTATCAGTGATCAATATGGTATTTAGCTTTCTGTTGCTATCTAAACCTGTATCTAAAAGATGTCGTTTATGTCATTAATGAGTTGGTCAGGCCAGCTGAAAGTCACTTTCAATGCCAATGAGTCCCTTGTTGTCTTGCATTGGGGTTCTGTTGGAGTAATAGTCTCCCATGTGGCTGCTCTCGTCAGTGGATGAAGGCTTATAAAGGATGTTCCATCCATCTTCTCCCTGTTTGAAATTCCTTTGCTTTTGTTAAAATGCCTGAAAACGGAAACAGAATGTTTTGAGTAGAAGTGAAACGTTTTGTTTTTACATTGAGACATTTTGATTAGTTTTGACTAAAAATTTTTTTATTTGTAAAAAGGGTTTAAAATGTCATTTTTGGTTTGCCCCCAAAAGTAACTTACTTATGCATTGGTCTATTTTGGGGGGACTTGCCAATGAACTGAAAATCCATTCTTTGACCAGCTCATAATGAGTCATTCCATGGCGGGTCCTTTGTTTGTACCTCTATTCCACCCAGGTTTGAGATCTGATATCACTTGTGTGTCACATCAGAAATGTAGCCATTAAAATAGGATAATGAGGATAAAATAGGTTGCTTATTCTAAAGAAACTAAGCCCATGCTGTTTAAAAGTGCACATATTCAAATTGGACTAGTTGATCCAGTTGCTCCTTTTCCAGTGCTGTTTCCTAGGTTGTTGAATGGCTTTATTTAAAATACTGTGTTGTGGACTTTCTCATAGTGTCTTCAGGCTCTGGAATTCCTGCATTCGAACCAAGTCATTCATCGAGACATCAAGAGTGACAATATCCTACTAGGAATGGACGGCTCCGTCAAGCTAAGTATGCAGAAGGCACCCTTGATAATGACTCTAATTATGAGCTTGCAAATGAAAGGGCAGGTCGTCCTTCCAAGGCATAGTTGTGTTGTGAGGACAGTCGATGTTTTTGCTGTTCAGATATGGCTGTGGCACCTATTTGCATTAATGGTAGCTGTAGGGTTAAATCACTGTGCATTGAAACCATAGCTGTAAATATGTTTGGCCTAGATTAAAAAGATGACTGGGGTGGGAGGAAGAGGTCTCATTACTTGCCGACGGAGCACATTTAGTATGAATAACAACTTGCATAGTGGGTTCCATGTATTCCATCTTTGCAAACTGTCAGCCATGCCCACTCAGCCTGGGCTCTGAGAACCAAGCTGAGTTCTTTCCTTCGTGCACATTATCACCAGCAACTAAGATTCTGCCCGCCACGTTATGTCCTTCACGTCTCCTGAGCAATCATATTGCTTGCCATGGGCTTGCATGGGATAATTGATTGGAACCTAGTAAAGAACTTTGTTGATGGTGCATTAAATGGAAGAGAAACCTGCTCTAGAGTTAACAGGAGACAAACATAAATAAATGAATAAACCTCTGCTTAGTCAGTAAATGCAAGCAGCTAGAATGCTATATTCACTCCACGAGCAGATCTGCTGAGTAAGAAAGTATCATTTATATGTTTTACATAATCACTTTTCAGAGTAGAACTGCACGTTAGTAGCCCATGGCTTTGACTTTGTCCCAAGGTATGAATAGCTAGCCAGAGGCAAAGGTGCTGTGCATGTTACACAATTTCTCTTTTTAAAGCTGCATTCTGATATCTGCTTATTGTGGGTTAAGTTAGAAAAGTCTTTCTGTGAAAATGGTGTAGCATGCTTTCCGATTCTTTCAATGGCTCCAGTACAGATTTTACACAGGTATAAGCCATAGGTTTTTCCAGTGGTTAGACTGGCTGCGAGGATCCCCATGGGGTCTGAAAATTAAGCTGTATTCTGTCCCTTACCACAGTCTGAAATAAGTCTGCCAGCAGAAATTGGCTGGTGGTTGTTTCTTCTTTGAGTAGCTGCAGGTGTTCTGCTTCAGTGTGCATGTGTGCAGTGCATTAGAGCTGAAGAAATTTGCTTGCTGTACCCATAGAAGGGTGGCACTTGTGCCTCATGGCCATAACCCTTTTCTTAGCTGAGGCAATGCTTCCCTGACCCTCTCTGTTTTTTCTTACTGTGGCTGGAGTCGGAGCTCTGCATGGTCACAACCTCTCAGCTAGTTTAGGTTATTCCCTCGTGTGTAGTTAAGAGTACCCTTCGTGCTAGAGTAGCATTAGCTGTAGTAGTTTGTTTCCTCAGTGATGTCCCTACTGGGTTTAAACATTGTCCTTGACTTTGGGGGAGTGACCCTCACATACTGTGCTTACTCTGGGGTGGGCCTCACCAAGACAGAGCATTGTGCAATCATTTAAGACAGTGGACTCAAGAGGCTCAGGACATTTGCCTGTCTCAGCACCTGCTTAAACAGGTTATATACAGCCTGCTTTGGTACCAGGGCCTTCACCAGGCCAGAGATCGCACTTGGGTTCTGAGAGCGCTGCCACTTCACTTTCCAGAGCAGTCACCTCTGCAGAAACCGAGCAACTGTTCCTGCTGACTGCACTGAGACGGTCAGAGGGAGACCAGTTGAGTTTGCTTCAGGTCTGGAGCTGACTCTTCTGCTTCCCCCAGGAAAAGCATGGAGTAGCACAGAGTTGGGGCTGGCACACGAGAAGGCATCCTTTCCCAGGGAGGTTAGAAACTCTGTACAGCTGATTCTTTGAGTCCAGTACCAATACAGGAGATGCTGATACTGACTATTTCCATATCCGTGGTGTACCATGCAGTGATAGACCTCCTCTGTGACTTGATCCTGAGCTATCCTTTGGTTGCCAGGACTATCTCTATAGTCCCATTGATTGAATAAGCTGCTGAATCCTCGACCTGTCAGCACCATTGTCATGAGTAGGAACTGCTAAGGAGAGTCTGATTTACCTGTAGAGTGAGGAAAGCGCTAAGCAACTCAGGCGATACTCTTCGGGAAGGGGGCTTCGGGCATTCATATAGGAATTTCAAACCGAGAGATGTTGGGTTTTTTTTTTCTTTTCTTCTCTCTTCCTTTGTTTTGAGATCAAGCAGTTTTCCTCAGGTAACAAGGGAGATGGGCTCTCCCAGGAACAGACTCCTTGAAATGTGTAAGTTAGTCTGTTAGGTTTTATTGTTTTCCTTGTTTGGGAGCTTGGAAATCCTGTCTGAGCTGGCTAATTATTTTGTCTCTTTTGTAACTAAGGATTACAGCCCAAGGATTCTCTCTGAGTCTATTTCACTCCATGGATGTTTAAGACCCAATCATTTACTAAGCTTGCAACAGTGGTCTTGTTTTGATGATAAAAGTGTTTTCCTTTTTGTTTTGATTAACTGGTATTAGTTGATTTTTTTGTGTCCTTAAACCTGTCAAAGTTACCTGGGAAGAGCAGAACCCCATTGTTGTGTGTGGATTCCCTTGTGTGTTTTCCCAACTCCAAGCAAAATGGAGGTTGGGGGGGACTTTGCCTCAGGGAAGGGATTCCAAGTGGTCTCTTCCCAGTAAGAAGGTGTGTTTTTTTTTCAATTCAAATTGACACTTGGTGATGGTAGCAAATATTTTTTTCTTAGATCTCAGGGAAACTGAGACCAGACAAGTTTGTCTCTGGGAGTTAGACACAGGTTTTTACAGAATTTATTCTGCTAGCCATCCCCCATATCTACACTTGCAATGCCAGGTTGAAGAATCGAGCCATGACAACCAAATTCAGTGTTCCCCTCTTACAGGTTGTGGAAGCAGGGCTAGTATCAGAATCGGTACAGGGGGACCTTACTACCAGGAATCCCCTTTGCACTGCTACAGTTGGCACCACAAATGTTTCCATGGCATCTTTCACCTCCCTCAGCGTGGGTACGAACAGATGGTCCAATACCGCTGCTGACTTTAGGACCGACAATGCTTCCAGCACCAGCATGGTCGATAATGACAGTAACTCTTCTGCGGGCAGCATCTCTTTCTTTCTCGTTCTGGAGGATTGCATCAAATCAGTTACCTGCTCTGTCTCGTGTCATTCCATCCTTATTTCTAGGACCTTGAGGCTCCTTGGCATCTGAGTCAGGGTGGTCCTTCTCCTGCTTGTCTCATGTCAGGAGTGAGGCCTGTGGCTTGGCACTTACGGGCCACCAGTGCCTTATCTATGTCCTCTAAGGAATCCATGGGATGCTCCTTGGTTGTGGAGGTTCCCCTTTTCATCTTGCTTGAAGGCAAAATTGCTGACAAGGTTTGCAATGGGGACTATCAGTCAGCCACAGTTCCAAGTTCCAGTGGTTCTCCACAATCGTGGATTAGGCCTATGTGGAATATCACATCTTGAGGAAGCACCGTTCCAGTAAGCAATCTTTAGGGTGCATGAGGCAGGAGTGAAACAACTTGCTGTGTTAAGTATCAAAGGGGTAGCCGTGTTAGTCTGAATCTGCAAAAGCAGCGAGGAGTCCTGTGGCACCTTATAGACTAACCAAAGTGTAGGAGCATAAGCTTTCGTGGGCAAAGACCCACTTCGTCAGATGCATGTAGTGGAAATTTCCAGAGGCAGGTATAAATATGCAGGCCAGAATCAGGCTGGAGATGATGAGGTGGATCCAATCAGGGAGGATGAGGCCCACTTCTAGTAGCTGATCTGGAGGTGTGAATTCCAAGAGAGGAGAAGCTACTTTTGTAGTTAGCTAGCCATTCACAGTCTTTGTTTAATCAAAGACTTGCTGTGTTGACTTTGCCAGGCTAAAAAGAGTAAATGCTCATCTTAGTCAAGCAGATGACTTGTGGACCAGAAATCTTCACTGAGAGTTCCATTCCTGCTTCTGACTATAACTGAATGTTAATTTCTAAAAGTAAATTGATTTTAGTGTGCACATAAGTAATCGCACTGAAACATCTGATGAGAAAAAACAGACTAGCATCAATTAACTTTCCTGGTTGTGTCAATATAGAATAATGACATTTAGAACGTACAGCTTAGAGAGAGAGAGCTTTAAACTTTCAAGGGGCTATAGGGAGGTTGTGAGACAAGAAATACTGTCCCCATTTTATACAAGGTTGTGGAGGTGTTCACTTGTCCAACGGCATTACAATGAGTCTGTTACAGAATCCAGATGCCTTGCGTTTTAACCACATAACTATTTTTCTTTTCATAACTGCTACCATAACTTATGCTGATGCAGAACATGAAACTGAATTTCAGCCTTGTTCGCAGTCAGTTCTCTGGCATTAATGATATTCTTCTAATACACGAATTACAGGTCACCAACTGAAATTAATAAGCGGCAATTTTAAAACAAAAAGAAGTATCTTTTCATACAGTGCACACTCAATCTGTGGAACTTCTTGCCAGAAGATATTGTGAAGCCCAACGCGGTTACAGGGTTGAAAAAAAACTATATAAATACATGGAGGATAGGTCCATCATTGGCTATGAGCCAGGAGGGGCAGGGATGGTGTCCCTAGCTTCTGTTTGCCAGAAACTGGGACTGGGTGAGATGGGCTATATCACTTGTTTTGGCACCTTTGGTCTGACCCAGAATGGCCACTCTTATGTTCTTATATTTCTTTGTGAACAAAGAACTAGCTTATCTGTAAAATACCTCCTTGTTTTTTTCTTTCCCCTCCATTTTTCTCTTCCAGCTGACTTTGGTTTCTGTGCCCAGATAACACCAGAGCAGAGCAAACGCAGCACCATGGTGGGGACCCCTTACTGGATGGCTCCTGAAGTAGTAACGAGGAAGGCTTATGGGCCAAAAGTGGACATCTGGTCTCTGGGAATCATGGCAATCGAAATGATTGAGGGAGAGCCTCCGTACCTGAATGAGAACCCACTGAGAGTAAGCTAATGCTGTGTCATTGCAGTGCCATGCAAGAGTCAGCGAGATGTGCCAGACCTGACTTTGCTCTTGTGATACTGATACTGTATATTCATATGATAACAAGGAAATCTCAGAATTTTCTGCATTCGGGTGAACGGATGCATCTTGGATGCTTCTCTGCTATACTAAGCCAGGGTAATGCACAGATAGCCTTTTGTGATGCTTCTCTCCGTTCAGTCCCTAGGCTGGCTTGAATCTAGAAATGAGAAAAATTGTGAAGATTTCCGAGCTTTAAAAGTCTGAGTGTGATTGTAGGTAGGGGAGGCCAAGAGTCTCGTTTTTGTGAAGAGATTTAACTGTCCCTTCACAAGCTGTCTTTCCAGGAAAACCACCCCATCACCCCACCTCAGAACATGACAAGCACTTTTGTAGATTCACTTTTAGACATTGAGGGCCCAACTGTGAGTAATTACTTGCTGTGCTGAGTCAGGGGCGTGTGGCCTGAGCAGCAGTGGTAGGCAGAGTGTGCAGTAATTGTGGGTGGCCTCTCAAATCCTCCATCTCAGTTCCTCCTGGGCCATCCCACTCCTTCATCCCACTTCACAATCCTGATTCTCCTACTGTGGCTGTGATGGATGGATTGCTAGTGCCAAGCTCAGGCCACGGATGAGCTGCAAGTGTTGCAGGAGAATTTCCAAATCCAAGCACCTTCATCAACCATTTTTTTTAATTAGAAAATGTTTCTATTAATGGTTTCATAAAATGTTGGGTGTCACCTGGTGGACATTGTCCCTCTCGCTGTGCAGCATACATCAGACCTTCCTTTATTCGTTGGGATGAAATGACCTCTTGGGCCAATCAATGGATTAAATTATTGCTCTATTAGTCAGACGTGACTCCAGAGAGGGTGAGAAGAGCCCAGTTTGTTTAACATTTGTTTCCAATGCAAGAGGCTAAAGCTCTGTCTAGATGTGCAGCACTGTTTCTGTGATGCTGCAGTGCGGCTGGTGAAGATGCTTGAGCCTATGCTGATAGGAGAGAGCTCTCCCATCTGCATAAAAAAAACCCACCTCTGTGAGTGGCAGAAGCTCCCTCACTGACACTACATTAGGCATTCCACAGCCTGTGCCAGTGTGACACATGATGTTCCATTGGGCGGAATACTCACACCCCTGAGTGACCGAAGTTTTGCCAGCCTACGCTGTGGTGTAGACATATCCTAAGGAAAAGCCCAAAGGGAGAGGGAGGCAGTGGGGAGGATAGAGGGGAAAGCAATTGACTGTTACTTAACTGTCCTCATTAACTTAATACTGACCTCATTTAACTCAAGATGCTCCAGTTCCCAGGCTGTTGAATTGCTCCATTTAGGAACACCATGCTCATGGGATCTGACAAGCCTTCGGGTTGCCTAGGGGAATCAAACTGATTCTTGCCTTCTGTTTTTGCAGATGAAGACATTCTCCTCCCAAAGGATGGTTCTCTCTTAAATCAGATGCTCTGAGTGGCTCTTAATTCCCTCTGTTTGGAGCAGGCTGACTGTCTCCTTGCTTAGTGGGAAAGCTGGTGGCTTTTACAAGGTGCTGAGTCCCTGAGCACTTGCAAAGAGGCACTCAGTGCCTTACAAAACTGGGCTCTTTGGGTTTGTGTGTGCAGGGGTATTTATGCCAGTAGAGTTATACTGCTGTAGTTATCATGGTATAACTCCCTATGTGCACATTCTTCTTGCAGAATAAAAGTGTCTGCTTAATGAGTTAGACCTATCTAAACCACAGTGGTGTAATTGTACTGATATAGTTATGATAGTAAAACTCTGTGTATAAAGCCCTTAGACAAGACATAAAATGTTGTTTCTTTCTGCAAATGCTTCCAGATGATGGCAGGTTCCAAACCTGGATTAATAGGGCAAAATACTAGAGGGACAGATCCTGTCCATGTAAAAATAGGGCAGACAGCCTTTCTGTTTCATAATATATAGAGAGGGACATAAGCATGTATGAGTGATCCAACAATTTTTTCCTAACCGAATGTGCAGAAAACAAGAAAAGTTTGTCATTTGTAGAGGGAGGGATCTTGCTCGAGCAAGGTGTGAATCTGAAATGCTCCTTGTTTCCTTGGTGCTCGTTTTCTGTAGGCCTTGTATCTCATTGCTACCAATGGTACCCCAGAGCTGCAGAATCCTGAGAAGCTTTCGCCCATATTTAGAGACTTCCTTAACCGCTGTCTCGAGATGGATGTAGAGAAAAGAGGCTCTGCCAAAGAACTGCTACAGGTAACTACCAGGCCTGGGCGGAGGGGCAAGCTCAAGTCAAGTCACCACTCTGGCCTGTACTAAGGATTTCTCTTACCTTTACAATGGTTTGGCTGACATGCCTGAAGGAGCACAGGGTGGATGAGGATTTTTTTTTACATTAGGGCTGTTTTCATGGTACATCCATTTTGTATTAGCCACTAATGGCAACGGCAATGTGACGTATTCTGTAACCAAGTTCAAAATGGTCACTCTAGGCCTGGCCCTTATTCCCATGGTTTCTCCACAGCTGCTGCCTAACTCGGTGCAGGTCAGCACCGTCCCGGATTGCTCTGACTTATCTCTGCTCTTCTTGACCTTGTCAGCTGCATGATTCCCCACTACAGCCCTGCCGTGGATGTGTCTTTTATACCATGTTTCAGACCCTGCCGTTTCTCTTTTTAACTCATCTCAGCATGGCTACAAAGGGAACTTCTTCTCTGCCCCTTCTCTGCCAGCCCGCTTTACCTTGTGTCTGCTTCCTCTGAGACACTGCTACTCATTCATTAATTGCTAACCGTGTATCTGGTGCCATTCCCTCATACTCATTCTAAATCCCTGCTGTCACTGTTTCAGGAGCGTGCATGTTGTAGCCAAAATACTTTCTCACTCCAGGGGGCAGAACAATATTGGCCTCTCACCAACCTACCCTCTGTTTCCACGGATTTCCAATTTCAGGACTGAATTCAATTAGCGTGTGTTCCACTCCCTCAGAAGTCCAAAGGGAGATGTGCATGTGTAATTGATGGGATGGTCATGGCCCTCCAGTGCTCAGTGGTTGGGCTGCACCTGACTTCCCTCACTTGATATCCGCTTTTAAATCTGTCTCGTGGTCGCCTCCTTTGATTGCTCTGTGGTAGAATTGGGGCATTAGAATCTTCATTTGTTATCCCTTATTTTCCCCACTGCTGCAGAGATTGCCAGTTTTTGACATTTACCACAAAACCCACCCTCTTCAGCTCAGGAGGGACTCTCCATAAAGTGCTTTGTGGCACCACATAGAGTGTGACAGATGCTGAACAATATCTGTGTGGCGTGGTGGGAAGTAGAAGGTCCTGCAAATGCTAACATGGATGCCTGGATATCTAGTAAAGGACTTTGATTTTCAGTTTGGCTAGAGCTGTGCCAAAGTCCAGTTCTGTTTTGCAGAGATTAATAGAATAATGGGCCTCTAGGTGCTATTATGATAATTGAGTCTGACCTCTTGCATAATACGGGCCGCATAAATCACCCAGGGACTCCTGCATCCAGCTCAGTAACTTGTGGTGGAGCTAGAGCAGATTTCTCTGAGCCTTCATTCCACCCAGGACTAACATCTTCTATCTTTCACTTGATATTTGTGGATTAACTCAGAATCCAGAAAGAATTTCCTGAGTTTCAACTAGTCGTGTCATAAGCCCATAAAGCTGGGAATTTAGCCTGATTTTGGTGCATAGCTGGAACTCAGCTCAAGCTTGCTTGAAAAGTTTGACATTAACAAATCTTTTTGTTTAACCTGGTTTGAGTTTTGAGCCTGTAACTGAACTGCAAATCATTTGAGCTCTGCCTGGTTTTGGTGCAAACATTTCCCTCTGCATTGAGACGTGACTTCAAAGGTATCATCAATAACTTAGTTTTCTCCTTCTCTCGTAGCACCAGTTCCTGAAAATTGCGAAGCCCCTTTCTAGTCTGACTCCTCTGATTGTTGCAGCTAAAGAGGCAACGAAGAACAACCACTAATCTGGAATCTTCATCATTATCGTGCCAAGTCCTTTTCAATGTTCATTTCAGAGACTGAACACCTGCCCTCCTGCTCCATATGGGGCCCTGAGCCTTTGATCCCTTGAGAGTGAGCTTCAGAAGTAGTATTTGTTGAATGTTAAAGGAGGCATTGCTGATCTAGAATCGTGAACGGCCTTCTCACCCTCTTGGTGGGAGAAGACTATTTTGTATGGTTGACAAGGTCTTTGTAAGAACCTCTGAGCCTGATGTAGCAAAGCCAGTTTGATTTCATATCTCTTAATGTGTTTATTTTTTAACATAATATGGAGCCTTAGACCATGTTTATCTTAATAAATCTCTCACTGGCTGGACTTTCCCTGTCCAGCTTGGTGGTTACACTACTGAAACTCCTGCATGCTTCGATTACCTGAATAATGGAGCAGCCAGCAGAAATCGGAACAGCTTTAATAATGGAAAGGGGATGCAGGATTGTGTGTCATCCAACCACTTCCCCAGTGCTACCGGACACTTTGACAGGGAGCTGAAATATTCTGAATGAACTTTTTGCGATCGTCGGAGGATTTAATTCATGGCTGACTTTTGTGCTATGTCTTGTGAATCAGCCTCTGATTAAATAACCCGCTTTCTGTTTTTATCTTGGATCTGTAACTTCAGTTTTCAATTCTGCTAATTATTAGATCACTTCCAAAAATAATCTTTCTGTTGCATTAGAAAGTAAATCATAGAAGGTGGTGGCAGGCCTGTTTTTTAAAACTATTTTGTTTGTGAGGCACAGTTTAGGTTAAAGAAATCACTGCTATATATTGTAAAACACTGATGCAGTGGTCACCATTACAGTGTCACCATTTGTCCACAGTTACCACACAGTGGTGTTTGAGAAATGACTATTTCTTATGCCAAGTTCAAGGAAAAACTTGTCTTTTCTCAGATGCTGTTGTAATCGGCTTTGTTTATCATTTAACTTATCTGAAGGATTAAGAGGGTTAATTATTTCTCTGGTTGCCCTAATTTTTTAAGTATCAGGAAACTTGGAACTGCATCTGAATTGACAAATCTGTCCCCCTAAATGCTGGGTTATACCCAAGGCTAAAATTTTTGTGATGGGTATTTTTAGTAAAAGTCAAAGACTGGCGGGGGCAGTAAAGAATGCATGGAAGCCTGTGACCCCTCTATGACTTTTACTAAAAATATCTGACAAAATGGAGAGCTCTGCTGTGGGATCCTTATATTGCCCGCAGTGGCTAAACAAGTACAAGGGTCCCCTGTGGCAGCTGGATACCATGGGCTGAAGTTACAGAAGGTGCAGGAAGTCACAGATTCTCTGACTTCCACAACCTCTCTGAAAAAACCAGATGTATGTTGATTTCAATAAAATTGCTGCGTATCTGAACCTAGGAGAATGGGGAAGGGGACACTTGGACGATTCACCTCAGTCTCAACTTGGACAATGCTATTCTTTGTGTGCCACTGGATGTCCAGAGGTGATGGCTAAAGTGGTACATGCAAACTCAATTATTTTACACTCAGAGTTCCCTAGACCTGCTTATATCCAATTACTAACATGGTGTCGAATCTAAGGTGCTTGGTATAGAGTCTAAGGTAATTTCCATATGGAGGAACTAGAAAATAGTGTAAGAAGGTGTGTTAAAGTCAGGTGGGAGTTGCTTTTTCTGACTCTTGTGTTGCTTTTCTTGCCATGACCCCCATTTCTGGCTCCTTATGGTGTAAACTAAACCAGTGTATGAGGGCTTAAATTATGAAGGAGCCATCAGTGAAGTAGTAATAGTGCACATCAATTAAGTCCAGCTCCAGGGTGAAACCTGTAACTGTACCTCTCTTCTTGGGTACGGATGGATTTTTCTTCATCTTCCACTTTGGTCTCTGCCTCTTCCCTTTTTCCATAAGAAGTTATTATGTTTTGTCATAATATTTGCTGGACATATCATATGTGTGAGATGGACAGGATGGTCTAATACAGGGGTTCTCAAACTGGGGATCATGACCCATCCAGCAGTCTCATGGTTATTACATGGGGGCTGTAAGCTGTTTGCCTCCATCCCCAAAACCCTGCTTTGCCTCCAGCATTTATAATGGTGTTTAATACAAAAATACCGTTTTTAATTTATAAGATGAGGGCCACACTCAAAGGCTTGTGGTATGAAAGGAGTCACCAATAGAAAAGTTCAAAAATCACTGCCATAATAGGTGTTGCCTGTCCATTTTATCTATAACTTTCTAAGTGAGCTATAATTTCTTTTTAAAAATTGGTTTGTACCTTTCAGTCACATACACATATCTCCTTGTGCAGAGCACTTCTGCCTTTCAATATCTTATATAAATTCATGGGCAGATGAAAATGCAGGATATCCTTTGCTGATATGACTCTGTCGACACTGGAGGCTGTTGCCAGCACAGCTAAATTGGTCACAAATCACACTTTACACGCCCTTGTCTGATTTTATCTATGCTGATCAAAATCTGTAGTTAAGATCTTGGCTCAAATTAATCTGGATTAAGCTGCTTTCAGCTCAACACAAGTTAAGAGTTTCTACTACTAGGATGGCCTGAGTCACTATTTTCCCCAGCCCTCTAGTTGTAGAGCAGCATGTTCACAGCTTGCAGCAAGATGGTAATTTTAAAATTCCTGTCATTGAAAATCCCATTTGTTTGCCTTTCTGTGATATAAGGATTCCCCTGCGCATGTGTCTAACAGGCCCTGGATTTCTAGCTGAACACCTAGGACAAAATGGGATGATAGTAGAACCCCCTGCCCTAGGGGGAAGGGTGATTCGGTGGTCAGACAGACCCCACCCGCTATCCTGGGGAATTTGGACAGAGTTTGAAGGGAAGTGGCATTGCCCTGGAGTAATTGTCTGATAAAGGAGGAGTTTGTTTTTATTTTCCCTCACACTGTTTTATTGGGCCATGTAATGGGAAATGGCGGACAGGCCACAGTGGATATCGAGGTAGCTCCATTGATTTTTATAGAATTACATTGATTAATGCTGGCTACATGACATCTCTAGCACAAAGCCCTTGTGAACAACAGGGATTAGAACTGGGATGGGCAAATTCTGGCCCAGGGGCTGGATCTGCTCTGACAGGGTTAGCTCCTGGAAGGCCCCCACCCCTTCTGAAATTGGCCACAGGTACAGGCAGTTGCAGCTCCCATTGGCCATAGATTACCATTCCTGGCCAATGGGAGCTGCGGGAAGTGGTAGCCCAATCCATGCTGCTTCCTACCGTTCCCATTGGCTGGGAATGGCAATCCACAGCCAATGAGAGCTGCAGTTGCTGATACCTGCAGCTGTGCAGGGAAATATAGTGGCAGCGGCCCACCAGGGGCTAACTCTGGTGAACCGCTGCTGTGTTATTGCCCGCTCCTGTATTAGAACCTGATCTGTATCGGTTCTCCCATCAGCTCACAATGGAATCCCAGGGTTGAGGCGTTCTTTAGCATTTCACATGAACAGACTCTAGCCAAACTGACTGTCACTATAATTGAACATGGGTGCTGGTACCAGGATTTCAGCACAACGTCCCCTGACTAAGGCTTGCTTATTTATAAATAACCATGTTAAATCATGCTTCAGGCTATCAGTCACCTAAGAGGGCTACTGTTGAAAGGGACCGTTTATTCTTACTCTTTGCCTTCTGTCCCTCAGCTGATTTCTAATCCATGGCGATGCTTTGCCTCGGATCCCATCACTGCTTAGTTTTCTACATAGCTTTGTGTGAGAGATTTGCCAAAGGCATTGTGAGGCCCATTGAGAAATGGCAAGATTGTGACGTTGGAGCTGACATCTTCTAATGAACAAAGTTCTAACAGTCTGGCTTCATTGCCCTGATCTATTGACCATGAAAGGCAGGGGTGCAGAGTACACTGGCTCTCTGTTTGGGCCTAATTTCAAGTCAACTGCCTCAGGGAAGTCAGGTGAATTCTTCTGTTTGAGTTCTCACTGGATTTAAAACTCTTCTGTCTGCCTTACTTTTAGCAGTGGATTCGTGTATCAACATGCTGCCTTTGCCATTCAGTCATCACCTTCCATATCCTGGTCTCAGTGCTGCTTCAGTTCATGCATATGTGATTAGCTAATGCCAAGGGACAGTAGAACCTTGGAGTTACAAACACCTCAGGAATGGAAGTTCATAACTGTGAAATATTCAAAAGCTTCCAGGGGTAGCCGAGTTAGTCTGTAACAGGAAAAACTTACAAATATTCGTAATGCTGAATAAAACATGATGGTTCGTTCAAAAATTGACAGTTGATTGACTTAATACAGCTTTGAACCTTTGCAGAAAAAAAAATGCTGCTTTGAACCATCTTAACTTAAATGAAAGAAGCAGAGAAACAGGTTCTTTACCGTGTCAATTTTTTTTAAACTTTCCTTTTTTTAGTAGTCTACATTTAACAGTGCACTACACTGAATTTGCTTCCCTCCCCCGCTACCCAGTTGTATAATTCTGATTCCAAACAAGGTGTGTGGTTGATAGGGTCTGCTCATAATTCTGAGGTTCTACTGTAATAGGGTAATAAATATCAGATTTAATGGCCATCACTCTTGGAAGTGATGTTGTCAGAACTTCAAAAAGTTAAAACTTTTTTAGTTCACATTTTTAATTCCACCAATGTTTAAAAATACTGGAAAAGCTTTTTCCAATGAAGATAAATCAGCAATGATGTGATTGTAACGTCTTTGGTTTTTTTAGATACTATTGTCTTTTCAAGGTAAATGCCATATTGTCTTGTTAATAATCCCCTTCCTTGTTTGAATTTAGTGAGCCAGATTCTTCAGTTATGGCACTTTTAACTAGTTCCTATTTACATGTATACTATTAGATGATTAATTTGTATAGTTGAATGGCTCCTTTATGTTAGCTGCTTAGAAGATAACTTAATTGGTTCTTTTTTGCTTGCTACCCACCCTCTGAAAAATCAGCCCACTTCAAGGTGTCTCATGTCAGGTATGTCAAGGAATAATAAGGAATGCTCACCCCTGCAAATCAGCAACATTCAAAAGCTTAAAAAGAATCAAACAATGCCAGATCCAGAATCAACTGGAAGTGATAGACTCTCATTGACCTTAGCTGGTTTTGTACCAGAACCATGAAGATTAGTAAACCCAAAGGTTTATACTGCTTCCTAAAACAGAGGCAGATGGCAACTTGTATAATATGCTTCCTGAGTTTAAGTGAATAAGACATTTCAACTACAATAGTTAACTCCTCAACGTTTATAGAAATAGTTTATTTTAATGAGTTTCTAGGATTTTGTACCCAAGCGGGAGGAGGGGGAGATAGGTGTGTGTAAATCCTTAGCGTGCCTTTCAAGGAGAAGGCTTGTAGGTGGGGGAGGGGGAGGGAATGGGAATGAGTGAATAGCAGCTCATTGTTTGGCTTTGATAGCAGTTTCACTCTTGGAATGTCTTAATTAAAGGGACATATCTGTATTGTTTCAGAACATAAATCTGTTCTATTATCTGTTCCTGCCTCTCTTTGAGAAGTTATTTATGTCCCTTGCAGTCTGGAATATACCTTTAAACAAAGATGGTAGGAATCCTTGAGGAGACCCAGGTTTCCATGGAGACACTTCTGCTTATTTATTTGCATTTCTAACAGATCTTGGGATGACTAGAGCCAATTTTAAGAAAAGACTTGGAGAAAACCCTTTACAGCCAAGTTTTTACAAAGGGATGAGTTATCTGGGCTGCCTCAGTTTTTGAAGTGTCCAACTTGAGACCCTGGTTTTCAAAAAAGCTCTGAAAAAGTTGGGCAACCCAAAACTGAGGCACTCGAAATCAGGAGTTGTTTTGTAAATCTTGGCCAAGAATACAATAGCTATGATGATACATGCATCTCTCCAACGATTATAGCAGCGGATAGAAATAGCCCATATTTACAAGGCATTTATGATGCTGCGTGAGGACAGACTGATTTTTGTGACTTGACAGTAAGCTAGATGCAAGTTTTAAAGAATGGGTTGCCTGTTCCTTGTTGACATAAAGCAGGTCTGGACAAAGATCCCAGAAAAATGCTCCGCTTTGAACTTACTATATGAAATAAAATGTTTCATAGCAAAGCAAGTGAGCTAACTTAACTCATAAATCTTGTGTCATGGCATATTTGAGCAAGAATCTCCTAAAATTCAGTAATGATGAATTCAGGCTTACAGCTGACCTGGCTAACATTGTTTTCTGGCATGGATTCTTATGTTTCATTTCCACAAAGCCCACAACCACTGTGTCAGAGCCCATCAGACGAAGCCCATGGATAATTCCCTGATTTGGAACCTGACTACTGAAAGTGTACAGAATCATATACATAATCTTAGACAAACAGCTGCCAACCTTGATATTGAAAAGGAGGAGCTAATAATACAAATTAATGAAAGCCCTGAAGAGACATTTGCAAGCCTAGACAGTGTGTTGCAGAACAGTGGTGGAAGATCAGCAAAAAGGTGGATTCTGGGATTAACAGAAGTAAGGATTAAACATTTGGAATTCCAAAACGGGAACTAGGGAACAGTCATTGACCAGCTGACTGATGAAATAAAGAGAATGTCTCCAGATTTCTGTATATCGTGATTTACATTGTCTGAAATCCAGAAGTGTTTAAAACAACTGCAGAGCACGCTACTTGAAGAGAGCAGCTTGAAGAGGAAAAACGCCAAACATCCAAGTTAAGGCCCATGCTGGAAGGATCTGAGCAAATCTGGGAGGTTCGGAAAAATGCTGTAATCCGGCTGAGGGGACAACTGGAAAATTCAGTGTGAGATTGGCAATGTTGAGACTGGAAATTGAAGACAGAGCCCAGGTTTGTTTATTTTCTGCATGAGATTGTGCAAGCAAAGCTGGTGCGGGACTCACTGGACAATAAGAGAAACTTTCTCAATTGCCTTTCAGTAGATGTCTGGTTTGTATCCACCTGGGTCCTCTATTTTGGTTTTGTGACCACATCAGTCTTGCTATATGTCTTCATATTCAACAAAGATTTCAAGTCTGTCAGTTGTCATCTGCTGTTTTCTGACCATAATCTCAGTTTGCTGAGAAACTTCCGGTCTCCATATGCTCTCTGGAAATATGATGGCTCGAAGCCATTTTAAGGTCAGCCGTGCAGCCTCTCTTCCATCTCTTCATATCAGCTAAAGTAACCCTCTTTCAATGCCTTGCTTGTTTTCTTCTTGACCTAACAGCTCACTCGTTTTTTAAAAATTGCTTCTTTAAAATAAAATCCAAATACATTGTTCACTGGTTCTTGTTTGTGTACGGTTTGGATGACTGACTTCAAAGAGTTCCAACAATTGAGAGAGGTATGATTTTCCTAAGCGTGCCACACTCCTTTTTGTTCCTATCATGTTTGTCTAGGTGTTTTTATAACTCTTGGAATTTAAACCAGTCATTCTCAACCCATGGCCTGTGGGCCACTTGCGGCCCAATCAGCACACAGCTGTGGCCCATGCGACACAAGGCTACACAGGTAGTTTGTGTATATATTGTGCAATGTGGTCCATGTAACATACAGAAAGCTGCATATGAGGCCCACAGTGGAGAAAAGGTTGAGTACCACTGATTTCAACTAATTTACCTACTACTGAAGTAAGGCTCACTAGCTTGTTATTCCCAGTATTGCACCTACCATCTCTGCTAGTTGAAAACATTTGGAGAAAATATAATTGCTGTGTTGGTCATGATCCTAAATGCCAGTACCTAATATGGAGACACCATGTGATTGAGAACTGGGACGGGCAGGGGAGTTGACAGCCTCCGTGGGCAAGGTGGGGAGGGGTGGTTCTGCACTCCTGGGGCCAGCCCTCAGAGCTGCACAGAGCGGGTGGTGCGGTGCTCCAGTGGTGATTTAAAGAGCCCAGGGATTTAATGGGCCCCGGGCAGCTGGAAGCCCCAGAACCCTTTGAATTGCCAGGCCCTAGGGAAACTGCCCTCTTTGCCCACCCCGTCAGCAGGCCTGGGAACTGGGGAAATGTGGGAGCAAGCAGGTCCTAGCTCTGTTACAGATTGCGGGGCTCTGGGCAAGTCACTTTCTCTCCTCTCTGTGCCTCATTTTCCCATGTGTGTGTCAAACACTTCTGTTGCCCCTCCTCTGTGCTTGTCTTTTTTCTTTTAAGCTTTTTAAGGTGGGGACTGGCCCCTGATTGTATAGGGCCTGCAGGTGCTCCGGGTGCACAAATAATCAGTGCTGACAAAAATGTCATCAAATACTTGTACAGTGGACTAGAAAAGCAGTTGCTCGTAAAAGGGAAGCCCAGCCTAAACAAAGCAATGCAGTTCGTGTTACGCATGTCACATGTCTCACGATGGCGTGTAGGAATGCTTCATCCTCCCAAGGTTAAATGAACCAAATGAAATGCTTCATGGGAGTTCACAGGCTGGACTCTGGCGATGCCCTTACTAGCAAGGTAGTGCTCAAAACACAGGATCCGGGCAACTGAAACCGGATTGGACTGAAAGGTGAAACATCTATGGCACTAACGCTTTGTACAAAGCATGCACAGAGGGACCTACAGAAGGATTTAAGGCTTCAGCTTACTCCTGTTAATAGGTGGCTATGTAAATTCTCCCAGCACCATCACTGGTACTTTCACCTGCAAATGGCTTTGCTAATCAAGCCTTTTAACACCCCTCTGAAGGAGAGTGTGTGTGTGTGTGTGTGTGTGTGTGTGTGTGTGTGTGCACTACGAACCTACCCTATTAGAAGTAAAATATCCAAAGGCAAGTCTCGGGCTATGTCTACACTGGGAAGGTTTAGGGACAAAAGTGCTGTCCACCAGCAAAAGTGGCCAAAAGTGAAAACCAGCTTTTCTGCCCCCCATTATCCACATGTCATGGCCACATTGCTAGCACCCTGCCCACAGACAAGATTAATTGTCTCTTGAGGGTGTGGCCTGTTTTTCCACCTTGCCATCTGAATCAGTGTGAATGGATCCTCCTAATGTCCCTTTTCCTGAGAGCTAGAAGCCTTACAAGCCAGAAGACTGAGTTACAGAGAGTGCTGTCCCATGCAATAGCCTGGAGCCTGTGAGTTTCTGGCATGGCTAGTCCTGCATTATTTCTATTACAGTAACCCCTAGGATCAGGTCCCAGTAGTGCTAGGGGCAGTGCAAACTTATGGGAGAGGTGTATAGGGCATTGGTATCTGGAACATATTTAACATTTATATTGTGGTAACTGTACAAGCGGATAGCTCTGACTGATATTAATGGGGTGAAAGTACAAATGGGTGAGGAGCGAGAAAGCTGCAAAGATACCTCACTGGGTTCCTGTCAAATTCTTCCATTAATGTGTGTCCTGGGTTGGGGAG
>CM057845.1:302612452-302632302 GCA_030068395.1 Apalone spinifera
CATGCCGTCACACCATCCTGTCACCCATTCCTAGCTGCTGGCAAACAGAGGCTGGAGACACCATTCCTGCCCACCCTGGCTAATAGCCATTGATGGATGGGCTGCCTATTCTTTTCACTTAGTGACCTCCTGATTCTCGTGTTATGAGGAGTAAATTAATGCTTTCTTATTTACTATGTCCACACCAGTCATGATTTTATAGGTTTCTATCATATCACCCCCCCCTTAGCTGTCTTTTTTCTGAGCTGAAAAGTTCTAGTCTTATCAACATCTCATGTGAAAGCTGTTCCACACCCCCTAACTCACTTTTTGAAAATCAGTCCCCTTTAAATTGCTAGTCAGTGCTCGTTATAATCTAGGTACGTTATTTTATCAGAGCTAAAATAGCAGCTGAATGTGTTTACTGTTTTCTCTTTTTAATTATTGGATTGTCTACGGCAGATTTTTTTGATATAACATAACAAAGAGTGTCCAAATGTATCCTATGGACATTTTGCATGGAAAGACAAAATCTTTCAGTAAGAACATGACCTGGGAGTCAGGAGATTGAGACTCTAATCCTAGTTCTGCCAGGAAGTTCTTCAGATTTCACATAGGGAGACCTTTTCCAAATCATGTCACTCCTGTCTAGGCAGCAAAAGGGAGAGATGCATCTTTCTGAAGTTCTCAGCACCCAGCTGCTCTTGCTGGGAGCAGGCGCAAGTGAGTGCTGAGCATGTCATGTGACCGTTAATCCCTGTTGCCTCATTTTCTGCCTATCTGTAGAAAATAGTAATTACCTGCTTTGGCAAGGGTGTTGTGAGGCTAGGTCAGTGCATGTTTGTGACTTGTGCAAAGATCTGCTGAGGGACGGTTCAAGAGAAGGGAAAAGTGCCAGAAGCTGGGTTTACTTTTTTGAAATCATTTATAATACTCCTTGCTCCCCAGCCTTAATCCCGGACTCCTGTCGGTGGGGGCATAGGTGCTAATTCCATGGGTGCTCTGGAGTTCAAACACCCACTAGTGGGGGGAAAAAAGGGGGTACTCTGCACCCATGAGTCAGGAACACCTACCTGGGGCACAGTGGAAGCCAAAGGTGGAAAATACTCAAGTCAGTGGGAGTTCTGAGCAGAGAATGTCTCCTTGGTGTTCCAGTTAATGCTTCTATTCTTCAGTCTCGAGTGTCCCCTGGTGGTTGTATTTTTTTCACTTAAAGGTTTTTGATGCAGTAACTTTGGCTTCTTTTTTCTTTCTACCCTTTTACAACCCCCTACTGTGAACCCTTCCTTTGATCTCTGGTGTTTAGTCATTTAAGAGTGGGGCTGTAAGGAAAGCCCTTATTTCTTTAGCAGATAAGGAGTCAGCTAGATTGAGTTTGATACCTGGACCTTGGTTAAATCTCTCTCTGTTTGCTTCCCCACCTCTATAAAATGAGGATAATATGTACCCAGCTTTGGAAAGTGCTTGGATGCACGGTACAGAGGGCACTGACCTCCCCAGGGTAGGTTCCTGCAGGTAGGTCCAGGACAGAGAACCTGGAGAGTGGCCTATTGTGTCTCTCACTAGAAATGGCCCCTTGAGGCTAAGACATCTTCACAGGGACTTGTGTGAAGGAGCTTCTGCTCTGTCCATGTTAATGCTATTGCTTGCTATAAATGTACATATGCTTGCACCTCCAGTGACTTGACTTTTCAACCAGGATTTCTACTTCACTCAGTTCTAGGGCTGCACAAACAGCTTGCCTACCTTACCTTCCCTCTGCCCCTTCCATACTGGGATGTTGTAGCAGGAATATTGTAAGCAAGACACAAGGAGTAACTCTTCCACTCTATTCTGCACTGGTTTGGCCTCAACTGGAATACGGCATCCAGTTCAGGGTGCCACTTTTCAGGAAGGATGTGGACAAACCGGAGCAAATCCAGAGAAAAGCAACCAAAATGATTAAAGGTCTTAGAAAACATGACCTGTAAGGGAAGGTTGACAAAACTGGGTTTGCTTAGTCTGATGAAGAGAAGACTGAGGGGGGATATAACAATTAGGGTTGCCAGGTGTCCGGTTTTGAACTGGACAGTCCAGTATTTGAGCTTTCTGTTTGGGAAACAAATTGAGAAAATGTAAATGTCTGGTATTTTCTAAATAAGCTGTAACATAGATTGTGATGTAATGTCAAGTGTGTCCGGTATTTTTGTTGAAACCATCTGGCAACCCTAATAACAATTTTCAAGTCCTTGAAAGGTTGTTACAAGGAGGAGAAGGGAGAAAAACTGTTCTTCTTAACCGCTGAGGATAGGACAAGAAGCAATGAGATTAAATTGCAGCAAGGCTGATTTAGATTGGACATTAGGGGGAAATGTACCTATTTACATGTTATACTGGTGCACAGTGCCGAACGCATTCATTCAAACTGTAACAATGGGTGGCTCAGACCCTTGACAGGAACCAACATCCCAGGAGTTTAAACCCAAAGTCTCACCAGTTCTTTCACTGGATTTCTAGTGGTGGGGAGGGGGCAGGCCCTTGAAATCACTGCCCGAGCCCCGCATGACATACTCTGTATAGCACTGAGGGCTGCCTGGTGGAGGTGAGATGCTCTGCAGGTGATATTGCGGGCGACCTCACCGTAGCCCTGCCCTTCTGCCTGAGGCCCTGTTCTTTCCGGGGCGCAGAGCAGGGCCTCCCCATCTTGCCCTGGGACCCGGTGAGGCTGTCAGCCTCTCTGTCTGCCGGTAGCCTGCTTGGGCAAGTCATTTCCCTGCCTTTGCCACAGTCTCCTGCTCTATAAAATAGTGACATTGATGCTCACCTCCTTTAGTTTGCGGTCTGAAGATGAAAAGTGTCATCTTCAGCTGGGCACGTACCAGCATTACGACTCATTACGCTGGGCTTGCACCAATGCACTGGGAGCGGCATTGTCACGAAGGCCACGGTTTGTCCGAAGGAGGTACATGCCGAAAGGCAGGCTGCCAAATCCAAACAAAGTGAGCCACTCGGTTGTGAGCAGCTTTTCAGAAGTTCCGAGCATTCAGCAGCTCTTCCTGACTTCAGTCAGACTCGCTGGGTAAAGAGCCAAACTGCTTTATTTAGGGGCTGCAATGTGGCCTGAAGGGGCCTATCTTTTGGCACCTAGTTGACTTACCCATCTGTCCCTTCACTGTGCAGTATTATTGTTGCTCTCTGAGGAGAGTCCCTGTTGTGATGGTAGCGTGGTGAGTCTCCTGTTAAGAAGTAGGCTCGGCCCATAGGCCAGACAGCTCTCGGTCAGTGCAGGGGAAGAATGACTCTGTGGGCAAGGCTCTGAACTAGTGCTCAGGAGAGTAGGTTTCACTTCCTCACTCTCCACAGGTTCCTCAGGTACCTTTCCCTGCCCTGGCTGAGGGAGGGGCGTCTCTCCCTACTGCAGCCCTGAGCAGGGCTTGATAGGGTGGACTGTGCAGTTTGAAGGGAACTTGGGGGAGTGAGTGAGGGACGGAGAGAGAGGGATATGGAGTGCAGGGGCGCGGCATGGATCCTGGGTTGCACTTAAATTAAAAAATGATCTTGTGCTTAGAAAGGCTGGAGTTGCTGACTGAGGCATCAGCTGGTTCATTTGCTGTTGGAGAGAGAAGCGTCTGGTCTCTGCTCAGCAGATACAGAAAGGCCAGTGCAGGCTGTGCCCACGGTGTGTCTGTCTAAGCAAGCCTGCTCCAGAATGTCGGCCACTTCTCACAACGCAGCGTGATTTTTGTTTCACTTTCCCATTTAAATGCTCTCCCTCCACATTCTCAGGCTGTCTCACCTGGCTGTCACTGCAGGAAACTTCTTTTGCTGCAGATGCTGGTGCTGCTGACGCGCCGGCTGCCCTCCCTCCAAAGCTGCATGTGCCAGCGCAGGGATGTCGCAGCCCTGGGACGAAGGGCAGCCAGCTCATGGGGGACCTGGGAAAGGCAGGAGGGATGAAGCTAGAATGGTGGAAACACTTCGAGGTTCTCGCTGGATGTGTTGGTCTCGCTCTAGCCTGGGCATGACTGACACTCACCAAAGGCAGCAGGATGCTGGTGGGCTTGCTGGATTTCTTGCTGCTCCTGGGTGAATGCTGCAAAGAAACCCACCCCCAGCTGTTTTTGGCTAGAAGCCCTTTTCTTCTGGAGGCCTTGGCCACTGAGTGCTCCTGCTTATCCCCTCCTGATCGGCCGCCTGCAGCTGCCTCCTGTGCGTGGCTGCTACCAGTGAGCTGAGGTTAGGGTGGTGCACAGCAGCCTTCTAGTGCCTGGCAAGGTAGCTTGTGACACATCACTTCGGTGAGCTCTGCAACCGTCCTGCGCTGTCCACCCGTTCCTTTCCAGATATCGGTGGTGGTCATAGCCCTGGCCTATGAGCCACTTACTGGGCTAGGAGAAAGCTCTCGCAAAGCCCATTTGTCCACCAGGGCTGCCCCAGGCAGCAGCATTCAACAAAGATGCTTTTTGACCAGGAGAAGGATCCTGGGTGCAGGGGGCAAAGCACTTTCTGCAGCCGGCCTCCCTTCATGGGACCCTCCCTTCATGGGACCCCATGTCTGGACACAGGACATGAGGGAGTGTCCATCACTGACGAAATCTAAATGCAAGACTGGCTCTGCTCAATATCTTCATCAATGATTTAGATATTGGCATAGAAAGTACGCTTATTAAGTTTGCAGATGATACCAAGCTGGGAGGGGTTGCGACTAATCTGGATGATAGGGTCATAATTCAAAATGACCTGGACAAATTGGAGAAATGGTCTGAGGTAAACAGGATGAAGTTTAATAAAGACAAATGCAAAGTGCTCCACTTAGGAAGGAACAATCAGTTTCATACATACAGAATGGGAAGCGACTGTCTGGGAAGGAGTATGGCAGAAAGGGATCTAGGGGTTATAGTGACCACAAGTTGAATGAATCAGCGGTATGATGCTGTTGCAAAGAAAGCAAACATGATTCTGGGCTGCATTAACAGGTGTGTTGTGAGCAAGACCTGAGAAGTTATTCTTCCGCTCTACTCTGCGCTGGTTAGGCCTCATTTGGAGTATTGTGTCCAGTTCTGGGCACCGCATTTCAAGAAAGACGTGGAGAAATTGGAGAGGGTCCAGAGAAGAGCAACGAGAATGATTAAAGGTCTAGAGAACATGACCTATGAGGGAAGACTGAAATAATTGGGTTTGTTTAGTTTAGAAAAGAAAAGATTGAGGTGGGACGTGATATCTGAAAACTGCTATCTAAAAGGGTGTCATAAGGAGGAGGGAGAGAACTTGTTCATCTTGGCCTCTGAGGATAGAACAAGAAGCAATGGGCTTAAACTGCAGCAAGGGAGGATTAGGTTGGACATTAGAAAAAAGTTCCTAACTGTCAGGGTAGTCAAACACTGGAATAAATTGCCCAGGGAGGTTGTGGAATCCATCTCTGGAGATATTTAAGAGTAGGTTAGATAAATGTCTATCAGGGATGGTCTAGACAGTATTTGGTCCTGCCATGAGGGCAGGGGACTGGACTTGATGACCTCTCGAGGTCCCTTCCAGTCCTAGTATTCTATGATTCTAAGACAATCCTACCCCCCATGCTGTTTTGATAAGAAGCTCTGACATCCCTGTGATGGGCATGGGATGGAGCCTTCCAGGACCAACCAGCAACTGGAGGGCCTGGAGGTGACGTTTAAAGGGAAAAGGAAAAGAGGCTGGAAAGGGAGAACGTGTTTTCCCCCCTCCCAGCCTTGGGAAAAGGACAGGATGGTCACCTCAGCTGCACTATTGGGCCAGCCTCAGCCCCGGGGTGTCTCCCTTGCCCTCCAGGCTACAATACCAGGGTGATTTCTTGTCAGCTTCCTCCTTGACTGCTGGTCTTTTCTGATGCACAATCCCATGGGGCTTGGCTTTGGTTTGCTGCTTTGTTCCTGTATCAGCATCACTGCAGATGTTAGGCTGAACCAGTTGATTACTGCCACACAGCAAAAACGAAGGCTCAGGCTATTGTTTGCCTCTTTGATGTCTAAAGAGAACCTGAAACGTGGCTTTAAATCTTGTTCTTGTTTCTTTTAACTCTAGAAGTATCAGGAATGGTCAGAGCGTTAAAGAATCTGAATCAAAATCAGGGCCCTTCTCAGGCCAGAAGGGACCATTAGAGCATCTAGTTTGCACTCCTGAATAACACCGGCCACACCGCTCCATCCAGTGACCTCTCGGACATGGTAACTTCTGTTCCACGAAAGCGTTTCTCCCAGAAGGGCCTCCACTCTGGACTTCAGGGTTTGCTTTCTTGTGACTTGTGCCGATGCCCTACTAGCTCTCTAGATGGCCAAAGAGCCTTCCAGGGCAGGTGAGATCTGATTGACTTATTTATTGGCCCTGTGCTTGCTACCTCTCAAGCTGAAATTCATAGAGGGTGAGTGAAGACAGTGCTGGGGGAGGCAAGCCCTCCAGCCCTGCCCCCATCCTGCCCCTTCTGCCCAGGCTCTGCTCCTCAGCACCACGGGTATGGTGGGTGGTGTGTGGCCCCAGCCTCCCCAGCACAGGGGCACAGGGGAGGGCAGGTGGTGCATGGCTAAAGCCTACCAGGCCCGTGAGCACAGGGAGGGAAGGCACTGGGGGAAGCAACACCCCCCCCCCCCCCGGTATGCCTACAGTAGGTGTTCAGGGGGTGGAGTGCAGGCAGGGCCAGGCTGGCAGTTTGGGAAGGCAGAGCCTTCCCCTGCCTATGACACCTGCCACCCCTGTTGAAACTTGCAAAACACACTGTAGTGACAGAGCGGTGGGATTTGTGTAATGTATCCACTATAAGCCTCCTGGGGTTATTTCATGCTCCAGCGTAACCTGGGCTGGAGGAAGCTTTAGTGGGTCCAGCGCCAAGCACAGTTGTGCACTGGGACATGATGCTGGGGGGGAGGAGGATTGGTCCCCAAAGCGAGGGGCTAGTTGGAGGCAACGGAGCATGGTGCAGTGGGGAAGCCCTGCTGCTCCCAGCCCAGCATGGGGGCATTGTTGCCAGGCTAGCAGCCATCGGATGCACATTGGCCTGCTGGGCCCGGCAGTGCCAGTACTCCCCATGCTCTGGGGCAGGGGCCTGCAATGTGCACATCACCCCCTCACCTAACATTCCCTGGACCCCCTTGCCCAGCATCTCAACAGACTCACTATGCCCAATGCTCCCCACCACACCTGCACCCTGCCCTGCACACCCTCCACTCAGTGGTCCCATCCACGGGACCCTCCCGCCCAAATCCCATCACAGAACCTCCTGTGGTACCCCAAAACACACACATCTCCCATTCCCCACTGCCCAGCGGCCCCCTTCACAGAGACCCGCTCCCCCGTGCCCAGCCTCCTGGCCGCACCCACCACCCCTCGGGGAGGTGACAGGTCCAATGGGCTGTGAGGTGGTGAGCCCTCTGTGGGCAAGTGGGACCAGCTGGCTGGGAGCCACTCACACAGCAAGGCCTGTGTGCTGGACTGCCCTAGGTGAGGGGCCAGACCCAGCTCTATAGATGGGCCCCAGTGTGGCCTGGGTCCACATCACCAATAGTGACTTTAACCGTTTTAATCTACAGTAGGTTGAATCTGGTCAGTTACCTACTTGTCACAACCCTAGGCCACTTGAAATAGCAACCACACTATTGTTCTTTCAACTTCATAGTCTCTCGCTGAGCTCGCATTTTCCAGCCATGTTTACATCCGTTTCCAGAGGCGAGCCTTTAAAACCAGTGATGCTACTTGGATTCCACATGCAATTCCAAGCAATGGCCATGATCTCAAAATAGCTGGGTGTTCCTGCACAAATCATCAATAATACAAATCTGTTCAACAGATGCCACACACGTTCCCACAGTTTTTTGTTCTATTCTAAATCAAAAGGGAAACTCTGGTACCTTAGCAACCATGGCATGCTGAGAACAATTAATAGCGAGCACTACAGTTTATATTGTCATCATTAAGTTTCAGAGTGAACGCACACATGAGCTTAAACCGTGGCCATCCATATTTCTCAAAATTACCATTTTAGTCTGGAGTCTGCCTCAGGTTGCATTTAGAAAGTTTCCTTGGCAATCCGACAGAGATAATTTAACTAGAGGGTAGAAGCTTAATTTCTTGCAGGTGCTGCTGTGTCCACCAGAAAGGGCACGCTCCCAGAGTCCAGTCCTCCCATCCCCCCTTGTGTAGCTTGCTTTAGAGCAACTCTGATCCAGCTCTGTGTGAGACAACAAGGACAAAAGTACTGCACAATTAGTATTTATAAACCAGTGCCGTGGGGCCAAAGGGGTTGGGTTGTCTAGACTCTTGATCAGCTGAAGGCTGGTTGAGAGGAGGGGCTGGCTGAAGCTGCATAGCTTTCTAGTCTGAGAACCTTTACAAGTGCCTGTCTCAAAGGCCATGGCAAATTCAAGCTCAAAAACTCAATGAGGGATACAAAATGCCAATGCATAAACGACTTTGTTCCTCTGACCCTTCCCCGGCCTCTTTCCAAACACAGCTATTTGCTAATAGGATTTAGATATTAAAGCAGAAAGTAATAATAATTAATAATGCAACGTTCATGTTACATTCTTAAAATCTGGTACAATGTATTCCTTCCTGTACATTAAAAGGGGGTCACAGGAAATATTATTTGTAATGATTATTTATTACTGAGGTGTTGAGATCAGCAGTGACATCTCTTTCCCAAATCTTCTGTGGAATTTTTCCTAAGACTTAGGGCTTTGGGGGGCTCCTTCGATTAGTGCAGAATTTTAATACCCATCTTTTCCTGTGTTGTGTGGGCTGTGTGTGCGGTGAGACAAGATTGAACCTCAAATTCTCCGGCTATTTCCCCTCCCTCTTCCCCTAGAGCCATATGGTTAGCAGCTGCCCACGCTGGATGGATTTGTATGTTTATATTTTAATTTTCAGCCTTTGGATTGAATTTATTTAAGTCTCTGATGGCAGACGGCCCCTCCCACTGTGGGCAGGGCTCCTCCATCAGCCTTTCTTAAATACTTTCAGAAATACACTGGTGTCACTATTCAATTACAGGAGTGTGGCATGCAAAGGCCAGAGCAATTCAAGAGAATCAGCAGATGAAAATAACACATGGGCTTGAAGAAGAGGTAAGTTGGCTTGTTCCTTATGCCTGTAAAGATGCTGCCTTGCTCGATTAAATACATAGATCAATGCTCTTTCCTGCCCTCTTTAAACTTGGAAGGGGAGGGGCTGGAATTTCCTTCTGATTTTTTTCCTTTACACTTTGAGTGCATTGAATGTGATCCGACAGCTAATGAGCGACCTGCCCTCTGCGTGAATTGCAGGGAGAAACAATGCCTGGCAGAGCCAGAGAATGGAGGGGAACCAGTGACAAAGCTTGAGCTAGAGGGTGAATGGTTTATTTGAAAGCAGAGGGTTCTGTACAGTCCTAAAACAACCCCAAACTGCCTTTTTGAAATGAAAAGGACCTGTGTTTCATTACAGCCCTGGTCAGTTCTCTGGATATGAGGCAGCCAAATTCTTCCTAACCTGTTGAGGAAACAAAGGGGCATTGGAAAAAAACTTAAGTGATGGGCGAATTGTTTGAGAGGGAAGCAACTGAGGAGAGGGAGTTGGCAGTGAAACAATTATAATACATTGGCTAAAAGACTGTTTTGGTAGTAAGGGGGTAGGGGTAAGGACAGACAGGAAGGGGTTTCTCTCTTTTGATCAGTTTGCCCAGTGTGTGAGCAGAGAAGCTGATATGGGAATAAATAATCCATGACACATTAACATCCAGGAATAGGTGTAAATCCTCAGCACTCCCTCTAAAACCTAAAACTGACATGGAAGATAATAGCACAGTGTAACTTGCCCTACGGGAAATCGATCTGCTCTGTGAGTTTTGATGTAAGACTATTTCTTTTAAATGGATGTGTTGGCATAGCATAAATTCTACCCGCGGGGCCAAATGCTGCTCTGTGACGTCGGTGTAACAGCGTAGTAAGAGAGTCTTCCATGGTGCCGCATCAGGTTTACGCTAGCAAGAGCTGCGCACAGGGGTCAGCCCACATTTTGTTTCCTGCCTCGTGTCTAACTAGGCAGACTTGAAGGAATATATCAAAGAAATATACTGAGACAGATGAATGATGGAGGTTCATTACATAACAAACCAAAGGAGGAGAGAGGAATAAAACTTGAATAGAACAAATTGGAGAGCAGTTCTGGATGAACGGCTGCATGTGGTTTTCTCAACCTCCCACCTGCAGGGCACGTCTCTAGATACCTGTGACTGTGATACTGTTTCTTATGATGAAGCATCTCCCTCCAGCAGAATGACTGTTTAGAAGGGAAATGAAGGCCTGGTACTGCAACCCTGTTCCAGCTGGGAAGAGGCTGAAATGAGTCCTCATTGTGCTAGGCTCTGTCCCAGGAGCTCGAGATCAGGTTTCAGGGGTTGTGAACTCCTCTTCTCCCCCAGCTTGATGGCTAGATGGTAGAGGGATCTTAATGCTTTTTTTTTTCTTTTTCTTTTGTGGCATCACATCGCAAGAGGGAAAAGCCTGAGGGCCTCTGACCTGTACAGACATACGAACTGTATAGACATAGGGGAGATGCAGTTGATGCCTCAAACAGCAGTTTGTGACACTACGGAGCTGTCGCCTCGGCAGCTCTTGTCTGCAAGAGTGGGAAGCTGGTTCCCTCCAGCCCTGGCTGATTCTCCCTCCCCATACTCATTTCTCTGCAATGGATATTGCAGAGGGCTTGGCTGGCTCTTTTTCGAGACCCTTTGGCCATGATATGAAGAAATGCTAAATGATGAGGGAAGCCGCTCTAGCTTGGCTTACCTGTAGGCCCAGTCAGGGATGTATAGCTAGCCAAACACCTTGAGGAAGTGACCCGGCTGTTCCTTTGGGCAGAACATCTGGTTGTCTCTCAGTGAGCTTGTCTTGACCCTAGATGAATCAACCCTGGGATTCCCTGGGTGGAAGGGTGGTCTGTAGGATGGGCCCCCTGAGGAGGTTGGGGGGGGGGCGGGGCGGGCGTGTGGCATTGAGGAATTCAGTTCCCACCTCTGGCTCTGTGTGTTTTATGCAAAAACCCGTGGACCGTCCACACCACAAACACATTTTTGCACCAAAAATAAATAAATAAATAAATAAATACAAAAATACAGTAAATCGACAGAACAGAGGGCTTTTGCCGGTAGAGTAGTTCCTCTCCTCACAAGGAATAACTCCTTTTTGTGCAAGAACTCTTGCGCAAAAAGGTATGAACGGATGCTCAATAAGGGTTTCTTGCACCAAAAAAGCCTATCACAAAAAGTACAACTCGCCACCCTTTTTTTTCATGTGGCCTTATGTTGACCTAACTCCCCAAACCCTTTGCAGCTCTGGGATAAGATAGGTTGTGGGAAAACTTTTTGGCCATCCTCTGGGTTGTGGATTGAAAGAAGTGGGAACCACCGGCCTTGCTCACTCAGTAGGCCTCTTCCACCTGAATTTTGTAACTCTTGTGATCCCTTCATTCAACACCCCACAGGGAATTCCAACTGGTACCTTACCCTCTGCACTACGCTGCTGTTCTGTTCTCCAGAGGTGGAAATGTAACCACCACAGGGTGGATTTGAACTTGGACCCTCTGGAGCTTAGTAGAAAAGCCTCTACAGCCTGATCTATAAAGCCAGTTGGCTCTCAGCCTAGGCTGTAGAGCTCCCTTGTTCTTAGCTCTTGCTGTAAGTGATCTAACTGCAGGGGTGGTGCAAGGCGGGCTGCGGCAGCTGGCACCCCAGGCAGATCACACAATCGGCGCCCCCACCTGCACGGCCGTCAATGGTGTGACGTCATCATCGGGCGCCCCGGCCTCCCCATTGAAGACTGCGCCGTAGGCAGCGGCCAAGTTGGCCTATAGTCATGGGCCGCCCCTGTCTAAGTGCCAGTACATGGGACAGTGAACCACACTAGGTGTGTGGTTTACAGAAGCACACTGCTGGCACAGAGCCAATGCTAAATCACAACCCCTGCTGTTCCTAGGGGCTGCCCCATGGTGGAGTCTGGGGCCACAGACAGTGAAAATAGGGGTGTGTTCATTTTTGTGGGGAGTGTTCACCATGCTGGTGGCAGACCATGCTCAGTCCTACTCCACCTACATTTTCCCGTCACTTATGGAGCTTCCTCCTGTAGGATCCTAGGGCAGCTAGTGGTACAGAGGAGGCTGAAGGGTGGGATCTGTGTGTCAAAGGTCTCTCTGTACGGGGATCGTTGGTGCAGGGTCATGCTCTACGATTGCTCCATGCATGTATAAATCCTGTTGGGGAAGAGGTGTGTTACTGCGGCCTTGTCTACTCTACCACAGGCTGTTGACCTAAGTTATGCAGCTTCAGCTACACGAATAATGTAGCTGAAGTTGACATACTTAGGTTTGCTCACCACAGTGTCTTCACTTGAGTAAGTCAATAGCTGACACTCTCCTGTTGATTCTGCCTACTCTCCTGTCAACTCCAGTACTCTACCAAAACGAGAAAAGTACTTGGCAGTTGATTTATTGTGTTTATACTAGACATGATAAATTGACCCCCACTGGATTGATTGCTGCCCGCTGATCCAGCCTGTAATGAAGGCATGCCCTGATGGCCTGGAGTGAAATGACCATTACATGTAAATCGAGAAGAAATCCAGGGAGCCTCAGTCCTGAAGATGCCCCAAGGTGCAGGATTAAGAGAAATGTTTCCTTTTTGCAGCAATGAGCTTAGCTGCTGAATGCATTGGGAAGTGATAAAATCCACTGACTCCAAACTCGAGAGTTTCACAACATTTTGGAAAGACTTGGATGGACTAGGAATAAGGGTTTGTCTGCCATGTTATGCTTAAACAAAGCATACGAGATCTTTTATAGGGGAAAAGGCAGTATGCCGCATTTATTGAGAATACAACAGTTGTGTATGCTTTACACACACACACACACACACACACACACACACACACACACACACACACACAGAGTCCCACAGACGATGTCTTAGCTTCAGTCCAGATTCTGTACCAATCTAGTGGCCAGTTAGATTGATCACAGAGGGAAAGCTGGGCCTTTGTTGGTCGATCGATCCGATGCTCCTCTGGAGTTGGTGGCATGACAAACCCAAAGTTGCATAGTAAAGCACCCTGCTTTCATAATCCTTTTCTCTATTGAAGTCTATGGATTCCGCTGTGTCAGCTTGTGACCGCAGTGTTATCTTTTTGATATCAGTGTTCCCAAAACATTTTCCAAAGCTCATCCTGTAATCAATTGTCTTTCTGGGGTGCTGGCTCCGCTTTAAGGCCGTCGATCTGTCAATAATCCAATTATCCTGTGAGTAGGAGTACATATAGATGATTATAGATGGTTCTTCTTTGATGCCGGGTCATCTAGTTTTCACCCACGCTCACTCCTCCTTCTTTGGCCATCTGATTCTGAGCAATAACTTTTGCACCTTTATCTTGACACATACATACCACTTTCACACACAAACAATCTCTTACAAGGACTTTTGAGGAAGAGCATAACATCAATATCTGCATTGGGCAAAGCAAAAAGACATTATAAATCAAACAATAAAGGCCTTAGCCTTCAACATTCCTCTAGTCTCATTAACACAGACACAATACCAAAACTCTCTCTCTTTACCCACTACACTTTAGAAAAAGGAAATATAGGTGATATATACTTAACTAAAGGATTTTACTTACTACAGTATTAAATATGATTATATATATTACCTTACGTTACTACATTACTAAACCTAAAATACAAATATAAAAAAATAAAACTTTCAATCCTAACAGCCAGAGAGTTACAGAGTGTAATAGATGGTAAGAAACCAAATTGGTCACATTCTACACATTCAACATGGATCAGAAGAAGGAAGAAGCAGGCTTGGAAGATAGAAATTACCATTCTGGAGCTGGTCTGCACCCAAACTTGCATTGCAATAATACAAATCATCATTGTGTTTATCACGAGACCTTCTCAGGGACCCCACTGTGCTAGCTCGGTGCTGTATGTGACAGAACAAAAAGACAATCCTGGCACCGCAGAGCTGGCTGGTAGTCAGTCCTGGGGCTGCCAGAGCAGCACCTAGGGTGTCTCCACCGCCTGGGGCTGGAGCAATGGCAGGGTTGGGGCAGATGCCGGAGGTTTGTTTTATTGCCTACATCCTGTCCCTTTTTTAATAACTAAAAATACTTGTAACAGAATCTTAACCTTAGTTATGGTTCTGATTAGGGATGTTAGATATCAAGTAATTAACTAATCGAGTACTCGATGCTGTTGCTACACTTCAAAGGTGAAAGCACCGCATGAAACCCAGGGTTAGCTGGGGACTCTCTCGCTGACCCGGGCTCCAGGTGGTGCTGCTGCTTTGAAATGCTGCGTGGAGCCCGGCGTCAAGCTTCTCGTAGCGTTTCAAAACAGCAGCGCTGCACAGAGCCCCAGTCAGCAAGGAAGTCCCCAGCTGATCCTGGGCTGCATGTGGCCATGGCAGGGAGGGGAGAGTGTTTCCAACCTGCCAGTACCTGTCTTTGCTTCTCCCATCTAGGAAAGCCATGTGTAGCTCAGGCTATGGCTACACTACAGAGTTTTTGAGGAAAAATGGCCATTTTTCTGCAAAAACTCACAGAGCGTCCACACCTCAAGCATGTTTTTGCACAAGAGAATAAAAAAAAAACAGAGGGTTTTTTGTGCAATTGGTATTCCTCTTTCCAGAGCTGTAACAAGGGTGGGGCACTCACCCCAGGCGCAGTACAGTTAGGGGCGCAAAATTAAAAATTAGAAAGTTTAAATATTATTTCATTTATATCTTTGCTATCATCTATTTGCAATCTCAATGTATGTGCAATTAACAACATGTGCAATGAATAAAATTAATACAAAAAATTAAGAATTTTATCATTTTTGGGGGGCAGGGGGAGGGAGGGTGAAGTTCAGTAGCTTGCCCCAGGTGCAGAAAACCTTAGTTTCGGCTCTGCCTCTTTCTATGAGGAAGAATGCCTTTTTGTGAAAGAGCTCTTTCGCAAAAAGGCATGTGGATGGGGAAGAGGGTTTTTTTGTGCAGAAAGAGGAAAAAGCACAGGTGCCCTGGTGGCATACCAATCAGTGCTTACTTTTGAGAGAGCTTCCATGCAGTCTGGATGCTCTCATTCGCAAAAGCGCATCTCTTTTTCCATGCGCTTTTGCTATGTGGGTGCCCTCTTCACAAGAAGTTTTTGCGGAAGATCTCTTCTGCCAAAAGCTTCTTGTGCAAGACGCCTGCAGTCTAGATGTAGCCTCAGGCAGTGCAGGAATTCAAGCTGAAAAGACAACTGCACTTTGCCACAGCCTGTGCCAAGCAAGTGTGGGGGAATGTGTATCAACTTCCTCACTGAGGTTGAAAGTTTGGAGGTGGCTGAGGGCTCCCGGGCAATCCCCTGGGATGTTCCAGTTCAAGTGGCAGAGTCCTGAGAAAGGGCAGCTGCCTGGCAGGGTTTCATTACAAAGGGACGTTTGGAAAGTGACGGGACAGGGTGTATGTTGCAAGCAGGTGCCTTTCACAAACCAGCATAACATATTGCTTGTTCATAGGCCTGATCTTAACCCAAACCTTACCCCAAGAAAAACCAGGGTCTGGCTTTTATAGGGCAGCGTTCATGTTCCCTTCTGCGTGATCTGTAAGAACACCATCCATTCAGCTGCACCAAAACCAGCAAGTGTGCAATTGCTCTTTCTAGTTCACTTCCTCTCTTGCCTCCTCAAGCTTTTTTTTTTTTTTTTTTTTTTTGCTGAAAGTTACTTGCTTCTGTTTCCATCTTGCATTTTCAGAGCTGACTCTTCTGCGAAGACATTATTATATGAATTGCTCCAGCATTTAGGTGTCCCAGTCACAGAACTCTTCAGAGTCAGGGCAAAACTCAGCTGTGCGAGACAGAGCTTTTAGCAGCTGGACTGAGCCTCTGGAATGAACTAAGGACCAGCCCAAACCTCGCCACTTTCCACACCCACTGCCAGGCCCTCTTCTGTGACCTGCCGTCTGTTACATAACCACAGAGCAGCAGGTACCTTTATGAAACCAAACCAATCCCACAATCTACCAAACAAAATGTTCCACCGCACATACAGTTTTCCCCAGGCCAGAGGATGAGCAAAAGAACAACCACACTTGACAGACTTCTGTCACTGATGGTATGACTGTAAGATGCTCTGAGAAGAGAAGAGAAAGTTATCCAGCCTCATTTTAGTGGTTCATGCACACAAAGGACTGGAATGCAATTGAATCAACTGAAACCCTAGCATTTGTGAAAGTCTTAAAGCTAGTATTCAACCTGCTGTATTCAAAACAAACAGTTATTTTGCCCTTACTGTGCAGTGGGGGAGATCTATTCTGGCCACTTGACACTTTCATAAACAGAATGATTTGTGCTTGCTTGTTGCCACATGCAAGTTAAACATATTTATGTACAATCTGCCTCAAATGCTTAGTGCATTGACCCATAATTATCCTCAGCAAGCTTTCATTACTACCAACTGCAGAACACTTTGCAGGAGAAAATGCTATATAAATTCTAATGATTATTATTAAATGAAGCCTATAGCCAACCTTCCACTGAGTTGCTCTCATGGACAATATTCAGGGAACAAATGAGCCCTAAAGAGTTCCCATTCGGAGAATTGCCTTAAAGGAATGCAGAGAAATTGTGAATTGAATGACAATAAATTATTAGGAATTGGGAGGGTTTTTTTGTTGTTGAGAAATTACTTGGGTTTGGCACAGTTTTGAAGAGTTAGATTAGTCTCAGACCATGTTCCTAAAATACCTTTTGTTCTTAAGTTTAATAATTATGACTTCATTGTAATGGCAAGGAGATGGCTGGATAGCTTATATGGCTTTAAAAAAAATCTGCTGTTGTTGATGCTTAATATTAGTTAGCCAGGAAATTATTTATTTTTCTCTGTTGAAAGTTAACAGTTTTTATTTTTGTTGACATTTTTTGGTTCATCAAAAAGCAGAAATTTGTGGTTTATAATATGGAAACACAAGAGGGGACGTTGATTGCTGAAAACACAGACATTCAGTTTGGAGATTTTTGGTCAAAACCTGAAAAGTGTTGATGAAGATGAACATTCTTTTGCAAATATGTTTTAGTGAAAGATTTTTTTTTTCTTTTTGGTCAGAAAGGTTTTGCTGCCTCCTTCTCCCAAATAAATAAATAATAAAAACCAGCCAGTTGTACTTAGTATCTCTTGTGGCCTGTTGGGCAGTGTGATTGGGAATGGCCCTGTATGGAACCTACCCCGAAAGGATGTTTCTGGCGACACAAGTTCTGCCAGCAGCATTACCACCCATATATTCACCCTTCATGGCACATCAGAGTGTGGCAGAATATGCTACAGCTCTATACAGGGTGCACTAGGGAAAGAGCTCCTCCTTATGCTCCCAGTAAGGCATAATTCTGTCTTCACTCTCCGTGTGGTAGGGTTACAGCAGAGGACCTGAGGCCAAGACACACAGTGTGTAACTTGGATGTTTTTGCTTGTAGTTTCATCTGTTGTTTTTTTTTTCCCCCCTCTAAAACTAGAGGTGGGGCCTGAATCAAAATCCACCCGCTGTGACATCTTTAAAGCCTGGGTGTAACCCACACACCTAGGCTACGTCTAGACTGGCATGATTGTGCGGAAATGCTTTTAATGGAAAAGTTTTTTCGTTAAAAGTATTTCCACAAAAGAGCATCTAGATTGGCACGGATGCTTTTGCACAAAAGCACTTTTTGCGGAAAAGCGTCCGTGCCAGTCTAGATGCGCTTTTGTGCAAGAAAGCCCCAATCGCCATTTTAGCCATCGGGGCTCTTTTGCGCAAATCAAATCTCAGCTGTCTACACTGGCCCTTTTGCACAAAAGTTTTGCGCAAAAGGGACTTTTGCCCGAGCGGGAGCAGCATAGTATTTGTGCAAGAAGCACTGATTTTGTACATTACAAAGTCAGTGCTCTTGCACAAATTCAAGCGGCCAGTGTACACAGCTGGCAAGATTTTCCACAAAAGCAGCTTCTTTTGCGCAAAAACTGGCCAGTCTAGACACAGCCCTAATGTGGTTACTGAGCAGTGCAAATTGTACCTAGACCACAGCAACAATTAAGACCAAGAGATCTCTTCAGCAGCGGCTGCACGGTAGCTGGCTTTTAGCTCAGAGGGTAGAGGCTCTGATACTCAACTCCAGAGGTCCCAGGTTCAAATCTACCTGGTGGTGGTTACAAGGGCACATCTCTGTTGTGGGTGCCCAATCTTTGAATATCAGGGCCTTGTAAGGTGTGCCAAACTGGGCATCCAAGAAATGAAGGACAATGGTCTGTTCTAGGCATTAAACCTGGCTGGGTGCCTAACGTTCGTCATCTCAGATCCAGCCAGAGGAGTGGCCTGATGTGTCAGAGGTGCTGAGATCGCCCACAACTCCCTGGTGACTATTATCTGTTATTGTCTACGATCCAACATTGTGGCCGTGTGTACTGTGTTGGCGTGTTATGAATGGCTGAAAAAGCCACTCCAACCCACTTGCCAAATGTTGTAGCAGATGGGGGGGGGTTGGAAGCCCTAGTAATAAAGTTGGTTAGTACTCCCTTAACCGAATAAGAGTACTCCCTCATTTGTACCCCAGTGATCCCACAAAGCTCGATGGGCCCTCAGCACAGACTGTACTAAAAAAGGAAGCAGGTTTTTCTTATACACATTCAAAAGGGTCCCATTCACAGTAAAGTCTCCCTTTGGCTGTGTGGCTTAATGGAGGTCTCTCGTTCCCCCATCAGGAGTATGTGTGTTGCTTTTTATCACCTCACTCAAATAGTGAGAAACCAACAGTGCAGTTAAAGAGACGCTCACCTGGAACGGGCGACGGGACAGGTCATTCGATAATTGTCTGTTCTGTTCATCCCCTCGGGCCCCTGGCATTGGCCACTGTCGGAACACAGGATTCTGGGTTAGATGGACCTTTGCTCTGACACAGTGTGACCATTCTTATGCCTACCTGCGAGCAAACAAAGTCTTTCTGTGCTAAGACAACTGGATTCCAGACATGTGTTGCCTCTTTCACGCCTGGATTTACTGAATATTCCTAAACTTTGCTCCCCTTTTGGTACTGTTGTCCCAATGAACATGTGCAGCTTGTGCTGTCTCCCTTGTGAACCTTTCTCTCACAGTTTTGATGTACCCTTTGATAGTGGAGATGTACTTGAACAGTTCTTCCCTCAACTTCCATCTGAAGTAAACTTTAGGAAAGATCTGAATTCAGACCCAAGTTGTGTGAGCTGAGCCTCCCTCTATGCCCTAGTGATGGCTGGACCTCTCTGAATCCTAGTTCTTGCTCTCCCCCCCCCCTTTTTTTTTTCTAAATTTGGGGCCTTTATTTGCTGGGCTATTTAATGGTCCACCTTTATAAATGTGGAGGTCCAGTAGATTAGATCGCTTCTGAGCTAGTGTCAAGGCTGTTCCCCACTTGCGCACTTCGAATGCAGAAGGTGGGGGCCCGCAAGAGACTTCAAAAATAGACTTCTGCTTAACAACTCCACAAAGCCACAGATTCCCTGACTTTGGAAGGAGCTGCCACCACCCAAGTGGAAAAAAACACCTTTATTTCTGAACCTAGGAAGTTTCAATTGGGAACTTCTTGCCATGGGGTACCCCAAGCTCTTTTGCCACAGGAGAGTTTGAAAAAAATAAAACAAGCTGTAATGTCTGATAGCTGACCTCTCGGTCTTTTGCATACACAGACCTCCTATTACCTTCTAGGAATCAGATCATAGTCTTAAAAAAGGTAATTTTATTAACAAAACAAAAAGTTATACTTGGCTGCTAGGTATTATAGAACAACTGAGAAAAACAGATTAAAGCACAGAGAATTGCTTCCCTGGGATTCAACTTCAGGGAAGCATTATTGGGGGGGGGGGGGGGGGGG
>CM057845.1:302632312-302650332 GCA_030068395.1 Apalone spinifera
TCACATGATCCAAGCATAGAAGAATTCCAAACCAGGAAATCAAAGAAATTAACTTGATCATGCCTAACTAAACATTCTCTGTCTGCTTACATTTGTTGCGTCTAGACTAGACGCTGCAAGTCTTGACCATGGCTGCAGCTAAAATACGTTAATTTTTTGAATTCATTTCCCTACTGAACTAATTGTTTTGTGATGCACTGTATGGCATTCTTTCTATTACATTTGTCTAGAATGAACGTAGCCATCTGGGAGGGCAACTGAGATAATGCAGAAATGCTGGTAGTGCGAAAAGGGCAAACACTTCAATGGTCGGAGTTGCTCTCAGGACTGCAAGGGATGTTTTGGAGTTCTGTAGGGGAAGAAACTGTCCATTTGGGTCTATGGACAGAAGATGGGAGGAAGTTGTGGAAGAACGGACTGCAGTTCTTTAGGGGTGTCATGGTCTGCACTCCACTTTTTGGCAAAAGCCAACTGCTCAAGGCCTTTCTTCCTCTGAACCCTGAAGGGGTGTCCTGACCATACGGGGCCGAAAAGAGGGGCCCAGCTGTCCCTACCAACTCCAACTGAATCCCAGCCACCACCTAAGATGAAACAGCATCAGACTTAGCAGCAGCAACAGCTGCTCCCACGCATCTCAACCAACTTATTCTCTTCTCAAAAAGACAATACCACCTGAGACTGTCATATAAGGTGGTTTTTCCTTCCCTAAATTCTCCAGCTAAAGGGAGAGGAAACAAGATCTGGTGTTAAAATGGAAGCCTTATTTTATAGTTAAATTCCAAATGTTTTAACTATTTTTTCCTTCTGTTTAATATTGGTCGGGGACTGGGTTATGTTAACACTTAGTCCATTTAAATTCATACAACACCATCTTCCAACAAGGCGTCTCCACTGCTCCTGCCTAGGAGACAATGGTTTCTTCCTATTTTGTTTAAAACTTGTCAAAAGTTCGTTCTCCTCCTCTTGGCTGCTGTCATTCAGTTTTATTTTAAATCATTTTATTCTTCATTCTCCTAGCTCCAAAAGCTTAATTTTTAACCACATCATGGCCCACGCAATTGCAGAATAAAGGAGCATCTGCAGCACATTGGCTGATCTGGGATCTGCACTTGAAGGGCTACTCTCCAGAACTTTTGGAAAGGCTTCCCTTACCCCCTGCAGACTTTACAATGCTACTCCAATCCCTGGAAAGAGGCAAAGGGGCATCCACTGCTTTATTCCTACTGCCCTCTATTAATTGATTCAATATTATTTTGTTAGCACTACATAGCTATCTAATACATGGATAGGGTTGGATTTTTCTAAAGAGCTGTTCCCAGTTAGCCATCTAAATGAAATATTAATGTAAGTACCATTTGAAAATCTGGCCACTTAATGTATATGCCAGTGGTTGTTGCTTGGCACTGAGTATGTTTGAAGATCTGGGCCACAATGAATATCCTAATATCAAGGACTTTCATCTCAAACCTATTCAAAATGCTAAAGAAATGTCTAGGCAAAACATAACCTGCATGGAATTAAGATTTGTATTCCATTAAAAACCTCTAAGGGAACATTTGTCATTTTTCTCAGAAAAACAGAAATATTAGAAATCCTAGAAATTCCATATTAAGGTGAAACTTAAAGAAAAAGACTCATGAACATCTAAATAACCTTAACTCTGCTCTTTAACGCTTTCTTACAGAAAACTGAAAAACAGAAGATGGGTTTTTAGAGTCACCATTGGATAATCAATGACTGCTGGTCCTGGCTCAAACACAGACAGCGCTTATGTGGTGAGTAGCCTTAGATATGAGTCACCTTTGTTAGGTGGTTAGGAGCTAGGACAGGGGAGTCCTTTTTCTGTTGTTAGTAGGGCTGATGTTGCCCCTATTGTCAACAATCCAAATAAAGACAGTCTCTATCTGACAAAACTTGCTCTAGGATTGTAACAGGCAACTAAACAGACAAGTAACAATAAATACAAATAAGTTTGTATAACTTAGAGTTTTGTAGGTCACCAATCTAACCAATGTCTAATTTGACCAGTCGGAGAGGCACAGCAACTCCCATTCACAAAGGCCGCACAACTTCATCTCCCCGAAAACACCAAAAAAGCTGGAGGGATTATTGTGGGTTACTTGAGTCTTAATGTGCAAGTTGGCATATTTTTAGATTTACACCAGCTGACACATGACCCCAATTTACACCAGTTCATAGATTAGCGACAGGGTTTATGGGCCTCTTAACATTTGCCGGCCCTTTAAGATAAGCTGATCTGAGGCTTGAGGACATTCCATCAAGGCCTCCCTGGAACCACGGCTGGAAAGTTCTGTGTCCGTTGGGCGACAACTACTGGGACGCGAGAAGCAGCAAGCCAGGTCTCTGAGTAGAGAGAGAGAAGGGACAGTGCAAACAGAGACAAGGGCTGTGGGCAGTGCAGTGTGAAAAGGCTATAGAAACCAGGGAGAAAGTTAATAACAAGTTGGTGTCAATACTGGGCAAGGAGAAGCAGATTCAGCCTGGGAAAATGAAGCTGGGAGATCTCGGGACAAATGGTCTGTCATACTACTTGGGAAGGAGAAACCTAAGCAGCAGTAAGGTTGAAACCTAGGGGCAATAAGGGCTGATGAACAGATGTGAGATGGATGTACAATGGTGAATGAAATGTTGGGTTTTATACACAGATTACACAATGGGGAGCTCAGACTGTAAGGCACCTTGTGTCTTTTGGTTGCTTCTGCTCATCCCACTATTTTTTTTAGTTCTGAAAAAAATAGTAGTGGGTTGAGGGTGGTAGAAATGATTGACAAGGAAAAACTAAGGCATAAGTGCATCAAGTCACTGGCATGATGCGCACATGAAATGTGGATTGTGCCCTATGGCATACACATAGTTGTCAATTTGGGAGATCTAAGACTGCTCTGGGAATGTATGAAGTAAAAATGGCCCAAATCCTGAGGTTCCTATTAGGCAAATTTTCATTTTTGTCTAAATGCCTAATCCTGTTTGCATTGATGCCAGGAATAAAGCTTCCCAAGTAAGGACTGAGGAAAAAACCTGTTCCCACAATAGCCAAGAACTGGAGCTTAATGAAAAGATGCAAAATACGCAAGCTATGCAAAGAGAATAACAGCATTAAATCTGCTGTAATGCTCCTGGACAGAAGTCATGGTCAGGCCTGTCAGTAATCTATACTGCTCGTTCCTGACACTAAATAACAACATCCAGTTCTGCAATTTTATTGCCATTCTAGTGATATTTAGGGTCTGGCTTAAAGCTGCAAGCCTTAGAGGCAAGTGATTGAGAATCTTGGCTTTCTTAAAGAAAATTATTGCGGAGTATAACCTAACGGCTTAAAAAAAAAAGAGAGAGAAAAATCCAGCTCTTAATTTTTTAAGCTATTTTCATGTTATTTTGAGGTCTGACTCAGGATTTTTGAACGCTTAGTATTGGCAGAGCTGTAGTGATATATATCAATCTTTTTCATAGGTTGATTTGCATGAAACATACACTGCCATACTTCACTTTCATTTGCATCACTGCAGGAGGGAGAATTTAACACAGAATGTGTTCAATAGAGTTTGGTAACTAATTGGACCAATTTTGCCTCTTTTTCTGTTGGCAAATAGTCTGTGAATGACTCAGGAGATTTTTGAATGGATCTATTGTTTCGAATGATTTATCAAATAATTTCAAATAAAAAAATGAATTCTTGCTCTGTCAGTCATTCACAAGCAGCTCATTGTGTGGAAACAAGCATAAGGATGGAAAGTGCAAACTGCATATTTCTATTTTTAACTAGTATTGTATTTTATAAATTAGGTCAAGAAGCTAAAGCCCTGAGTGACTCACTAAACCTTGCAGGAGACATTCCTGATTTCAGATCAGAACAGGTAATATGTATGAAGTGACAAACAATCACTTCCTAAGCTCTTTAGTATAACAAAATCACTTTTGCCAACTTAGTGCTCAAAAGAGGCATTTTCTATGGTGCTTCTGTGTTCTCTCATAGGCATTTTTTTATTTTCTATTTCTTGCACCATAATGTCACTACTTTCTTGTCAGGTGAAATACTTCTTCATTAACTCACTCTGTTGTGCCACTTGTGGAACTCCTGCATTAGTTGTATTTTTTCTGGAAGCGTTGTGTTTAAAACCCTACACACTGAATAACCTCATATGTAATCTTCTTTGTTGCTACTAACAGCCCAGTCTACACTTGAAAGTGGTACCAGTACACATGGCAGGGATGGGGCAGGGATTTTTTTTTTACACTAATATAGCAATAGTGGTACAACTTTTGGCGTGGTTGCAGTTGTACCTGTATAAATAGGTCTGAAGCTATGGCTGCACAATGCACCGTATAACCACTGTACAGCTGTGCTACTGCAGCTGTAACCTTGTAAGGCACACAATATGGCCTCTCTTTATCTCTGCGAGAGAGCTCTCCTGGTGGCATAGTAAAACCATCCCTAACAACATGCAGTAGCTTTGTCCACAGGAGTGCAACTCCTACTGCTGAAGCATTGTCCACACCGGTGCTTTTCATTGTTAAACCTCTTGTCATTTGCCCCTGAATGACAAAAGTTTTATCAGCGAAAGAGTTAGCGAAGAAACAGGTGACCCAGGAGCGGATGGGGTAAATGGAACTGCTTTATTGCCCATGCGTGTTAGCTTCGGACCCCCAGCACAACACTCTGAGTGAGTGGCAATGATTATGCATCAGTTACATTCCTTTATCCATGTTATGTTAATTCACATGCCTATCACTACTTTCATAGAATCATAAAATCCTAGGGCTGAAAGAGACCTCAGGAGGTCATCGAGTCCAGCCCCCTGCCCAAAGCAGGACCATAAACCCTTAAATAGCAAAGTTAACTCCCATACACTGAATATTAATAAGCAGGTGATAAATACAATTATATAGCCCCTGTTTGTTGTTTACTGGTTTTTAGTTGAATCAGCATTACACATTATCTTAATCAGCTGCTTACAGGGTGGGGGAAAGAGCTCTGACCCTGAAAGAATTTTTACAGAGCACATGAGAAGTCAAAACAAGACACTGTTCAGTGTAACTATCTTTCTAGGCTGTGAGGACAAAGGGAAAAAAATTGCTTAAAGGGCAATGCCTGCTGTGGATGGGCCTCTTTCCACTATCCCAGATCCCTCTTAATTTGTACATATCCCAACAAAAAATGCCAATGTAGACATAGCCTTCTACAGTTACAGTGTTTCCCCTTTTTGACCCACACAGCTAGTCAATGTCTGAGGCCCTGAGTGTGTTACAGTAGGGAGTAGAAATTGGCAATAGTCAGGTATTTCTTTGATGCAGTTTTGTTTATTTACAAAGTCCTGTGTCTCTGAACGCAGACGGGATTACATTGCAGGAAACAGCTTATTTTGCTCACAAAACCAAGAGCCTGAGCCTGGTAGCCTGTAGGTATTTGCTGGGCAAGACAAGTAAAGGCAGTAAAGCAATGAGCCTACAAGCCGTAGCTTGAGCAGTTAGCATAAGATTTTGCCACCTATGTGCCTCAGCATTAATGAGTTACCCAGTAGTGACTCTGAGCTATTAAGGAACAGAGAATATCAAGTTTAAGAGATTTTTGTGTAAGGCCAAGTAACTACACTGGAATATGCACTTGACACCAGCGTTTGGACAGTGCAGAGTAAGAAAATCTGCAGATGCATAACCACAGATTTGCCTTGGCCACAAGTTGATGTATATCACAATAAGTTGAGATCATTAAGGGTGTGTCTACTGTGTTGTTGAAAAGGTGGATTTTTCATTGAAAAGCCTTTTGATGGAAAAGCTTCAATAAGCTCTAAAAACAAGGGGTGATGTATGAATCACAGAAGGAGACACTGTCTGCTATTACTGAGCAAGGGACTCCATTAGGATAATGGAAATAATATTATCCACCCCGTTTCTTTTTCCCTGCTGTACTTACTACAGAGCTTCTGCACAGAATCTTCCCCAGTCCCCTTCCTGCCACAGTCTTAAAGAAACAGTGCACATATCTTTACATCCATCTTTCCCTGCCAGTGTTGGCAGGCCAGTTGAGAAGGCTGGTAGTTCATTCTTTGAAAATTCCCTTTTATAGTCAGTCTTCTACATTCAAGATCATGTTTGCCCTAATGGGATTACACAGTAGCTCTAACTCAGGGAAAGGCTGCTGGTCAGACAGGCTAAATGAAATGTGTTGCCTAGAGAGGCAAGAGCAGATATGGGACAACTGTCTGCTAATGCTCTGCAGTCTCATTTCAGAGGGAAAATGAGATAACCCCCCCCAGATGGACAGACGTTCCGTCGCACTCAAGAAGCTCAAGTCTGGGAAGTTGAAGGTGGTGCGTCGGCACTTGCTGCAGCGGTACAAACATCAGCCCTTCATCTCCTGCCTGGCGGGTCTCTACAGCTGCCGGTGGAAGCGATACCAGCGAAGGAGGACTGAGCCGGGACAATGCTGCTGCAAGATGGTATGTGAGCCATGCTACTGTTACCGTGAAATGTTAATTACAGGACAAGTCCATCATCACACTTGTATCCAAAAGGTGCTTTGGGCCAAAATCTGCCCTGATTTATGCTTCAGGGAAATTACTAGTATCTCTGAAGGATAATAGAAGCTACTGAACTTTAGACATTTTAAAATCAGCAGGTCCAGTTAACTTGCCTCAGAGAGTTTTAAAAGAGCTGGCTGATGAACTCTCTGGACCATTAGTGTGTGTGTGTGTGTGTGTGTGTGTGTGTGTGTGTGTGTGTGTGTGTGTGTGTGTGTGTTTGGAGCCCAGTAGAAGTTCCAAAAGACTGGAAGAAAGCTAATGTTGTGTCAATATTTAAAAAAATGTAAACAGGATAACCCAGGTCATTACAGGCCTGTCAGTCTGAAATAACTCTAGGCTAAGACAGGACTCAGTTAATAAAGAATTAACGGAGGGTAATGTATTTCCTGCAGATAAACATGGATTTATGGAAAATAGTTCCTGTCAAACTGACGTGATTTTTCTGAGGCTTTTACAGGATTGGTAAAAGAAGTGTTGACACATATACTTGGTACAACACAATATTTTGATTACAAGCTAGACTGCTATAAAATTAACATGGCACACATTACATGGATTAAAAACTGGCTAACTGATAGGTATCAAAATGAGATTGCAAATAGGGGAATTGTCATCAAGTGGGTGTATTTCCAGAGGGCACTCTCAGAGATCAGTGCTATGCTATTTCACATTATTTATCGATGACCCAGGAGAAAATATAAAATCATCACTAGTGAAGTTCCACAAAAATTGCGGAGTAGTAATTAATGAAGAGGCCAGGTTGCTAATTCAGAGCACTCTGGATCACATGATAAACTGGGAACCTGGGGGATCTGACTGATGTCTTTCTCTGTGTGATTCATAAGTAGCTCTGAGAGCAGACGTGCAATTTGGCTTGATGTGGGGCTGCACGTGCTGTTGTACTGAGTGATAACAGGACCTGGAGGGGTTTGCTGCTTGTCACTAGTAAAGCATTGAGAGACAGCCCAGGCTGGGAGAGTAAGGGGGGGACACAGAGGTTCCACAATCTCAGGCTGTACCACAGAGGTCCCATCACACATGGCTTTTCACATGAAGGAAGAATATTTCCACGTAGAAATTTTCCCATCACACAGGAAGTGCCTGCGTTTCAGGATTGATTGAGAGAAGTGTTCTCTGTAAGCTGAGCACTTTGGCAGCCACCCAGGAGAAATTCAAAAGCTGCCCAGTTGATTAGCTGAGTGCCCACAGATGGCACCAAATGTTTCTATTGGTGGTGCACATCTGCACATGCTCATACCAAAATTTATTCCACACAGCGGCAGCACAGGGATAAATTCAGGGTCACAAATATATCTGCAGTGTACGCTGTCCATCATTGGGTAAACAAAGTTTTAACCACCTGGCCTTTCTCTTCATTTCCAGTGGGAATGTTTGTTCTTCCCGTTTCTCGTTGGAGCAGTCTGCCTTTCTTTGGTCTTTCTGTACATGTGGGGGGAAGCAAAGAATGACTACATTAACTTTGACTGGTAAGTACTGCATTCTCCCTCCTTCTCCAGCTGCGTGAAATTAGGTTGTGAACCTGGAGAGAGAGGAGGAATCATGAGGTTAGGCAGCATGATCTAACATACTCAGCATCTGGAGAGCCAGAGTTCTCCTCTCAGCTCTGGTGACAGCCAGCAGTGTGAAGTTGAATACTGTCATTTTGGACATGGTCCTGTGAGAGGCTGTAGGGGGAACTGAGAACACTCACTATCCCACAGGAGCTGCTCAGCATGTTAGTTCCTTAATCAATTGGGGTGGTGCCTTTTTAAATTGTAAACTGGGGCTAATTTTTGCTTATCCTCATCAGGCTGGGAGGGATAGGCCAGGTCTACGCTGGAGGAGAAATTCAACTTAAGATACGCAACTCCAGCTATGAGAATACCGTACCAAGAGTCGACGTACTTTAAACTGAATTTCTGTGGCGTTCCTATTGCGGGAGGTTGACAGGAGAAATTCTCCAGTCAACTTCCCTTACTTCTCATGACCCTGTGGAGTACTGCGGTTGACGGGGGTGCTATCAGCATTAGATTTAGTGAGTCCTTGCTAGATCCACTAAATCAAACCCTGGAAGATTGGTCTCCCGAGTGTCAATCTCCGGGTAGATATAGACAGGCCAATACACACAGGGCACTTAAGGGATGTCAAGGACTGAGTTTTATTCAGAGAACATCTTGAGGGTGCTGCCTGTTGACATGCTCGTGACAATCTACTAGTCTGAATAAGCTCCGAAGCAGAACAGCGAGCTTTTTACAGAAAATGTAGTCCAAGGCCAAGGCTCTGGTATTTGTTCCCATGAGGAACTATTATCCCTGCTTTATAACAAGAAATATCCTCAAGTTGTTGTTAGATGGAAAAGCTTATTTAAATATTAAGATTGAAATTTTCATATCCAGATATTTAAAGTCAGGTTCTTAAATCCATAATAAGGCACCTAAATTAAAGAGGCTTGATTTTCACCAGAGCTGAGCATCTCATTTTTGGGTGTCTAGAAGTGTGAATATGTATTTAGGACCTGACTTTAGGCCCCTGCAGGTGAAAATTTTGGCCCTAAACTACCTGTGTAGTGAAAGACAACACCCACAAAAATCAAAATGGGATGTCAACAAAGCAAGTTGGTCTCTCTTCCCTTCCCACGCTCATTCATTGCCTCGCCTCTCTTCCTCACTTTCACACTTTCTTCTCTTTCTTTCCTCCCGTCTTCCACCTTCCCTCTTCACCCTATAACTCAGGAAGGCTTTGGCTCCCTAAGAATTTATTATACTTTTTTTATTTCTTACATGGCTTCAAAAGTGAGTGGAGGGCTAGGATTGCCATTATCCATAATACAGTTGTCACTGGAGCCCATAACCCAGATCAAGGCCCCATTGTGTTTGATGCTCTACACACACACACAGTGAGAGACAATCTGTGATCCAAAGAGTTCACAATCTAAACAGACAATACCGATGGGTGGGAGAAAGGAAGGATTGCTGTCCCCATTTTGAGGATGGGTGAACTGAGGTAAAGTGACTTGCCCTAGATCACATGGAAAGGGTACTGCAAAGCCAGGAACTTAATCCAGATCTGAGACTTAACCAAAAGCACGTCCTTCCTCTCCAATACAAAGATGTTTGTTACTCAAGCATCACAATTGTTTTGGGGACACACAACTTGCTTGCCTCTCTGTTATGCTTATAAGAAGCACACAGGATCTTTTTAGGGGAAAAAGGCAATATGAGGTGTTCATTGAGAATACAATAGTAAAGCAGCTAGCATATGCACACACACTCTCTCTCTTGCCAATGTTGTTATAGTTACCAGTCTGTTGTTTTTATCAGCCTACTGGCCAGGTAGGCTGAGGGAGGGAGGAGCAGGGCTCTATCAGTCCAGACGGATGCTCCAAGATCTTGGCAGGATAACACCCAGAAACTGTAGCAAAGCAGCCCCTTTTTATGGTAGTTTTCCTTTATTGAGATCAGTAAGTTTTGCACTGTCATGCTGCAATCAATCACCATTTGACAAGCGCTCATTTTCTTAAGTTGTTCTTCCCCTATCATAGCTATCTTGTTCAGATTGATTGCCTTATCTTTTAGTGGCATCCATCTGCCCTTCATCCACATCTTGCTAGGGGATACAGCAATCTCCTGACACCTTCACATTTGTCTTTAGCCCCTCTCTAGAACTTCTGGTCTGGTGATGGCCTTCTCACTTATCTTCTAACACGCATTCCTCATTCTGCACTCACATACACAAAAATTAGTCGCTTCTGTAAAAACAGCTTTAGTACAAAAATTATCCTTACACTCTTACATTAAAAAGAAAACAATCCTAACGGTAATTGAAAGAGTGACACTAGTGACAAATAGACCCTTTAACGTTAATAACAAACACAAACAGTGTGTTTAATGCATCGTTACCAACAATACTAGGCTGTTCCTTTCTGCGAGTTAGAAAGGATGGTTGGTAAGGTACATTGAGGCACATTACATTGCATGAATCGACATTTTAGCTACATGGGTACATGTGTACAGAAAGGGATGAGGGATGGGAAGATTAAATGGAATGAATGAAAACACAGTTTGGTTTTTCCCTGCTCCTTTTCTTGGATTTTTTCGGTTTCATCTAAAAAGATCAAACTGAGAAGGCAACTTTGTTTCTGTCAAAGAGCTTGACTGCTGGATACAGCAGAACAGAAGGATTATCATAGCCAATCAGAGTTGAGAGATTTGTGTGTTCACAGCATGGATATTGAGAAATAATCAGCCGATGACTATGCAAATCCTTGAACTCTGAAATATGCATGAAGTGACAATGCAAAGTAGACACCCAGAACCAAGCAGAGTTCAGTGAATTGCACAATTGGGGAAAACCCTGTAACCTTCTTAGAGTATTTATTTGGGTCAGTAATTGTCTGTGCAGTATTTCTCTCCTAATCTCAATCTGGGTATTTATAGCACATGTGGTTCAGCATTTTGGTGTCTGGGTGCTTTTTGAGTTCTGACAGGAAATAAAACACTCCTGTGCCTTTCTCCACTTAGCCCCAAATTGGTGCATTTTTGGCTGCTTAAGAAGTGGGAATGGAGCGATTCATTGTGGAAAGGCTAAGTCTAGCCCAGCAGGGAGGGTTATGTTCATGGGACAGATGCAAAGAAAGCTGAATTCTGGTATTTTGTTGGGCATTGTCTTAAAAAGCTTATGCTAGAAACCACAAAGGTGAAAGCATGGAAATGCAAGTGACGCACAGTCCTCATCTCTAAGGTTAACAGATTGTAAGACGTTGGCTAGTAAAGTAATGTCAGGATGAAGTGGGGTGCAGGTATGTCAGGGAAGCAAGATGGTATTCCAAATGAGGTCATTTAGTTATGATCTTATTTGGCCTTTCAGGACTAGAAACACTTTGCTGGGTCAATACAAATACTCTCAGGATCAGAAAGTTTATCTGAGCGATGCTCTTGGGCCAGTACTTGCAAATACAATTTATCCCTACCTTATCCTTCAGGATACCTTATCCTTCAGGAGAGGCATGTAGAGGGATGGAAGGGAATTTATTGCTTGCGTTTATATAAATAAAAAAATGAGTAGTCCTGTAGCACTTTAGGCTATATCTACACAGCAGTGTTATTTCAGAATAACTGACGTTATTTTGAAATAACAAAGTGCGTGCCTGCACAGCAAGCCGTTATTTCAAAATAATTTGGAGGTGGAGGACTTCTTACTCTGACTCCTGTAAACCTAATTTCATGAGGAGTGAAGGGAAGTCGGAAGAAGAGTGTTCTTCCTTCGACTTCCTGCTGTGTAGACAGCACCAAAAGCCAAATTAAGCTATTTTGACTTCAGCTATGCAATTGATGTAGCTGAAGTTGCGTATCTCAATTCGACTTTTTCCCTGCAGTATAGACGTACCCTTAGAGACTAACAAAAGTGTGTGTGTGTGTGTGTGTGTGTGTGTGTAGTATCATGAACTTTAATGGGCACAACCCACTTCTTCTCATCCGAAGAAGTAGATTGTGCTGATGAAAGCTCCTGATACTATATGTATTTGTTAGTCTCTAGACAAATACATTTCTCATCTGAAGAAGTGGACTGTGCCCACAAAAGCTCATGATACTATCTACATGTTTTGTTAATCTTTAAGTTGCTATAGGACTACTCGTGTTTCTTTTTTTTAGGTTACAGACTAACAGGGCTACCCCTCTGAGACATTTATTTAAATGTAACTCAATAGTTTCAGACAGTTTAAAAGATTTTATTGCTTTTTAGGTACCACTATGGAAATGTAGGCCACTGGTTTCTTTGGTCTGTGTTTCTTCTGATTGTAGCTGCTGTCTTGTTTACGTATGTCACGCTGTTACTGGTGAGTAACATTATCTTTAAACAGTGCTGTTGCCTGACAGCTAGTTATGGACCAAGCAAGCAGTGTTTCCATCTACATTTAGTCTCAGGCAAAGTTTGGGTTTGACAGCACAAAAATATTAAAAACCAAGTCATGCATCAATGGTAAAGAATCACAAAAAGTATCACATTTCTTTTTTTAACCCTGAAAAGGGACATTTGTTAGCATGTGGAAACCATTATTATCCATACTACTTTGCTTGTCTTTCTTTCCTGGCAGGCCTTCTAGTTAGAAACATGCTCTGCCCCTGCCCTCCCCGGTTTCCTGCTACAGATTTAAACAAAAAGGGTGCACACCCTCGCAAACAGATCTCCTGAAAATTATGCCCACAACTGCAAAAACCACTTGGGATCTTACTTTTAAAAAATCTCACAAGATCCTAACTGATCTCCTGAGACCCTCCCCACTACTTCCGTAGGTGAACAAAGTGCAAAAGGCACTGGTCTTGTATGATTTCAACTGTTTATAATGACAGAACTGTTATGACAAAAGGTGGAGTTTCCTGAAATATATCCCATCCCTGCCCAAAAAAGAAAGCAAAAAACTAACAACAAAACAGACTCAGAAAATGACCATCTTCTAGATCCAGAACCAAAATCTAAGAAACCAGTTCAGTTCTGGGTACCTGGGTCTGAATTCACACACCCACAGAACACACTGAAATTCTAGGGGTCTGAATCTGTGTTATATCTTGGACTCGTTTATGCCATTAGTAATCTACATGATGTGTTTATTGCATTCTCATGTTGTCCCCCTCATGTGATACTTGAGGGTATGTCTACACTGCAACACTATTTCAAAATAACTAGCCCTATTGCGAAATAACTTAGTCCACGTCCATACAGCAGGCAGTTATTCGAAATAGTGTCGAAATACTGTCAAGCTGGAGGACTTCTTACTCTTACTCCTGTAACCCTCTCATTATACGAGAAATAAGGGAAGTCAGAGGAAGTGTGTGCTCTGTTTCAAAATAAGTGCTGTTTAGATGCTCCCTATTTTGAAATAAGCTATGCAATTGACACAGTTCAATTTGTGTAACTTATTTCGAGTTAAGCCCTGCAGTGTAGACGTTAGACTGTTAGCTGTTCAGGATAGGGAGCATACTTTGTTCTGTGTTTGTACAGCACCTTGCACGATGAGGTCCCGAGTCACAACTGGCCCTGGCTACTACTGTAGTACAAATAAATAATAACATTTTGTTCTAACATTCTAAATAAAAAAGGCAACACATAGGGGACCTACTTGGCGGTGGCCTTTAGGTGCAACTTCAGCATAAATGGTAAACACTCTCCTGCTTAGCAATGGTGCAAATATAAACACTTCCTTAAGGTGATTTTGGTGCTGGTGAAAGGCATCACACTGACAGCCCTAGATCCTGAAGTTTGTTACCTACAGGACAGAGCCATCACAGGCATGGTAGATGAGAAGTTCACCCACCCCACACTCTGTGAAAGGATGGATGGCCCAGGGGCTAGGCTATTATCTGGGGCTTAAGAAATCCAGGATCAATTCCGCACTTTGCCACAAATTTCCTGTGCAATATTGGTTGAGTCACTTAGTCTCAATTCCGCACTTTAATAAGAGCATTGCCCTACCACACAGGGGACAAATACATTAAAGTCTTGGAGGAGGCCAAATACCAGGGTGATGAAAGCTACAAGGATAACTAAGATGTTTCTCTGTAGCTAGTCATTTTGCCAATCAGGCAGAAGCAGCTTTGGACTGTATTGCTTTGCAGAAGGCATAGTGAAACCACAGAATTTTTCTAACGGTAGGTGCCCTAATTGCTACACAACTGTGTCTAATTTGGTGATATTACTTCATGCAGCTTATGTGGCGGGCGCTGGGAGGCAATAAGCCCTGAAGTAAACAGGATTAGGAAATGAGAACATAGGAAGTAATCAAGAAAAAAGCCCACATCCCTCTGCTGCAATTCTGACTCCCAACAAGCACAGGATTGTTCCAGTTTAGTACTAACCTAGTGAAAGCTCCTATCACCAGAGACTTAACTCTATCTAGAGCTGCTTCAGCCAGAGCCAGCTATTTAAACTCATTCTTCTGCCTCCTACCGCCAACAACTTACCTGTCAAAGGGCATAACACAGCTGACCCCCTGAAGGACATAGGTCACTTGTTAGTGCTCATTGGCTGACAAGCATCTCTGGGTGTGTGACAGCTCTATAAGATGAGACATGAATGCCCAAGGGTTGGAAATAGATTGACTTGCAGTGCCAAAGCCATAGGCCTCGTCTACACAGGTTCTGTACTAGTGTAACTATGTTGGTTAGGTGAGTGATGTGTTTTTAGTAATAGAGTTACCTCTCTACAACCCCTAATATGGGTGCAGTTAGATTGGCTTAGGCCTGGTTCATACCTAAAGATTAGGCACACGGCCCAGGGCTGTGAAAAAAGTTGCACCGTGAACACCATAGTTTGGTCAAACTAACCCCTACTGTAGATTTGAGTAGGTCAAGAGAAGAATTCGTGTGTTTATTTATCTATTGGCTCTTGGAGAAGTGGGTCATCTACATGGATGGGAAACCCCCCTTTTGTGTGTGTTACAACACTTCAGTGGCACAGCTGCTGTGCTGTTGCTGGGCCTCTGTGGTGTAGACATGGTGAAAAATAATACTCCTAACAATATGGTTGTGCTGGCAAAAGCCCTAGTGAAGATGCAGTTATACCAGCAAAAAGTCCTGCTGTCAGTAGAGTTTGCTCCGTTCATGGACCTATTGGAAGCATCACTACAAAATGGGGGTTTCTGGTACAGCTCTAGTCATATATCTATACTAGTAAACCCTGGTAAGTCTAGACAAGGCCCTGGTATTTTTGCTCCTTTTGACTCAAGTGCTAGTCAAAGTAGGGGGCCTTTGGGTGTTCCAGGTGGGAGTGGACATCAGTGGTAGTCAGGAATGTCCTTGATGCAGTTTTGTTTATGTGCAAAGAACGTGCAAAGTCCTGTGTCATTGAACACAGAGGGAATCAAATAGCAGAAAAAGGGGTCCTTTTGCTCACGGCTCCTAGAGCACTCTGTTAGCCCATACGCCTTACCCAAAAACCTTTTCCTTTGTTTCTCCCAGTGTCAGCATATTTTTTTACTCAATGCAGAGTCAACCTGTGGAACTCCTTGCCAGAGGATGTTGTGAAGTCCAAGATTAAAACAGGGTTAAAAAAAAAGCTAGATAAATTCACAGAGGATAGATTCATCAATGGCTATAAGCCAGGATAGACAAGAATGATATCCCTAGCCTCTGTTTGTCAGAGGCTGGGAATGGGAGACAGGGGATGGATCACTTGATTGCCTCTTCTTTCATTTCCTCTGGGGCACCTAGCATTGGCCACTGTTGGAAGACAGGATACTAGGCTAGATGGACCTTTGGTCTGACCCAGTGTGGCCATTCTTATGTACCTTTGGATAGTAGGTAAGGTCCAGCACTCCTATGGTGCAGCCATAAAAGCTATGCATCTAGCTGGCACAGTATTCCCTCGGCACATGCACTGCATAAGCAGCTTATGGCTGTATTATGCAAGTCATCTTGCAAGTTCTGGTGGAGGGGGATGTGCACAGGGTTAGGGGGTGTTCTCAAGAATCTTGGGATTGCTGTGGCCTAGGAAATGTCTCCATTCTGCCTACATGATGCCTGGAGTGAGTAGGTGGCATAAAGGCAGCCTGGTCTCCTCTCCTGCTGGGCTCTGTTCTGTGCTCCACTGCCTGAAAGTCCAGCATAGAATCTTCCACCTTCGGGCTCCATCCTGCAATAAAGGGTGACTATAGAGTTGGCTTTATGAGCCACAGTCAAGGGTTTCAACCAGGTTTTAGACTGGCTGATATGAACATCTCACATCAAAACCTATTCTTCCTTTGGGTTTCTATCATGCAGTTAGAGGTGCCTGCTGTCTGATAAGACATGCGTTTGTGTGGCAGAATGTTGCTACCTGTTTTTGGCCCAAGTGGTGAATCAATGTTTGTGGCCTTAGGGGTGTTTCCTTTAGGAAGAGAAGCATGTCAGTCCAGATGCAGTTTTTGTGGTGTTGTCAAGGATGTACACAAAGTCCTGTTTCCCCAAATGCAGTAAGAATCAAATAGCAGACTATTTCTTTGCTCATAATTTCGAGTCCCTTTCCAGGCAGCACTCTGCCAAGAGGCTCTGAGTTTTTGCCCACAAGAATGCTTTCTGGCTATCTGCTCCTTGTGCGGCGATGGTGTTCCTGCCTCTCTTCACAGACACACACACCAGTGTTGTCTTCAAGTTGTCATTGTCAAGTCCAAGTCGAGTCTCAAGTCATTACAGTTCAAGTCTCAAGTTGAGTCTCGCATCCCTAAAGTCACTTTTGAGTCAAGTCCCAAGTTGAGTCTCAAGTCTTAATTTAAAAAATGTCAAGTCACTTTCACCAAGTCGATTTAACAAAATTAGCAAGTCTCAAGTCACAAACAATGAACCCGAGTCGAGTCTCAAGTCGAGTCACCTAGGCGACTTAAGTCAGACTCGAGTTGAAGTCGTGGGACTCGAGTCAACAACTCTGGCACACACAGATACACAAACACTGTTCCCTCAAACAATATCCAGTATCCTGCATTTGCATTTCAGCCCCCCAGTCAAAGCCCTTCTTCCTCATAGATCAGACTCCAGAGTAGCCACGTTTATTGCCTGTATTTTGTGTGGTAGCTCCTATTCTTTCAGTTTTCTATGACAAAAAGAAACTTAACTGCTTGGGAGGTTAGCTGCTATTATGTTCACTAGTTTTCACCCAGTCCCAGCTCAGTTGCATATTACTTAAATTTCTTCCCCCTGGAAACTGATTGTATTCCTTCAAAGCATTGCACGGATAATGGGCCTCTAAGCATCCTGGGGTTAAGCAATAAGACATAAGTTCAGTGGAAGTGAAAAGAAAAATTCCATTATCCTTATTTCTTAGAACTGGCGGCATAGGATATAGATGGTCCCTCCTGGTGCAATTTCAGCTTTGGAAAGTTCCATTCCAAGTGACTTTGTTGTGCAATATAATTCTACGTCTGCCTTCAAAACCCTGCGGGCAGAAGTCATGTCAGAATGTGATGGTTTCCATTTGATTTCACAGGTGCTAGCTGTGTGCTTGCTATCAGAAAGTCAGCAGTTGGACCTGCACTGGAGTCACAAGGTGGGATATTTGAGTCATCTACATAACTCTGTATCCTCACTTTACAATTAAGGTCAATTATGGGAGAGTTCCCTGTAGAGTAAAACAGATGTTCAGTATAATGCAAGGGTGGGCGGTAAAAAAACTGCAGCGGTTCACCAGGGTTAGTCCCTGGCGAGTGGCCACCACTATGTTTACCTCTGACTCTGCAGGTATCAGGCGATTGCAGCTCTTATTGGCTGTGGATCGCCATTTGTAGCCAATGAGAGTGGTGGGAAGCAGCATAGACCGGGATACCACGTCCTGCTGCTCACATTGTCCGTGAATGGCGATCTGCTGCCAACAGGAGCTGTGATCGTTCAGTACCTGTACAGGCACAGGTAAATATAACAGTGGGGGTGCACTGGGGACTAACCCTGGTGGACCAGATCTGGCCTGAAAGCTGGAGTTTGCCTACCCCTGGTCTAACATGACTATTCTCTTCAA
>CM057845.1:302660916-302680718 GCA_030068395.1 Apalone spinifera
TTTCGGTATTTTTCTTTCAGCCATCTGGCAACCCTACATAGGGGGCAGGAGAGCAGGGTATCCCCACCCACTTTTTACTGGTTATTGATGAGCAGCTGCAGAATTAATTCATTCTCAATCCTGGCCCTGCTTTTTTAACGTGGCTGCAAGGCTGATGTACGGAATCAAAGAACCAGGGTTAAAATGTTCATTGTGGGTTAAAGGTGGAACACAGAGACCTATGGCATATAGAAGATGAAAGCTAAAGGAGGGAGAAACAGAAATGAACTCTTTCACCCCACTGAGAGCCGATGGCGGCCTACTTCCCCCTTAACGATGCAGGAACTATGTGTGTGCAGCTAACTCTGCCTGACTTTCATTTATCTCCTTGTGTATTTATTTTTAGGACAAACCATTTTCATGCATGGGCTCACTGTCAAGTGCAGATCAAAAATTGGCAATGAATCAGTCAATTTACAAGCTAAGTAATTTCTTGAGACTTGCAGACAGTGCGAGTAAACTTGTGATATTTGATCTCTACCGCCCTCCAGAGAAACATCCTTACAGGCACACCTGGATCAATAGGACACTGGAAGTGATCCGTGACTCGAAGATTAACCCTCATCTGGTATGGTGATATGACTCCCCCTGCTCCAGTTTGTCGTCCTTTCTAGAATTGAGATTTGGGGCCAGATCTTCATAAATCACCCTGGCCCCACTGACTTCACCAGCGAAAGACTTAGCTCATTAAATGTTTTTCTCCCACTGGTGGCTAGTTGGCTCAGAGCCCCAACCCAGCCCAGTTATAGAAATGCATTTCCCCAGGGCCTAGGAACCCCCAGTCAGTATCAGGACTCCATGACCCATGTCCCTTTAAAACAATCAGAAAGGGCAACCCTGGCCTTTCTGCCCCTCCCAAAACAATTTCAGTGGTTGGGCCGGTTCCCGGCTAGTGCAGATGACAATGGGCCTAGCTCTAAGGGCTTCAGTGGAGTGACGCCAACTTGTCATTCACCCTGGGTGCAGCTCCACTGGGCAAGCTTTAGTGTAGATTGGGCCTTTGTGCTAAGCAGTTTAATGATGTGGTTGTGAATCCAGTTGCCATCCCCTGTGGAGATTGCTGGCTACAAAGTTTGAATACACAGGGCCTCTGGGCCTCTTTTCCACCCCTGCCTGTCTTGTTGAGATCTGAATGCCATAATGAATTAGCTAGCTGTTTACCACTGCCATCTACTGTGTGGGGTTAGAATGGTCTGTGTGTCATAGGTCCTATGGTGCTAATGGAGATTCTCTCTGATATTACATGATAGGGGACTGTTTTTTTGAAACCGTAGGATCCAAGTTCTATCCCTGCTTTTGCCATATGCAGTTAGCTATGCTGCCGTGTGCAGCAGTAACAAGTACACACTTCCAAGGGGCAAAAGACATACTATAGTTGTTACAATCTCAACAGGCTGTGTGGGGGCTAAATCAATAGTTACCCATCTGAGCAGGCTGTGTGGGCCTAAAGTGCATAGAGAGCACTGGATGGAAGTGCCAAGAATTATGTAGCTTCTGTTAATGTAACTTCTGTTAATGACAAATGTAGCTTCTGTTAATGATCAATGTCTGAGGCTTCTGGGGAATGTTAAAATCCATGTAATTGTGCAATGCTTTACATGAGGCCAGGGAAGCTGACAGCCATACCAGGTCCCTGGGGAAGATGAGGGGAGCCCCTGGTCTGTGCTCCTGTGGGGGCGGGGCCTTGGGTGAAAGGGACAGGACTGGTGGAAGCCAGCCCACAGCACTGTCTATAGCATGCCCCGCCACACCTCCACAGCCTTTAGAGCCGCATTGAGCATGCCATGGGGGGCTCTGGCGGCGATTTAAAGGGCCTTGGACTCTGGGTGCTGCCACCCTTATTCCCCGTACTTTAGCAGGTATAAATACAAATATTGGTCTGTAAAATTATCCAGTGCTTTTAAAGATCCAGATACAGTATCTGACCTCCTGTAGCAAGGAGTTCCACAGGCACACCACAGAGTGCTCTGTCAATGAGTCTAAGTCCTTTCCCTGTAGTATTTGAGTATGTGTGTTTATTTTAAATTTACCCCCTGCAGACTTGTGTTTGAAAGTATGTGGCAAGTCACTGAGTGAACCCCTCTTTCCTTGTATTATGGGAGTATGTAGAAAGCAGGAGGCTGTTCAGGAATATTCCTGTCAATTCACTAGCTGCTGCTGTTCCTCACAGGTCCTGTGGCTGGACAACAGTTTGCGCTCCTATATTCAGTCAACAATTCCTGGGTTTCAGCACATCACGGGCGGTAAGGCCCCAGTTGAGGAGCTATTGAGACGCAATATTTTCAAGCGCAATCTCGCCTATTCTGTAATGTCCAGTGAAGATATCCGGTAGGTTGCTGCATAAGCCTCATGTAGGAGGCAAGACACTTCAGTGGAATTGCAAAAAAACCCTGCACATGTAGTAGGCCAGCTTAGTCCATGTGGTTATGTCTCCCTTCAGCGACTGGCGTCAGTGACTCTCCCAGACTGGCACTTCCTCCTAGCTCTAGGAGTAGCTCCATTACAGTCTCACACTCAGTCCCTACAGAAGAGCAGCTGCATAGACGGTGCCTAAGTCTTTTGTCTGGGGGGGGGCTACTCCCAGGAGTGCTGGAAGCTCCCTGGAAGTGGGGGGCCACTAGCACCCAGACCATCGCCCTGCCTCGCAATTTACTCCTCCTCCATGAGACCCCACCTGCACTCCACGCCTTCCCCCCCAACCATGGCCACACCTGCACTCTGCCCCACCCACCCTCCTCCCCTGAGGTTCTGCTCCACTCTGCCTCTTCCCTCCAAGGCCCCACAGTAACTCCACCTCTGCCTGCGGCCACACCCCTATCACTTTTAAAAATGGACTCTCCCACTTTTTTCCTGCCTTAAGGGTGAGCAAGAGGTGGCGAGGCCAAGTGGTGGTCAGGGTCATGGGGAAAGAGGCAGAGTGGGGTCAGGAAGAGGCGGAGCATGGGTAGGATCACAGGAGGGGAGGGGTGGACTACAGGCATGGTCTTGGGGGTGCAAGGCTAAGGTCTGTGTGCTGGGGGCCTCCCCACTTCTAGAGAGCTTCTAGCACTCCTGCGCCCAGGGCACAAAGGCTGGTGGCCTCCAAAAAGAGGTGACTCACAGCTGACATTGCCCCCGTGCATGGCCAGCCTCTTTTATTCTCGGGAGGCTTAGCCTCCCTAGACCTCTTATACATGCCACCCACGAGCATCTGTATGTATGTGGGCATGAACTGGTGCTTATAATTTCTGCTGCGACTAACGCTGAAGTCATGATAGGTGACTCTTTGCTGAGATCCCAGGGAATCAGTGGGGTAATGGAAGGAGAACCCTGGAGTCCTCACTTCCTGATTTTTCCACTGACCGCAATAGGTGGTGAATCATCCCCAAAGTCAGAGAGTGTTGAATAGAATTAGCAATTCAACTGCCTGGCATCCTTTGACTTTATTTATGTGCACAGCAAAGCTCCATCCAGATTACACTCAAGTGCCACGTGGAATCACAGTTATGGAGCCTAATGGTTTTACCTCCATTTGCAGATTCCAAATCTATTGGACCTTTCCTCTTGGTGCTTCAGAAACTGCACTGTAGTTGTTCTAACGGTAATTAGATTTGCTATGCAGATTACATGTAAAGGGGTGGGGCTTTATTATAGAAAAGGAGAAACTAATATATGGGGCCATACTTAATTCATGATATTGTGAAAATCACAGGTCAGATTTGGCTTCTGCCGCAGTTTTGAGTTTAGCTCTCTTACTTTTCATATATTTTGAGTATATAGTTAGTAGTGCGCTAGCATTCAATGCCTGTGAAAGGCTAGCGTGACTGAGCTCTATTTCTTCAGCAGTTGTTTTAAGATTTTTAGTCTTCTGAATTTCAAGCCATGTCTACACTGAAAAGATTTGTTGACATTCATAAGTTGCCAACAAGAAAGTCGTTAAGTCATGTTTATGCTGCCGCCCTTTGTCCACATATTATGGTCACGTTGTTAGCTCCCCCATTAACAGAAAGAGCAAAGCAATGTGGGTAAGCATCCCAGAGTGCCCAGTGTTACCTTTAGCCTCTAGGCACTCTGGGAACTTGCAACGTAGTGCAAGGCATTTTGGAAACATGAAAAACGTCCTGTCAGCTACCTGTTTGCTTCAAGGATGTCCCAGGGCTTCCGGCTTCCTTCCGCACCCTTTGAAACTGACAGTCCTTGCTATGCACTGCACCATCTTCTGTGAGATGGATGGATCCCAGACTTCTCTCCTGTGGTGTGTTTAATGTGCTTAGGACATCACACATTGCAGCAGAGCTACTTATGAACTCAGTATCAGAAGAAGACGACTCGGATGTGGACGACAGTGTGACATGGGCAGCTGTGAAGGGGCAGTGCATTGGGCTGTCAGAGCAGCTGGGCAGAGTAGTCTGTTGCTTTTAGGCTAGGGAAACCAGCACTGAGTGGTGGGATCACATTGTCATGCAAGTGCGGGATGAAGAGCAGTTGCTACAGAACTTTAATGTGCATAAAGCAACCTTGTTGGAGCTGCGTACTGAGCTGGCCTCTGAACTGTGGCACAAGGACACCTGAATGAGAGCTGCTTTCTCGGTAGAGAAGTGTGTTGCCATTACTTTGTGGAAGCTGGAGACTCCTGATTGCTGTCATTCAGTTGCGAATCACTTTGGAGTGGGGAAGTCGACCATCAGGGCAGCGCTTATGCAAGTGTGCGGGGTAATAAATCACGTTTTGCTGCATAGGACTGTAACTCTGGTTGGCTTTGCTGAAGTGGGCTTTCCAAACTGGCGGGGCATTTGATTGCACGCACATTCCCATTATAGCACCACCCCACCCTGCCACGGAATAAGTCAATCAGATTGGGTACTTCTCCATGGTGTTTCAGGCGCTTGTGTTTCACCGTGGGTGTTTCACAGACATACATGCAGGGTGTGGATCCACTGTTTTATAAAAATGGTAAGTCTTGGGTGCAGCACCAGACTGGCTGTTTACCTCCTTTGCCTTCTGGTGGGCCTGTCAGAGGTCCTTTATCTTGGCTCTGCATTGCCAAATGTCTCAATTGTATCCCTTCTTACAAAGGGCTCAAGAAATGTGACTATACGTGTCGTGGTTCCTACGGGTCACACACAGCTTTGATTGCATTGATTTGCTACCCCACACACTGACAAGATCCAAAAGCTCTCAGGTGCTCCAAGCAGGAAAGTGTCTTGAGCGATAGCTACCTGTTTCTCCAAGACGACACCAGGAGGACCACTAACAATGAGTCAGCTAGCAGGAAATGAATTTTAAAGTTCCTGGAGTTTGCAGGTGGGAGAGACACATTTCTGTTTACCTGCTTACATGGCTGCAGAGCAGTGGAGTTCAAAGCCAAAGTGTCTAATCGAGGATTGTGGGAAACATCCTGGAGTTCAATAAACTAAAAAAATGCTGTGTGTAGTGCACACTGCATGACTGTCAACAGTAAAGAGAGTGGGAGAGACAAAAGACTCTTGCAAAGGTGGAAGTTTTTTGTCGCCAAAACTGCATTTATTGTGACTTTTGTTGCATTACAGTGTGCACACTCTCCAGGTTTTGTTACCAAAACGGGAGGTTTGGTGACAAAAGTATCCAGTGTAGACAAGTTCTTATATTGTACTGGTCACCTTTTTTAATGACTGTAAAATAGTTGTAGCAAAAGGTGTAATCGTCAAAAAATTAGCAGGCATAACATAATACTTGAGAATTGATTGATATCATTCCAGCAATTTTTGATCAACTCTAGCTTTTTCAAATGGCCACTATTAATAAAGGTTTGTTATTACTTTTTCCATGATTTTCCATGTCTTGTCTGCAACTCAGCTGCAAATATCTGAAAGTCATCCCATGAATCAAGAAGGACCTTACTGATAGTAATATCATTGGCATGGGTGAATACTGAATTGGCAACTGACCACTGTCTCCTAGCAGATGGTTTATAGGAGATATAACCCTAGTGCTACCACTGCTACAAGTTTACAGTACTTTGAAAATGCAAAACCTCAAATGGAAGGGCTCATGTTTCATGAGTAATTTCTAGAATGGTTCTGTCTCCTAGAAAACTCAACTCTGCTGTTCTGTTCACTTTCTATAGTTGCAATTTCTGCTTTTCCCAAACAGCAAGAGCACTTCAGTTATCAAAAAAGCATCAGTTTATTGCTTCGAATGGGAAGATGCTTCAATCTTTTCTAACAATGCTTGTTCCAAAATTTCAAGCAGAGCTAAAACAGATCAGTGTTTCACTGTATTCAGTGATATTGTACAACAGCAAGTATTGACACTGACAATATATCTGTTTGGAACAGGCACCATTTGCTTTAACAATCTAGAATGAATGGTTACATTTTATTAGGTGCCATTTAGGAATACTTTATAAAGGGTTAGTAAATGATGAATGGCTGTTATAAGCCTTTTGGACATTAGAAAAACTTCCTAACCGTCAGGGTGGTTAAACGCTGGAATTAATTTTTTAGGGGGGTTGTGGAATCTCCATCATTGGAGATATTTAAGAGCAGGTGAAACAGACACTTGTCGGGGATTCTAGTGTCTCTAGACAGTGCTTGGTCCTGCCGTGAGGGCAAGGGACTGGACTTGATGACCTCTTGAGGTCTCTTCCGATTCTATGATTCTATGAGAACCAGGTGTTATCGATGGTTATAAGGCCATTTGTAGAAGGTGTTACAGATGGATGTAAGCTAAGGTTATAAGTGGCCTATTAGACTCTCTAACAATTCATTAACTATTGATGAAAACATCTAATTGTTAACTCATTATAAACTGAGCATTAATACAAAAGCATGACTGAAAGAACCTAGTTTTTACATTGTTATTGGAATGTGACTGTCCCCAAAGGATCAGATGTTCCAGTCTGGCCAATAATAACTGACTTGTCATAAGTCTTGTCATAAGATCAGCTGGTTGGCCGGTCTTGGCTCCTTCCACTTCTAGGTTTTCAAACGCCCCAGGCAGTCCTCCTCAATGCACTGTTAGCACTCCACTGAACTGGCCCAAAGAGAGGCCATTTGCCCTTACCATTGCTTTTTGATGGAGGTAAACATGTCTTTGTATTTTAAAGGAAATACGCTCAGGCCAACATCACCACCAACTTCTATGTGGTCAGTGAGCCGTGGCTCTTCTCCCTGGCCTGGTGCGCCGGAGCGCACTCTGTGACCACCAACACCGTACACATCCTGAAGAATATCAACCGGCCTCTCTTCCTCATGGTAAGGAGAAAAACCCAGGCTTGATCTCTAGAAGTGACTGTCTGGAGGGGGATGGTCATGGTTACCTGTGGCTATTGCAAGACAGGTTCATCCCTGCAGCGGAGCAGAGATGGAGGGGAGGCCCCCTTGACCTGACACAAGCTAAGGGGATGTCCTATCTGGCAACCTTGTTTAAATGGGCCCTGTAGGCCTCTGGAGGAGTCCAGCTTTGGACAAGCCCTGCTCTTTCCTTGTTCCTCTGAAGACCTGGAGGTGCCATGGCGGCAGTGCAAAGCCCCCCCATCCTCCCTCCCCCACACCAGTATTCCCTAACAGAATGGGTGAGGAATTAATCCCTCAACTGCCATCTCTTGGTGCCAACCACATTGGCACTAAGGGGCACGGAGCCAATGATGGTTCATACCCATTGCCACATTCTGACTATTCATAGGACTAAAACTCACTGTATCCACTGGCAAAACGTCCCCGGTGTGGCTGAGAAACACAGCTGAGCCACGGCTTGGTAGAGCTGAGCGACCCAGGCCTTGAGAGGAGGGAAAAGAAACCTATTTTAGAGAGCCCCTGAAGAGCTGGGGCTCACACGCACCTGACGAGACAGCCTCCCACCTGCTGAGGGAGGTCTTCTGTCTAGAAGTCCTCAACCATGCTGGTGGTCTTGCAACACCCTAGCTTCCTGCTCATGTGTGATCTGGAGGCAGAGGCCCCAGGAAAAGGAGCATTATAGTCGCCTGATTTTGGTGTAAGGCGCTTGTGTTTTCCTCCTGCCACTCCAAGAAATCGGCCGGAGAAACCTGGGGATCCCACTGTATTCATCCAGACCTTCCGAATACCCTGCTGGGCTAAGAGGTCTCCTGCACTGTGGGTCCCTCCCATAATCTGCCCATTCTGAAGATCCCTACATTTTCTAGATAGCCACAGGGCCTCCTTCAAGCTCACAAATGGGACATAATCACCGATAGGCCAAACCTGCAAAGTTTAGACACAAATTGGGACATTCCCAGTGATCGGGGCTTTCAGATTTAGGGATTTCGTTCAAACTGTTGTGGGGATATGGGTAAAGTTCTCATCTGGCGCTTCCTGGGGTGCCTATCTAGGGATTTGTTAGGCCTATTGCAACGGTCCCCAAATTTATCCGTACCCCTGTCTGCGACACCTCCCCCTGACCCCTGAGCTGGAGCTGGACCACAGCTCTCAGGACTAGAGAGAGGGGAGGAAGTGGACAGAGGTATGGGGCCTAGGCGGGGGCTGAAGCTGGGAATGGAGCTGCAGTGTGGGGCCGAGGTTGTGAGCAGAGCTGCAGCCAGGCCTGCTGTCGGGTGCAGAGCTGCGCCAGACTGGGGACATGGCCAGGTGTGGTGCTGTGAGCTGTGGCTGGGGCCCTCCCACATCCCTCCCCAATGTTCCTCCCCCTCGAACCTCTAGGGTACACCCCACGGTTTGGGCACTTCGGCCTATTGAGTAATCAGCCAGCCAGGATTTAGGGAGCGTCTGAGTGGTGACATCTCAGATTGTGTTGTGTCCAGGAGCTGGGAAGCCCCAGAACGACAGGCTCAGTCTGTGTCCAGCCGCCTCACTAAAGGATCCCCACCCCGTTCCTTCCCACCGAGTGCAGGCTCTTCCCTGCTGCTAGCCACGTGGCAGGCCCCGTCTCTGAGTCTGAGTGAGCACTTGCCTACTCCTTGACAGGAGGCCACGCCCAGCGAGGTGCCTGCTCCTTTCAAATAACTGAAACATCAGCAGGAAGGGGCGCTGCAAGCGTCACAGGCCAGTCCCCCAAATGGCATTACAAATCAGATTTTTGCAGGTAATCATTTAGACTAAGCTATTTCTGCTGGCCACCTTCTCTGTTGTTCTCTTCCAGACGCCAAAGGAATACAGAATCATGTGGCTTCTCACAGACGCGGTGGCTGCCCTGCTTATCTCACTCATATTCGCTTTCCACTGGTAAATATCCCGTGGCTAAAATCTCCGGGGACGTTGATGGCCCCAAACCTCTTAGGGTTGCTATTGAAATGATGCTGCTAGGGGCCTGTCTCCATTACAAAGATAAGTTGACGTAGGGTGGCTTACGTCAACCTAACTATGCGGTGTACACACTGTAATGCTCCCTGTCGCTTTAACTCACCTGCTATGCAGACCTACTAAAACTAGCTTGGCCTAATGCTCGGGATGGGATAGCAAGGGTGAGGCGATGCCTGTGTTATCGCTGTGTTGCTAATGTTGCTCCAAGTAGCCTCCAGGAAGGTGTCCCACAATGCCCACCATGACCGTGCTGGTCACCCTTTTGAACTCCGCTGCCCGGCCGCCAGGTATGCCGGTGAACGTCCCTTCCCTTGTTTAAAGCCCCGGGAAGTTTTGAAATTAATCTTCCTGTTTGCACGGGTGGAAAGCTCACTTAGCAGCTGCCCAGCTGAGCACGGCCAACTCCCTGCAGCAAAGGCGCTCCTGCCTGGAGTACATGGGAGGCAGAGGATCCCCTGGGTCCATGGGAAGAGGAGGTTGTGCAGGCACAGCTCCACTCCCGCTGCAGGACCCTGCTTGGGACATGGCGGAGAAAGGGCTGACGGGTGACTTAAAAATCAAAGAGCTGCAGTAGGCACAGCAAGGCCAGGGAAGCAAATAGTCCCTCTGCTGCGGCTCTGCAGACATGCCGCTTTTACAAGGCGGGGGCTCCGATCAGTATGGTGGTGTATGGACGGGAGGCTGGCAGCAATCGGGGTAGGAGCCAGGGTGCTTAGCCTCAGGCTGCGGGAAAACTACAGCATGGCTTTAGAGAAGAATGGAAAGAAACAGAATCAAAACTTTCTCTGGGCAAGTAAAACCAGAATCACCTGCGTTCATTTGTTTTTTTTATATATGAAAACTCTGCAGGTTTAAATTACTGATGGAGGGTGGGAAATTTGTGTACGACTCTAGTGTAAATTGTTCATTAAAGAAAAGAGTTTATTTCTCCTGAGGAAGGTTTTTGTGTTAAAACAAAACCTCGTTTTCAACACACCTTTTACTTGAGTACATTCCAGGGCTTCTCTGTGCTTCCTTCCCCCACTCTATGTATGTTCTGGGGCTGCAGCAGTAAGGAAGGCACTCCACCCTCATGGGGGATTAAACACAATGGCTATGTCTACACTGGCGGGTTCTTGCTCAAGAACGGCTGTTCGTTCGCAGAGCATACACACTGCCCGCCTGCTTTTGCACAAGAAGAGTTACAGTAAAGTGTGGTGAGAGGGCTTCTTGTGCAAGAGCTATGCTCTTTTCTAACAAGTGTAAGCTCTCTTGCACAAGAGCTCTTGAGCAAGAGGGCAGTGTGGACGCGCTGCAGGGGTTTTTTGCGCAAGAAAGCCCTATGGCTAAAATGGCCATCAGAGCTTTCTTGCATGAGAAAGTGTCCACACTGCCATGGATGCTCTTGCGCAAAAGCACATGGCAGTGTGGACATGTTCTTGCGCAAGAACCCGCCAGTGTAGACATAGCCAATGAGAGCCACACTCCCACCCCACTGTGAGAGCCTCACTGGTGTATGTACTTGTGAAAGTCCAGTTTCTTCCCCTTTAAAGAGCCACCCCCCCCCATGTATAAGGTTTCCCTCAGCATTATATGGGTGTGGACTAAAAATCTATGCCTGGAAACAGAATGTAACTTTATTATTCCCCGTCACAAGCTACCATTCACAGACAATAGAAATAGGTGCCTATGCATGGCCAGGTTCATAGTGGGATGCAAACAAACAGTGCCAGATTCAGCACGCTACAGCTAGATGCATTACTTTGGCCCTGTGTTAAAATGCTCCGTCAAGGCCTCCCCCAGATGAATAGCTCCTCCCCCAACTGGGCACCCCTTCGAGCTTTGTGTTCCAATGCACAGCACAATACTGAGAGCGCAATGGCAGACCCATGATTTGGCTGGCCTTCAGGGTACCAAAGCAGTCGCCGTGTAGCTGGAAAACAGGCATGCCCAAGGACTGATGGGATGGAAAAACCTGCCTCATGTGGTGCTGAACCTGCTCCCCTGAGGCATTGCAAAGCCTTCTCCATCCCACTGTGCAGCTGGGCTAGTTACTCTCAGTGCACTGCTCTCTGTGCCCATGCAAGAGCTGCCACTATGCATGTGCTCTGGGGACACAAGGAGCGTAGTGTGGCCATGTAACAGTGGGTTCATTACAGCAGTGGCTGCATGGTGCCATACCTCAACTTACCTGTGTAGTGTAGACGTAGCTAACTCTGCCTTGCTGCGATGGAGGGGAATGAACTAGCTGACCTGTCCAACCCAAAAAGGCCTTTAATTATCAGTATCCACCTTGTTCTCGCCCTTTAGCCTGGCTTTCCCCTTCACACTTCTTGACCCAGCCCTTCTTTTGTATGCCAGGGCCAAACGGCTTAGCTCCTGTCTCACCTCCAGCCACCATCCAGGCAGGGCCTATGCTTTCCCTCGTTTCATGGGGCACCTCGCACGTGTCCGGGTGTTCAGCTGACAGAGTAGCAAATAGGTCTCGCTGCAGCCAGGGCATAGTGAAGGGAGCCTCACAGCCCTGCTGCTGTTCAGGTGCCACGTGCCACTTAGCAGCGTAGGACAGTCTTAGATTTAGGCTCTTTTGAAACCGAGGCACTTTTGAAAACCCTTATTTGTGTTGCCTTGGCGCCTCGTGGGCTCAGTCAGGTTGGGCCCATGTTGTGCTCGACATTGCACAGGACCAAGAACCAGCCGCTGGGCACGGGGCTGGCGCACAAGGAAATCGTCAGACAATACCAGGCAGGTGGAGCAGCTGCCTGACCCAGTCTCTGTGCCCGTGGCTTCATCGCTGGTTTAACTCTTTCCAGGTGGAGAGAGAAGGGCTTGGCCTGCTGTGCAGATGACAGCGGCGCAGTGCTCGAGAATGGGACCTACAACAAATTCCGAACGGGTGAGTCCCATGCTTGTGGGGATTGTGGCTCCAGCACTCTGCACCAAGGCCGGTGTGGGGCCTGGATGGGGGCTTTTGTAGCTGAAAGGTCAGTGCCTGGGGTGCAAATCTAACAGGGCCCTCGCCTGCTGCATGCTGGCTGTCCACAGGCAGCCTGCTGCCACTCACGGACTGCTCCCATTGACTGCCCCTGGTGTCAGAGCTGAGGAGAGCACAGCAAAGCCTGCAAGGGCCTATTCAGTGCGTGGGGCAGTGCACAGCAGGCTAGTGATGCGGATTTAGCACCCAGCAAGCTGGGGTGCAACAGTTCTCAAGATCAGCGGTTTTCAAACTCCGGGTTGGGACCTAGGAGTGGGTCGTGGAATGTCAGGCGCTGGGTCTCGTTGCTGCAGGGGGATCAGGTGACCAGTGGGGGTGCTAAGGCAGCTCCCTGCCTGTCCTGGCACTGCAGACTGTGCTGTGCGCCAGAAGCAGCCGGAAGCAAACCCAGCTCCTAGGAGAGGACAGGGATGGGGGAGCAGAAAAGTGCCCTGAGCACTAGCTCGACTCCCATTGGCTAGAACTTGCTGCTGGCTGCTTCTTGGGTGCAGCATGGTCTGCCGTGCCAGGAAGCTGCCTTAGCACCCCTGCTGCACCGCTGACTGGGAGCCACTCAAGGTAAATCCTTCCTGCCCCAACCCTGACCCCACCCCAAGCTGAAGCTCTTATCCTCAGCCCCACCCAGGAGTCCACACGTTAGTCAAATTACGTTGGGTTGTGAGCATCAACAATTTTCCTCAGCTGGGTCATGAGCTCTGGAGCGTCCCCTCATATTTTGTGTATGCAGCTTGCGCCATGTTTAGTTTATGCCCTAATTTTGCCTATGCCACAGACTTACAGTGTAATTGGCTTGGTGGTTCAGTGAGAGTAACGCTCAGGCAGGCCTGTCCTGTGCCCTGAGGTATTCTGTATAAAGCGAACATGGATTATGCAGCCTTAAGGCCGTGAGTTTCAACGCATGAGAGTCAGGGACTAGGAAAAAATTTGGTTAGTTCATCCATGTGGCACATACTGTTCTAGCTAGAGATGCCTCTAAATGTATACACCCCAAGCACCTGATACACTGCTCATGTATCCCAATATTATAGCACGGTCAGACCAGTGATTTTGCTGACATTACATCAGTGAAAACCTGAAGGTAACTGAGAGCAATGTGGCTGAGCTAACATTACAGCTTGGTGCCACATTCACAGCTCAGCCGAATGCCCCAGAGGCCGGCAGCTTGGGCTGGGCAAAGCTGGGAGCTGTAAGGTCACGGCCAAACCAGCAAACCTTTGCTACATCAAACCAGCGGGGGCTTTTGCAGCCTCATTTGTGTGTTGAGCCCGCAAATTAAACTGGAATGTTGAGGGCTTTAAAGCCTCAGTATAACAGTCTGACTGAACCCTGGAGAAAACATAGTTGTTTTTAAGGGCCACTGCTGGTTTGCCTGGGACTGTTAAACAAGCCGCCCACACGGGTCCGCAGGTGGTTTCTGGTTCAACACTTATCCTCTTTTCAGAGCTCAATGATCTGCCAACAGTCGTGGCCTAAGAGAGCAAGGCCAGTGGCGTGGTGCTGAGGCCCTGCTTGTCATCGGGAGAACAGCCCGCCCCAGACTGAGGCGGTGTGACGCTGGACAGACACTGAGCCTGGATCAAGCTGGAGAAGCCCTGTGGCTGCTGCGTCGTTAGCTGAGCTGGCTCCAGATGGAGGAGGCCTGTCGGTCAGGGCCTGACAATGGCTGGGGAGTTCGGATGAGCCAGAGGTGCCTTTTAACTCTGTGATCCCAAGTAGCCAGCAGCCAGTCTCTGGGACTCAGCTCCATGGCTGTGAAGTGCCCCTTCTTCCAGAAATGCCTAAAATCCTTCCACACGCCTCTCCCTAGCCGAAGACCCCAGGGCCCGCTTGGCAAGAGGCTGGGACAGGCAAGCAGCTGCAGTGGCCGGACGCCGACAGGTGCACTTCCCAGCAGAACGGAGTCTGCCTCTATACGATCGCTGGCCCTATAACACCCGGAAACACAACTTTTAATACGTGGCTTTAAAACTGATGGTTTAAGTATTTTTGTATGGAGGAAATAAAACCCACCTGCAGAGCGAGCAGCTGTAGGGCTCAGAGAAGTGGCAGGGAAGGGAGGAGTGAGGAGCAGTGTGTTGAAAAGGACAAGTCTTGCCTCCTCCGCAGCAGCGAGAGGCTTGGATATACGGGTACCACGGCAAGAGGGAGAGGGGGGAGCCAAACAGCCTTGGCCCCTGTGTGCCAGCAGAGGGTGGTGGAGATGGAATAATGGGCCTGACCCCAAGGCCATTGGTCTTGCCGGTGACCTCATTGAGCTCTGGCTCATCCCAGCAATCACATAGAGGTCCACTGGCCCTTCCCTGCATGAGAGCTGGGAGCCAGGAGCTCTGAGGTGTCAGCTGGGGGAGGGCTGCACATGGACCCCCCCTCTTCCTTACTCAGCCTTGGGAAAGAGAGCAGTGGAGTGAGCGGCCAGACTCCCACATGGCAATGAGAAACGGGCGTGTAACTCCCCGGGGCAGTTTCCACTGGGACGCCGGCCTCCCAGGCCCAGTGACTGCTGCACACACAGAGTGGGATCCGTTGGCTGCGTTGTACACACAGCAGGACACGCAGCCAGGCATTCTGGTGCAATTAAAAACCAGACGGTTGAAATGCTCATATCAGCGTGAGGACTGGTAAGGCCAGGGGTTTCTCCAGGTAGAGCCTGGGCTGTGTTAGGATCTGTGTCTGCCTGTGGGACGTTAACAGCATCTCTAAGCTGCTGTGGGAGTGGGAAAGGGGGGGGGGAGTAATCTTCCGCATGCTGGCGAATGGTTGGCCAGGCCAGAGTCCTGTATGTCTCTCAGACCAAGTACAGCACAGACACGGATGGTCATGGTCACGGGTGGAGCATGAACCCCCCCCCCGACCTGTGCCCTTTGGCTGCTAATCTCTGGCTCTGCCCCTTCTGCCTGAAGCTCCACCTCTTTCCCCCTGGAGTCCTGAGCTACCCCCCCTTCCCCAATGCCTTGGCCCATCTGCCCCAAGCTGCTAGCCAACCCGCCCCAACTGCTCCAGTCAACCTGTCACCTCTATGGCTGCTAGAGTTGCCAGGTGTCCGGTATTGAACCGGAAAGTCCGGTATTTTCAACTCCTGTCCAGTAAAAAAATTCAGAAAATAACAAACACCTAAAATGTCTGGTACTTACTGATTATTTTCCTGGCCAGGAGGTGAAAATCCCGGGCTGTCCGGCTCAGTACGGCAACAGCCTGGCAATGCTAATGCTTACTGGGTTCCACAGGGGAGCTGTCTGGCCTGGTGCAGGCAATCTGTTTGGGCCTCACCACGCAGTTTTAAAGGGGCTATGGTGTTTTTTTATTTTGTTTTGTTTGTTTGTTTTTTTTGCTTAACAACTTTTTCCTGTTGTGTTTTTTTGTTCGGTATTTTTTCTGAAATCATCTGGCCATCCTACATGGGTGCCCCTGGCCAGTCCAGCCCATGGCTGCCAGCCATTGGTGGAACTGAGCCCCCACCATCTTCAGGGGGTGGGAGAACAGGGCCATGGCTTGGGTCAGAGGCCACTTAACCTCTCTTGGCCTAAGAGACCCATAGCCCATGGGGGTAGTGCAAGGGCCTAGCCCATGGTACCCAGCAGTGTGCATTATGCCTGCTGGGAGTGGGGGACAAGGAGGGTTGGCCTCTTTGGCAAGCTCAGAAGGGTAAAGGGGGTGTCTGGTTGTAGGTTTGTGCACTGGGCATTGACTACGCTCCCCCTCTGCCAGCTTTGGCCTTTGCTTGAAAGGGTGCAGCTGTACAGGAACCCCTCCCTGTCTGTCGTGCTGCTCACCGCCTTATCTTTTCAACCTCCAGCTTGCTGCTGGCACACGCTGGTAGCGGCTGAGTGCAGCTTTCCATTACTCGGACAAGCCATGTGAGCGTTTCCCAGGTGTAAGCCATCACTGTGCCTTGGAACGTACGACCATGCAGTTCGTAGAGTGTAATTACTCTTTTAAATGAAAGGTTGCTCCCGTAGCCTAGTGACACGCAACCTCAGCAGCTGTTACACATACAGGCCTCAGCGTGAGAGGCAACCAGGGTAATACATTCTGGTGCAATCTGCGAGGAGCTGCATGGCTTTGCCAGTACTGAGCGAGCTGACATTTTTAGTGCAATTTTACCATTGGGGGTGGAGCCAATACACTGACTGGAGGCTAGCCCTGGGCCTGGCTACTCTTAGGCCTGGCTAATTGCACACAGGCAAATTTTTGTCTCATTAAGCACTAGAAAAATTACCCCCACCCCCTCCAAATTCACCCTATCAGTGTCTACTGAACCTGATGGGCCTAAGGCCCGACACAATGGAGTACAAGTCAATACCAGCTCAGTTTTTGGGCTGGCCGGAGCTGGGCACTGGTCCTTTTCCCCCCCTTAGCCTGTCTATGCTCAGTGATTGCCAGGACTCCAGGGACTGAGAGTTGGCTTTGTTTTTCTAGCAATCAGCATTCAACACGTAAGAACAGCCTTTAGTTTTTCAGCCTAAGGCCCAATGCAACTGTTAAGCGCATTGCTGGTAGGTTCACCTCCAGTTCGGCATAGGCCGGAGAGATTCACGCTGCAGTAGTGCCTGCGTCAGGTCCCAAACTTGGGGCTGAGCTAGCACAGTGCATTTAGAAAGCCATGCAACCATGACTTAAATGCCAGGTGATAGCAAATCTGCTGTAGCTCCTGGTAAGCGATTCCAATGGTCTTAGGCCTTCTTGAACATTGGCCAATGCATGGCTACGAACCCAACTGGCTCACCTGTGTGTTAACGTCTATTTTAACAATGCACGGTTGATAAGAATGTGATTCCTATTTAGACTTGATTGTAAGATGCTGCTCACCTTGTGCTCATGTATACCAGTTGCAGTCCCTGGTATAAAGTGATGCAACATGGTTGGTGAATTACCCACGTACGGTAGTTGACAGTGCAACCAGGAAAGCAGCATTAAAGTGCTGGTCCTGCGCAGAGGTGAAAGTAAGCGAGTGCGCCCTGGTATGCGGCTCCAGCAAGAGCTGGCTGAGCTGCAGCAAAAGCTATTTGAAGAGCTGGCCGGGCCCCGGGTTGCAATACATTGTTTGTAAGTGACTTTCACCACTGGTCCTGCACACAAGGTGGCTCATTGCAGCCAAATGAACCATTGTGAAACCTAAAGCCTTTGGTGCTGGCTGTCACCCTTGCCAGACACATGAAGAGGAGCAGGCACTGACAAGCAGTTTGAATGTTGGGGGAAGGGAATTAAAGATGTCTGTTAATAAGGAACTGGGTTCCTATGGGGCTTCACTGCTGGGGGGGGGGGGAGCTGAACGCTTTAGTTGGGGTTAGCCTGAACAGCCCCCCCACTATGTGCATACAGCAGCAGCTAGTGCCTTCTGGACCCTGACAGACTGTCCATAGCTCTCGCCTCTATTTCTTACTGCCCCGTGAGTTAGTTTATTATAAGATTGGCTGCGAGAGTTGAATGGACCATTGCCAGGGGCTGGTCAAAATTATAGCAGGGTTTAAAGAAGAACTAGCTAAGGTCAAGGATGATAGGGCCAGTGATGGCTATTAGCCAAGATGATTAGGGATGCAAAAGCCCGCCTGCTTTGGATGGCCCTAGCCTCTCAGTGCCAGATGCTGGGTGTGGATGAATCACTCGCTAAATGCCTGTTCGATTTGTTCCTTCTGAAGCACCTGGGATTGGCCACTCATGGAGGACATACTAGGGTAGATGGACCTTTGGCCATACGGCATCAGCTCTTTCTCATGTTGTCTTTGGTGAGTGAGCTTGGGGGTGTCACTGACCTAAGTGACCGGGCCTGTGGCATAAGGGAGCATGTACCCCCAAAGGCCGATATGCCCAAGTGGCTCTGTTTGTGGCACCATGCTAACACTGTTGTGGCATTCACACTTGTTGCTCAGGTAGCGAAGTCACACCCAGTTGAGGGCTTGTGGACCTGCTTCTTGACAGGCTGCTGCAAGGTTGACACCCATGTTCACGCGCCCCTTAGGCATCCTGACAGCCTCCACGTGAACAATTTGCTCCTTCTGTCCAGGCTGACTGTGTCTAGTGTCCGGCCCTGGAGCGGGTTGTGGCTTTGTGTGCAAGGCTGACACACCTGCCATTGTCAGGTTGCTGCGTGTGTATTCACTGACAGACCATGAACAAGTCACCCGGAAGCCATCCCTTCAATGAGCGGGGCAGCGTGAACTGCACAGACGAGCCTCTCGCCAGCCCTTCGGGTCTTATTTTTTATTAGCATATTTCACACAGATGGACGCTTTCGTGTTGCATTGTGTGTATGAACAGAACCAGACACACGGCCACTAATACACACAGGGTAGGACACAGACACACGCACACAAATGTCAAAGGGACTGCTGAAACTGGAACCGCACGCGCCGGTTAACTGTATGGGGCATGCATCAGGCTGCCACTCACACAACCCACAGTGAGTAGAGGTGGCACAACCACAGTGTTAGTCTTTCACTGAACACAAAGTGAGCACGAGCCATAAAGGGCTGGGGGGCCTACTGCAGCCCGCAGAGCAAAGCAACAGGATGGGCAAAATAACAGTGGCTTCACAATAGTGCAACAAGACCACAGGTGAGCTATGAACCATTTGCTGCTGGCAGGGAGGAAGGGGGAGGGGAAGGGTTGTATAGCTGGCACAGGCTGTGAAAGATTAATTTTGATGACCCAGCAGGCTCAGTTCTGACCCTTATTCTGGTTGTACTCCAGTACAATGCAACTGACTTCAGGAAAGCCCCCAACTTACACGTGTGGAAAGTGGCGCAGAACAAGACCTAAGTTCTGTCCCCTGCCTTCAGAGGGCTACGTACAGTCCCTCATGCCCATCAAGCAAAGGAACAGGGCCCAGTGCCACTGTTTTACCCACGTATCCTAGGGGGTGGCTTGTGCGGGAGATGATAAAGTTAATTTGTGCACCACTCTGTGTGGAACCTGCTCCTTTCTGAAGTCCAGTTATGGACTGTAAGACAGTTCATGGAGCCCAGGTCCATCAATGGCTATAAGCCAGAGGGGCAGTGAGACAAACACCATGCTCTGAAGTGTCTCTAGCCTCTGTCAGATGCTGGGAATGGACAATAGGGGTGGAGCACTTGATGACGGCCTGTTCTGTTCATTCCCTCTGGGTACTTGGCATTGGCCACTATTGGACAACAGAATACGGGGCTAGATGGACCTTTGGTCTGAGCTGATATGGCCTTTCGTATGTTCTTACAGTGCAACTGTCCTATACATGTGCTAAATTGCTGAGTGAGGCAGAGAGCTGTAAGGAAAAGGAGCGTGAGAACACAACACCACTTCTGCATTGGCCTAGTATGATGCAAATCATAGGTACTGAGCCAACCAAGCACAGTTCTGCTGAGAGACACCCAATGTTAGTGGCACCAGCATCAAAACTGGACCTCAGCCCATTCTGACAGCACTAGGTGCCATGGCCCGTTGAGCTCACGCCTGGTTGCTGGGACTCAGTCGTACAAATTTCATTCATAGCTACACAGCCTCCCTTTACTGGCCACATATAACTAGGCTACGTCTAGACTGGCATGATTTTCTGCAAATGCTTTTAAGGGAAAAGTTTT
>CM057845.1:302680818-302694537 GCA_030068395.1 Apalone spinifera
GTCAGTGTTCTTGCGGAAATTCAAGCAGCCAGTGTAGACAGCCGGCAAGTTTTTTCACAAAAGCAGCTGCTTTTGCGGAAAAACTTGCCAGTCTCGACACAGCCCTTGTGTTTGATGTCATGACACCCAAGCGTGGGCTATTGTCCTTCCAGTGCGGCGTGGCCAGGCTTGTCATGGTGGCAGAGCTGACTGACAGGTTTCAAATTTGGGTTGCTAATGATCCAGAACACAGACACATAATCTATTTGCCTGAACCCTGGAAACAAGGGGCATAGTTAGCTAACACAGGAGACTCCCTCGTCACTGCAGGGTTCAGGGCAGAATTTTGGCCCACCCCACACTGTTGAGCAGTGGCCTTTGACCCTATATATGTGCTGGTACATTAATTTACTGCTGCCTTACCCAACTCCTGTACAGTGGGTGGTTTAGCTATGTTCAGCTATACAGCAGTGAAAGGCCTCCTAACAACACAAGGTGCCTGACTTCCTCGCTGCTGAAACACACTGGTGCTAGGGAATGCACCAGAGAATTTAGGCTCAGCTGTCAGGGTGATGCAGGCATTGCTTGTGTTCACAAGGGCTGGGCACTGAACGCGGGTGCTGGCATCGTCTTATGTGTCTCTGCTTTTCAGTAGCGTTTTCCCGCTAGCCCCCAATGAATTAACTTTGCAGCAGGAACTAGTCCTGTGTTTATAGGCAAAGCCAATTATTCAACCTTCCTTTGCCACAAGGGGTCAAAGCTAAATTTAAAAATCAGACATAGGGCTGAGCCACAAAGCTCAGCTTCTATGGGCAGCCAAAGTTTTTAGGTGAGTCCAGTGCAGAGATAGGAAACAGTCCCTGTGCCCCGACCAGAGCTGTCTACCTGCAGCAAACCAGAAATTTCAGAAGCAGCATGACACAGAACACCTACTTGTTACAGCCTGCCAGACTGGTGCAGAGGATGATGGGAGGTTAGTCTGCATCCACAGTTAATTTTTCTTATTTACTGGCTCTGCTTTGGCTGCCGCACTAATGTTCCACAGCAGCTGTGAGACAAACACATCCCAGCGGTGCGTAATGCTGCACAGAGACCGAAGGCTGCTCCACCCAGACTTGACGTGCAAAGAAAGGCGACTGTGGCGCACATTTGAACTGCAGCGTTTCACACACCACAGCAGGGCTCGGCCAACGTCTTCCAACTCTTAGGGCCTGACGCCGCATTCAGGCTTCCACCTAAGTGCCTGGTTCTGCAAGGTGCATTCTGTGGGTGGAGGTTGCGGGGGGAGGGGGCTCTGCTGACTTTAGTTTGCTGAGTTTGATGTTGAGCTACGGGCCACCCCAAATTTGAACAGTCTGACCTATGAACACTTGGTCTCAGCCTTTTGACACTGGAGTGCTGGATGTGTGAGCGGTTCTACTGGGGAAAACAGTGGGGAGCCTTCCCCAGAGTCAGCCTCCTCGAACCCATCATTCTTTTTAAAAAATAAATAAATACAAGAATAAGAAACGAGACCTTTAAATATACCCATCCTTATGTGCGCGGCGCCCATTGTTGCTTTGCTATGGTACAGGCTGTTCAATTAGGAGCAAGAAAAAAACCAACCAACCACTATTTTAAATGCACTTTTTCCTTCTGTTCTTTTTGGATTCTTTTCTCTGTTGGAATGCCAAAATCTCCCACCCCCTGCGGAGTGGATGGTATTTCTCTGTACAGTGGAGTTGGGTTAAGTTCCTGACTGGCAAAGAGCTGATGCCCTGTATTTCTCCAAAGCCTTGACAGGCATCCTGGCCACCGTCCCCTTTTTAAAAATGACACACAACACTTTTTTCTACAGTCCTTTGCAAACGTCAGACATTTGGTTTGATAGTAAACATCCCGCTGGAGTTTCTCTGTTGATCAGTCATTGTCTGTCACCTAGAAAGTGCAGCGGTTTAGAACAGGAGAGGACGGAGAGGGGAATGGGAGGTCAGCGTCAGAGGTAGTCATCCTCGCTGGAAGGGGAAGCGGGACTCGAGCCCTCAAGGTCAGAGTCGGATGAGCTGTGTGACGGGGTCCGGATCATCTTCCACATCTGGGCTGAAAAGGTTTGGCCCCAGCTGCAGGGGTACCCCACAGGCCTCAGCTGGTGAATTAGTTCCATGGCCACCTGCCAGTGGCTTCTTTCCGTTCACTTGCTGCTGCCCTTTGCGCTCCTCTGTTTGCTCATGGCTGTTAACATCTGACTGATGTACGAGGTCAAGAGGTCATCCATCTTGTAGCCCTGGTAGGAAGTAATGAGAGATCAGACACGTCACCTGGGAAGCATAACTTCTGGTCGCTGGATCATGTCTTTTGAATGCCTTTGGTAGGAACTATGACCAGGCTTCTCCTGACCCTCCTCCCCCATTTCCTGCACTGCAAGAGAACAGCCAATGTAAAGCTGGTACATGCAAAACTAACCCAAGGAAATATCTCTTCACACACACATAACTGGACTGTGGAACACTCTGCCACAGGAAGTTGTTGTGGCCAAGGACTCAGCCAGGCTCCAAAAGTGGTTTGGAATCTCCAGCGTAATTATAACAAATGAGGGCAAATGATGGAAGGGATCGTAAACCTTGTACTTCAGCTAATCTCTACTTATTAGGGACCAGGGACCTCATGTGCGAGCAGATTGCTCCATGTTAGTCTACAGTGGGGTTCTTCCCTCTTCTTGGTGGCACTGGTCAATGTTCCCTCTAATCTGTCCCACTTTTTTCCCATTCATGTGCAGAATGAAATTTTCTATGTGCACTGAGGTATGTGAGGATGTGCACCACCAGCAGAAACACAAAGCCTAGCTATGGGTGCTCTGCTGGTCAGATAGGTGGCATTTAAATTTCTCCTGAGCGGTTGCACAAGTGCCCAGCTTACAGGGAACCCTGCTGGTGCTGGCTATGGGTTGGAGACAAGATATTGAGCTAGATGGACCTCAGCTCTGATCCCGTCTGGCACTTCCTCTCTGGCACTAAAAACCGAAGTGTGATGCTCTCGGGGCACCCCATATGAGCCATGAGAGTGTATCGCAGACTCTGATTCGCTATGAACTGGCGGGGCAGGGCAGCCTGGTACTGGATGTGAGACTTGCACTAAGTCTCCAGCATGTTCACCAGCAGCAGAGTACCAGGACAGTGGTGATTCTGCCTGCTTGGCTTGCTATAAAGCACCTCTGGCTTTTGATGTACCTGGGCACTAACCTGGCTGAGCATTCGGACTCCTCACCCTCTGACAAAGGATGTCAGCCAGAGGAACAGGCTAAGCCACGCTGGAACACAGACTATGCACAGATCCTTTGCTGGTGTAAACTGGTGCAGCTCCACTGGCTTCCGTGCAGCAACCACCACTGACACCAGCTGAGGGTTTGACCCATGTGAGTACGTAGCACAGCGCGTGTCCGGAGTTCCTGCCCTCACATCCAGGGAGTTGATAAATGAATTTATCCTGCACACTCGACCCACTCATTTGCTTTCTCCCCACCAATCCATCTCCCCAGGATTTAGTCTTGCATCCCAGGCCACTGAGCTGCTTCCCACCACTGCTGCTTTCCTGTCAATCAGCCTGCTCCAGAAACCTGCCACCCTCTTTCAACCTGCAGTATTACTTCCAAAGCTGCCCCTGCCTGGAACCCGATTCACCTCCCCCTCAGTAGTAGCTGTGTCTGAGCCTTAGCTTGCAGAGCTGGGAAGGGGAGCTCCCTGTGAGGGATATGTTTGGTGAGCTCATTGATGGTCTGCTGCATGCTGTTGTCCTTCCATCTCAGAGCCCGTTGGCCCAGATGCTCGGGGATAGGCAGGAAGGCTGAGAGGATTGTTGGGCTCCTGGGCAATGTGGGGGAGAGAGGCCTGGCTTTATGCTCCCAGCAGGGGCAGGGGCCTTGGATGGGAGGGGCAGAGCTGGGAGCCTGGGGCCTTGGGTGCACCTGCCTCCTTTGCCCCCCATCAGCAGGCCTGGGCATAGGCAACATGACATGAACAGGATGTGGAGCCTGAGCACGGCTTTGGAGATCCACGCTGCAGTTCGTTTCCCCCCCTTGTTCCCTGTGTTCAGGGGCTGCCCGAGACGCCTGAGCTCCCCTTACCAGCGACGTTTCACAGAGCAGTTTGCTTCCTCGCACCAAGTTGCCGATCGTTATGTGAAAGTACGTGTTGCCGCTGCTCCAGTTGGAGATCTTGGTGAAGGGGTGAGTCGTGAGAATATCCTGAAAGGAGCAGAAGCCCAGTCAGATACTTCAGCAGCTAACTGCCCACTTCCCTCTGGGCTGCCCACCCCAGCAAACCCAAGACATTTCATGAGGTGAGATGGTTCAACCAGCCCTCACCCCCAGAAACCGAGAGGTGAGAGTGGGAAATACCAGCGGGCGGGGCGGCCCTAGACTAGCTGCCAGCAACTGGCACCCTGGGCGAACCATGCAATCGGCGCCCCCACCTCCAAACCCCTCAATGATATTGCGCCACCATTTGGCGCCCCATTTAGCTTGGCACCCTAGGTGACCACCTAGTTCACTTATATGGACGGGCCGCCCCTGCCAGAGGGGTTTCTTGCCTTTTTCCTATAATCGACAGCCCCTATTGGAGACAGGAACTAGAGGGAACAGAGGTCTGAGCCACTGGGCAATTCTTATGTGCTTACAAGGAGGTCATCTAGCTCAGCTCTTCCCTGGGTCTAAGCCACAGCTCTCTGCTGTGAATGAAGGAACCGGTGCTTTATCCAGCCTAGGTTTCCATGTCCCAAGCAAGGGTGCTCCTAAGTCTTCTGCCCTGGGAGGACGATTCCACAGCATAATGCAGCTCAGCGTCTGGGAGATCTTCCTGATATTCAGCCAAAATTGACTGTATCTTCATTTCATTCTGTCAGGCCTAACTGTAGCCCCTGGAACCCCTCTACACTATCCCCTGCTGTGCTGTGTACCAATGCCAGCAGTCCGTTGTGGCTCCCTTCCTCATCATTTAGCCAAGCAGGCTCCTCGCTCCTGTGAGACCGGATACCTAACACCGCACTGCATTAAACGAAGAGCCATTTCGCTAGCCTGAGCATATTTCCTAAAGTGAAAATGGGATGGCCTGGGGCTTGTCCGAGCCAGCCCCTTGCACCAGAGCGGCCCCCCCCCCGGGCTTGGGCTGACCCTCCTGAGTTCCACACCACCCACGGCTGGGGCTGAACCCCCCCCCCCAGTTCTTTGCCTTCTGTTGCTGGTGGCTGACTTCCACCCCAGGGGCCTGATTTCCAAGGTGCTGAGTGCCTGCAGTTCCTGGCGACATAAGAAGCAGTGGAGAGTCGCTCCGTACCTTTGCTAATCAGGCTGTTTATATAGAAGCCTAACGTTGCCTCACCCACACGTTGCTAACATTATCCCTTGGAAACGCGCGACCCTGTTGAACATAGCTGAGCTCACTGTGGGCAGTAACTTGGTGGTGTCGCCTTACCTTGGTTTTGGGGTCGATGAGGCTGACTCCGTGCTTGTTGATGGCAATTAAAAGGATCTCTGGGTAATTTGGCTCTGTGGTTTGCTGTGAGAAACGAGACAGAGCAGTCACATGACAAGGCCTGGCAGAGCGCACAGCTTGCGACGGGGGGTCCCTCCACGCAGTGTGGGGGAAGGCACGCCGTTATGGCGAGACCCCCCCACTGCGTTTTAGCTCACCCCTGGTTCGCTCTCAAATTATCCTTTTAAGGAAGCGCCACATGAATCAAGGCCTCTTCTCTGCTACGGTAACAGCTGTCCAGCTAATGGAGAGATGCCCCTCCCCTGCCCCATGAAGTAGTGATTGGCAGCTTTAAGTTCCTTCTTTTCCACTTCCTGCCCTCCCTACTTTGTCAATGGAAGCAGGTGTCAGGGGCCATCCTGCCCTTGGACTGGGTACGCTGGGATGTGGTGGGAAGCCCCAGCCGGCCTTTCCCTCCTTGGATCACCTCACCTTGATGCACTGACTCTCCTGCCCTTAGTGCCTCTGGCTTGCAGGAATCCTGGCCCAATGCCACCGCTCCCCTTTGCTCTACCTGCCTTCTGCTTTACTTTACTTTACTTAGTGCTGGTCAGAGAGGCGGCACACGCACTTCTGGGGACTCCAGCCCAGATGCTCTAAGACACGGAGGCACCTTACTCCCAAAGGCGGTAAATGGCTTTCAGGATCCTACAGCCCAGAGCCAACATGTGCAGAGGTCACACTGGCTTCCCCACACACCCAGCCATTCTGCCTCTCCCTTGTTGGGAAAAGGCCAAGTGAAGGGGTAGGGAGTAAGACAGGACAATGAACTGGAACACAGTGAGGTCCCTTCCTGGCTCATCCATCGACTCCCCCGGCTGACTATAGGCAGGGCGATTAAGGCAGAACTTTCAAAAGCTCTCAAGAGCCCAGCTCCCATTGAAAGTCTCATGCTCCCCTGTGCTTCAGTTCCTCATCTGCAAATTGGCAATAGTAGCCTTTCCTCCCACACAGATATGCTGTGAGGACAGATCCACTCCCGACCGGGTGGGCCTCACATGCGACAGTGAAGAGCTGTGACATTGCATTTCCTGCGGTTCCTGCTCCTGCCAGGGGACACGCACAGTGAAATCTGTACCTTCACTTCAAAGAAGGCCGATCCAAACGTAGGCCATTTGAAGACAATCTTTAGGAAGGCAAGCTTGGCTTCTTCTCTTGTTTTGCCTGCGTGCTTATTGAAATACGCCACAATAGACTGCAACAAAAATGATTAGGAGTTTGGAACGGGTGCCATATGAAGCGAGATTAGAAAGACTGGTAGTTTTCAGCCTAGAAAAGGGGAGACTAAGAGGGATATGATAGAGGTCTATAAAATCATAACAGGTATGGAGAGAATGAATAAGCAAAAGTTATTTACTTGTTCCCATAACATAAGAACAAGGGGTCACCAAGTCAAATTAATAGGCAGCAGGTTTAAAACAAACAAAAGTGCACAGTCAACCTGTGGAACTCCTTGCCAGAGGATGTTATGAAGACCAGGACTTTAACAGGGTTCAAAAAAGAACTAGCTTCATGGAGGTTAGAGCCATCAATACTTATTAGCCAGGATGGGTAGGAATGGTATCTCTAGCCTTTGTTTGCCAGAGGCTGGAAATGGTGATGGGGAGGCATCACTTGATGATTACCTGTTCTGTTCATTCATTCTGAGGCACCTGGTATTGGCCACTGTTGGAAGACAGGATACTGGGCTAGATGGACCTTTGGTCTGATCCAATAAGGCTGTTCTCAAGTAAAGGCCAAGATGACACCACTGAAGGGATTGCCAGACAACCTGGGAACTAGGCCATTTGAATACAAACAGCATCTTGCTACACAGATGTCATGTTATTTCTGCCGCAAAGCATCAGACTTTGCCATCCTGTCTGAACAAAAATCCACCGTGCCCTCCCCTGCACGTTAGCTATTGTGCTAGTGCAGACACAGGAGCCTGAAAACACCTCGCAGGTTATTTTTTCGATTACAAGCCATGACCGGTTTGAGTATATCCACAAGGACAGTCTTGTGGTGAAAGCCCTGGGCTAGCACATGGACCATCTGGATCCAATTCCCGGCTTTGACACTGATTCCCTCTGATCTGGAGCAAGTCACTTAATCTCTCTCTGCCTTGGTTCTCCATATGTAAAGGGCAGATAATCAATCTTCACTCCCTTTGTCTGTCTTGAAGGTAAGCTCCTTAGGACAGGACTGTCTCTTGCTATGTGCTTATGCAGCACTTCACAAAGCGGAGGCCTGATCTCTGCTGGGGCCTGCGTGCTATTGTAATCGTTACAAAGCTATCTGTGGTGTGGCCCGTGAGACATTTTGTTTGCTGTTGCTCATGCGCAGGGCTGCCAAGGTCTGCTCGTTTCTGCCCGTGTCATTTTTTCCCTATCAGTTTCACTAAAGTGACACACACGTAAAGCAAGGGTGGGTGAAGAGAGGTGCGTGCTGATGGCGCACAAGACTGACTGTGAGCTAGGTGCTCCCCCTGCATCCAATTCACACTTCTACGGTTCAATCGGCATGCCCCGCAAATTCTAGGGACGCAAGCACAGTTAGCAAAGCTACCCTATCCCAGGAGAACATCTTGGCTACAACAGTCTTGTGGCCCACTGAGATGAAGGAGGGCCACTCATGGGGCCCCTCACTAGCCTAGGTTGCCCGTCACTGGCATAGATTCTGTTACAGCCCCAGCAAGGCCTTTAACTCAAGCTGTGGCACTCCTGCTTTTTAGCTCTGGGGGTCCCTCGTTCAGTCCCTGGTGTGTCAGACAGGACGCTGGCTGTTACACAAGCTTATCGAGATGCTATACCAGCAGCACCACTCTCTGAGCCTGGCTTGGTCTTATCAAAGCCATTGCTTACCCTTTTCCAGTCGTCTGGAGAGAGCTGCCGGAGAAGATCCTGAGGCACCAGCTCCTTCAGGAGCTTGGGGATGCTGGGGAAGTAGGACTTGTCATCCTCAAACTTAACCTTGTAGATCAGAGCTGCCAGCTGAAAGACCTCTTCCCGGGTACACTTGTGGTAGCCACGCAGGTACTTTGGTAATTCCTGCACAGGAGAGCATTTCACATGGTAACGGGGAGGCCACAAACATCTAGGTTCTCAAAGACATCCTTGTGTCCCGAGAGACAGAGTCTGCTTGAATGACAGCACCAAGCCGTCCCAAGGCAAATGCCAAACAGACACTGGCTAAAGGAATCTCCATCACTGAAGGTATTTAAGAGCAGGCTAGATAGACATTTGTCAGGGATGATTTAGATGGTGTTTGGTCCTGCCACGAGGGCAGGGGACTGGACTTGATGACCTCTTGAGGTCCCTTCCAGTTCTAGTATTCTATGAAATCTAGCAGGTCAGCAGCTATGGAAGGAAGCTGTCCAAAAGCCGGCTGCTGTAGTGCAGTGATCTTCAGCCTTTCCCAACCCACAACCCAGCCCCCTCCTGGATCTCCCCTTCCACTTAGCCCCTTCCAGCTGCACAGAAAAGGCACAATGATGGTGGGATGGGGGTGGGGGCAAAGGGGAGTTGTGAGATCCAGACTGAGACCTGTTGCTATACTGTGGCAAGGGATCAGGGCTTGATACAACCCTGCCCGACATCTGGAATGCACCCAAGTCTAACAGCTTTGAAAAGATCTGAGTGAAAAGCATGGCTTTTTAGAGATGGGCCCAGCTAAAACACTGGCTCTGCACAGCCTGAGCCTTGGTGAAGCTCAGATCTGAACCTGAAGCTCAGTGTCACAGCTGGCTCAAAATGAGGGGAACCAAAACCTGTCCCCTAGAAGCCCACGAGAACTGTGGATAAGCTGGGACCTGATTCCGAGCCTGGCTCTTGTGTCAGGTCCCAGGCCGGCAGGCTCAGCCCCAATGAGTCTCCCCCTCTGCACTGCTAGTGGTGGGTGAAATGCAGCTGAGACCTCTCCCTGCTTTATTTTACACCTGTTTGTTTCCTCCTTCAATCACTTACTCTTCTGCCCTCTCAGCCTGAGAATTACAGCCAGCTCCTTGAGGGGTACCTTACACCACTGTTCAACTCTGCCGGCGTGGGTGGAAAGGTTTTCCTAAATCACCAGCTCCAGATTAGCTTGGTCACCGCTAGATGCTCATCCCTTGGCCAGATCCCTTGGCCAGATCCCATAGACGGCGACCGTTTTATCTCTCACTCAAACACACTTTGTCATTTGCCTTGGCCCAGAGGAGCTCAGCTGTTGAGAGGAGCCATGGATGGAGAATCACCTCTGAATTTGATGCATAATAAGAGTAATCTGGAATCTATTTTTTTGAGCTTCAAATCAAGCTTTCCAGTTCCCCTTTAAGCCATATCACCTCCAGAACGATTTACCAAGTACTCCTCATTTGTCAACAAAAGCATTTATGACATAATCAGCAGAGGCATGTTTGCATTTGAGCAACCGTCTTGTGGCGAATGACTGTAATCAACAGTGTGCGTGTGAATTTCACACCCGACAGCAGCTGGACTGACAGCCCAGGAGAACAGAGAACTTGGGATAGCTGCAGAACTAGTACAGCACTACAGAAGCCATGCCGCATTCTGCCCTGCCTCTGGCACTCCAACCTGCCACCAGCGCAGATCACCTCGACACGGAAACTGAAACGTCTCTGGAGTTACTCTGAACGTGGGTTCTCTGCTGAGACTGCCAAGGCAGAGGCTAATTAATGCCACTGACCCATGGTTTATAATGACCACAGCTGGACTAACACCTCCAGATGACTTAGTCCTCCTAACAGCCAGCACATGGAAAACTCTTTTTGTCACTACTGGCATGTGTTGGATTTGAGCTATTGATGCAGGAGGAAGAAGCCTTTTTACCCCATTACTAGTTCCCTGAGTCGCTCAGACCTCCCCCAGTATTGTAAACTCATGGAGTACCTGATAATAGTGGAAGATGGAGTCTGCCATTGAGTCCTTCCCAGGCATGGTGTTTGTCCACAGTTTTTTCATGAAGAACACTTGGTATGTGAGAGAAGGCACTATACCTGCAAAAAGGAATCCATTCAGCATTGACGAGGCTTGTAATAAATGTTTCAGCCACTAGGTGGAGGCCTGTATAATAGAGAGGCTCCCCTGTCTGGAGCAATTCATGGTCCTGGCTGCAAGGAGGATCAGAGAAGAACTCACAAGACTGTTAAAGGCCATGACTCAAGGGCAGCAGCAACAGAGTGGCTGCCTAAATTGTTCTATGAACTCTTAATTAATGCTCTTCAGGCTCTCACTTAAATAAGCACTGACTTCGCTACCAAATGTTGAATGAAAAGAGGATGGATTTAATTTCACTGCAATAGCATTACAGTATATGAAGGGGGTTTCTGGAAAATTACTTGGGGCCAGTCAGTGGGGCTGCATTTCAGCTAGCTGCTGAAAGTTTCTACATCTGCCAAAGCCTGGAAAGCAGCCACAAAACTTCAACCTTCAGGGGAAGTCATTTATTTGGAGGCATGATCTAGTTTATCTCTGCATGGCCAGCTCTCGGCACCTGTGAATTGTGTGGGCACAAAAGATTCTTGAGTCCCCTAACAGAAATCGGAACAGGATTAACTGGATACTGTGAAATTATTGAGAGTCATCAGGGCTAATATAAAATCTTAAAGATGGTAATACAAAGACAAGAAATACTCTGTAACTGAATGTCCAAAGAGGTAGCACTTGGAGGATTGCTTGGTGTTAGCTGTGGTGCAGTTCTTTCTAGAAGCTATAAGTAGCAAGAATGAAAGCTTGTCCAATGCCCATGGATGGATCATTTCTTAAGTGCAGAGCTGCTATTAATATAATTCACATACACACACACAGAACCCAAACGTTACACTGTGACAAACATTACAGATGCAGTTTTCATCATGGTCTTGTGGGCAAGAAGAGCCTTTTAAAATTGGTTTCAATGGGCTCTATGAGATCTCAGACCAGTACTGTACCCGGGGTAGGAAATGGCAGCAAAACAGAAGAATGACATCATTACCATCTTTTGCAGGTCTTGCTTTCTTTATCCAGTCTGTAAGATGTCTGACAAAGTCAAAGAAGAAATCTCCTTCGGGTACACTGATCACCTATGGAGAGATATCCCGCGATTAATAAAACTAACCAAACAATAGTCTGGCTTCAGCAGAGCACTGCTGGGCACACGGCGCGGCAAAGATGCAGAGCCGCCTGGCCAGTGGCCGAATGTGTCGTGCGCCGCTCACCTTGTCAGAGATTTTGACGAAGAGGCTGAAGCCCTCCGATGACTTGAGCAACAGCCTGCTGGAGATGTTCTGGCAGAAGTCCTTGGCTTTCGTGCTGGACTCCACTTCAAACGCCTGCAACGAGAGGTTGAACCCCTACCTCAGCCTCCGTTTTGCCCGCTCTCGCACACAAGCTTTGCTGTCCTGCTGAGGTCCAACACGGCTTCTCTGGGCAGTCTTCCCACCCCTCCCCCCCACCCCGATGCCAACGCACCCATGCCTTAGCTCAAGGGGAAAAAGGAGATGCCTAAGGTCTTCCTACTTCAGCAGCAGGTTCCAGTTCGTCTCTCTCTTTTCTGAGCAGCAGTCATAGTGCTCGGCTTTTGCTCCTGCCACCTCAGAGACTCAGGGCTTTTCCTCACACTCCCTGGGCTCACTGATACCAGTGGTCACTGATTTGGGGCCCTCCCACTTTGGCCCCAACCTTCAGAGGTGCTGAGCAAGCTGCCGCTCCCAACAACTTTAGCTGGAGTTAGGGGTGCACTGCATAGGAACAAGGTGCCCTAGGTTTGCAGACAGAGGCACCAACTTCCTGATTTCCCAGGGTGGTCAACCCCCATTTTGTCCCTGGCTCCGCCCCCAGTCCACTCCTGCTCTGCCCTCACCCCATCTCTTCTTGTCCCATTCTGCCTCCTCCCCTGAGTGTGCCCCCACCCTCCCTCTGCTTTTTCTTGCCTCTGCTCTTCCACTCAGCCTGCCTCCTGCACACTGCTGAACAGCTGACCATGGCGTGTGGGAGGTGCTGGGGGCGAAGGGGAGGAGCTGATCTATGGGGGTACTAGTGTGGGCTGAGCTATGCTTGCAGACACCGTTATACCCATGCAGGGACCCATGTTGCATTACACCTGTGCTCAGCACCCAGCTGATCATGCAGCCTTCACAGTGCAGATCCCCACTGGTCTCTAAATCCATGTCCCCAAGGTGCTGCCTTCAGGCTGCCCCATGGTGTGAGTGCAAAGCATTATCCATACCTCTAGTCACATATGGAAAAGGTTCTAGAGACATAACATGCCAAGGTGGCTGCGAAGATCTCCATGACCGACTAGAACACACGGGGCCACCTTGATAAAAGGGATACCCTCGATCGCCTCTTGTGTATGCCCAGCTTTGCACAAGCACCACTCGCTTGTGTGTGCATTCATCACCTTCTATCTCTTGTGCCGGCCAGAAGCAGCGTTTAGATGTGCACATCCACACAAGGTGATACGTGCATCCTTGCAGTATTAATCACTAGTGTGCAAGAATGGCACATGCCGGGAACTGCACACTGAAAGCTGCTCATGCATAACTATTCCTATTCATCTCCATGAGCATGCAGGGTGCTTAGCAGGCAATAAAAGACATGCTGCCTGCTGCAAAGAGCTGATAGTCTAGTTGAGATAAGACCATGAAGGACTGGGATGGACACTTCCATGTGTGGGGAGATCTACTTAAATCAGGGCAAAATCACACATTTTTCGCAGATTGGCCATGGCATCAATTGCAGATTTCACGGCTGTGTTGCACATCTGCAAAATTTGCTATTTATGGCACGACCAACCCATGAAAAATATGCGATTTCTCAAACTAGGGGTCCCAACATGAAAGGGGGCCACAAGCCTATTGTAGGAGGGGCCTAGTATAGCCACCCGAACTTCCCTGCTGCTGTTGGAGGCAGGGCTGCCTGACGCTGGGCATCAGGAGAGTGGCAGCAGCTGTCTGGGCACCCTGTTCTGAAGGCAGCGCCACGGCCAGCAGCAGACAGAAGAAGTATGGGTGGCAATACCACACCATGCCACCGTTACTTCTCTGCTGCTGCTGCTGGTGGCATGCCTGTCAGAACTGGGGGCCCAGCCAACAACCATCACTCTCCAGTCTGCCTTCAAATCTGTCGGAGACCAGATTTCACAGGGGAATCCAAGTGTCATGGTCCGTGATATGATTTTCATGGATGCAAGTTTGGCAGAGCCCTACTTTGACGGGGAAAGGCTAAGGCTACGTCTACATTGGCGCGTTTTTGCGCCAAAGCTATGCAAATGAGGC
>CM057845.1:302704156-302719048 GCA_030068395.1 Apalone spinifera
TGGTGGAATCTCCATCCCTAGAGGTTTTTAAGTCCTGGCTTGATAAAGCCCTGGGATGATTTGGTTGGGGTTGGTCCTGCTTTGGGCAGGGGGCTGGAGTCGATGACCTCCTGAGGTCTCTTCCAGCCCTAGAATTCTATGATCTGTGCTAGGGTGGCATAGTTGTGCCACTGTTGGCCCTGTGGTGTAGTCATAGCCTAAGTCCTTTAAAGCCAAGGAATTCAAGCCACCTGTTTTAACACACCATTATCTCAGCACAGTGATGCACTGACTCATTCTACTTTTCCTTACCTACTACTAGAGACAGCGGTGATCTCTGGGAAGGAGAGTTCTAAGAGGACTTGCTCTTGTTCATCCACAAAGTACACTCCGGTCCAATTAACAGCTACAATCACATCATTCTTGGGAAGGCTGGGCCCTGGGTTGAAGGCAGCATGTATGATAGATAAATGTGCAGGTAACTACCAGACTATAAATGTTAAAACCCTGGTTCAAAATGCTTTACAAACTGGACAAGCTTCTGGATCTCAGAGAGTCCCTACCTTGCTCATTAAAGGAAGTGGTAAATGCATCACAGCTTGAGACATTTATAGCCAGGCTCAGGAGCAGCCCTAGACTAGCTGCCAGGAACTGGCGCCCTACGCAAACCATGCCATCAGCGCCCCCACGTCCAAACCCCTCAATGATTTTGCGCCACCATTTGGAGCCTCATTTAACTTGGCATCCTAGGCGACCACCTAGTTCACCTATATGGACGGGCTGCCCCTGGCCAGGCTATACTGATTGCTGTACCAGGCAAGTCTGTGCCTTCAGAGGAAGGGAGTAGATCACCCAGTAGGTCTTGTCCATCTCTAGCATCTATGATACTCTTTTATCTCATGGATGCTCATCCTAAGGCAACACACTTTTTATCGGGTTACCTGAGAATTTGAAGGCTTCATAGAATCTAGAGAACAGCAAAGGCCACTTGAAACGTGCAAAATCCACCACTTCTTCCTTGACTTTTTTGGGGTCTGCTCTCTTCTGGGTATAAATTCCCTACAGGCAAACCAAACCAAAACCAGCATGAAACAACAAACCAAACCCCGGTTAAAGCTAGGAAGAGGTCCAATTAAAAACAATTCAATAGGGCTACATCAGTTTCACCAGCTGAAGATCTTAAAGCCAAGCAGTATCAGGATGAGGCCAACAGCTTAAAAAACATGCAGGGAAAGGAGTGGAAGCCCCAGTACTTGACTTATTAAGAGACTGGATTGGATAAAGGGATGGAGAATACACAGCAGGGAATGAACCTGCATTGGAAGGGACAGGGGAAGGTCTGATCCAATGGGACCTTTTAGCCCTCGTGCTTGCATGAACAATACCGTGTGGTGGAGACAAAGCCACAGGAGTCATAGTGCCTGATTCTCCAGGAGTATAAATCAGGAGCAGTTCTATTAAGTCCAGGAAGTTTCATGGGGCTCATACTTGTGTGAGCGAGAGGAAAATTGGGTCTAATGGTGTTTTTTCTCAAAATCTGTTGTAATGAATGAAGTCTCTGTCTGCCATCTTTCAAAGCTAGAAGGTTGTATGATCCAGAATGGATCTTTGAGGAAACCCTTGGCCGAGTTGTAGACTTGATCCTCGCAGGCTCCATTCAGTAAATCACTGGGTGTTAAGGTGTCCCATGTGTTTCTATGACACCCAGAACAATGGAGCCTCAATCCTGATCAGTACCTCTAGGCACTGCCATAACACCACCATATTCAAGTCCCATGATTTAAGGGGAAATTCTCAGAGAGTCTTACCTTGGAAAACTAGTATCTGCAAGATCTTCCTATCATTCATTTCCTGCTTCAAAACTCAGTGCTACTTTTGACGTGTCTCCCTCCTTCATTTGCGACCCAACTCACATCAAGAATGGCTATGCCCTCTGGTCTTTGCCCCTAGTGCTAACGTGAGGCTTGGAAGAAACTACTACTTCTGTCTCAGCCTCCGATGGAACATGCACTGAATCCCACAGGCTGATGCAGCCAAACGTTCTGACACAGACCCTTGCTGAAGCTCACTCCCTGGCCTCTTTCTGACCGAGAGCCAGCGCCTACCTTTTTATGGGCCGCTATTATGAGCTGAGCCCATTTTTCCACCGTTTTGGAAGCCGTAATCTCTCTGTCAGGGATGTAGGAGGGGATTAAGTTCAGGAGTCGCTCCAGCACCATCGCCGCCCCATAGTCAACATAGTACTGCTGGGAAGCCAGCTCTGCCAAGTCTTCTTCCTGGAGGAACCAACAAGGAAAGAAACTCCAAGGAGGGAGTCACTTTAAGCTCCCTTCTCCGGGAGCCTTTGCCGACACAGGCTCATCACTGATTGAATTTCAATGAGATTTCAACAGTATCAATGGACTTTAAATCAGGCTCTAAATGATAAATACTTTCTTAACTACCTGTCATTTCTATAGGCCCCACTTGCATTCAAGTGGGAGGAAGGCTGGGTCCCTTGTGCCTAGCAGGGATAGCTACAACTGTTACCTGAATTGAAAATCAATGGATAAAGGGGGAGTAGAGAAAATTCCTTTCTGAAAGTTGCTTATCAAAGTGTTACCTCTCATACCAGAAGTGTCTCCTGAATGCAGATAACATCTCGTTGGATGCTATGGCCATCTTTGCCCCAGAGCTGTGTCTACCCTGGCAAAGTGACCTGCTGCTGGCAGCTGGCATCAGCAACATTTTGTAACCAGCACTGAACAGTGTATACACACAGGTACAGCCTTAAAAACAAGGAGGAGAAAAGCATCCCAGCCCAGATCATTCCCAGAATCGCAGTGGTATTTAGGTCCCTCACTCTGTTGGAAGATCAGGGCCTACATTTTCAAAGTAACAAAGGTCTCTTAGGCTGGGAACCCAAATGCTGAGGTAGTGAGAATCACTAGTCACTTAAGCTAAACTTTGCTTTGGGATGCTCATGTGCAGCTCCCACTGATTTCAGATATTTGGGGGCCGTGCACATTGATTTCCTCTGTTTGTAGGTCAGCTCCTTTGACTTGGATAAGAGTTGTCTGTGAGTTTTTCTGGAGGTGAAACATGGCTCTTAATGTATGAAATTCATGGTGTTGGGTCCCTTACTAGTACACAGACAGACAGCACGAACAGGGTTCATTTTAAGGCAGCTGTATCCTACACGAGAACAGAATATTTCCGTGCCCCGCTTCCCCAGCCAGCAGACCACAGTCTGCAGCTGCTGAGGACTCACCTTGTCACATCGGTACTCCCCGAACTTCACGCCCCGGACTATCTGCTGGTAGATGAGGTTGGTTGCCACGTTGTCTTCGCTTGGATTGTGCCAAGGGGTGAAGATCTCCTTCCTGAAGAAGAGCCGCCAAGGCGCGTTGCGCTCCTGGGCTCCCTGCTCTTTGGCGTACTGCTCGCACTGAGACACAGCGTCCATCACATGGTCATTGCCGCTCCCCAGGGATGAGACCTGGTCAGAGCAAGAAGGGGATGGGGAAGGAACATGCTGATCACCATACAGGGCCATCCTGAGGGGAGCGTGGGGTCTGGGGCAACCCCTCCCCCGCCCCAGGCCTCACCCTTCCTCAAGTCCCACCCTACTCCACCCTCTTACTCCCTCCCCTGAGCAATGCGGCCTGGGGAATTACAAGGGCTTGGCGAAGTGGCAGCAGGGATCCCCCCACCACAATATGGGTGGGAGCCAGAGCAGCCCAGCAACCTGCTCCACCCTGCCATGCTGCCCTCTCCCAGCACGTGGAGCCCCGCTTCTATGCATCGGTGGGAAACGGAGTGCCCTGGGGCCAGAGTGCTCTGCTTCCCGTTGCCGTGGAGAAGCCAAGTGCAGCAGGGCAGAGCAGGCTGCTGGGCCACTTCCAGCCACGTGGTGGGTGCAGGGGGATGACTCCTGCTGCCATCGTGCCAGATTCCCATAAGCCTCCGGGTCTCTCCCGTTCATAGGATGGTTGGGGCAGCTGCCACAAGGGTCCCAAAATCACAGGACTTGGAGTGGCTGCCCTGATTCATCCAATGGACAGGACAGCTCTGTCACCATATTCTTAACAGCAGCTTTCATAATCCAATAAAAGGAGAGACCCATCGTGATTAAGTGGGATGAGAAAATGCTCTGCAAAGGAGCCTTTATTATTATGTATTATTTCTATGACTATAGCACTTAGGAGCCATAGTTAGGGGCCAAGCCCCACGGTGCTAGGTGCTGTACAAATACAGAGCACAAAGATGTCCCCTCCGCCTGCTAATGCATCAGAGCTAGAGCCTACAAGAGCACCAGCTTCTCCTAGACGGATGGTGGGGATGTGAGGGTTAACCCAGTCCCTTCTCTGCCAGCCAACTGAGGTGGCCAGCCATGTAGCAGAGAACATGCTGCACCCTCTGCTACCCGGGAGCTATGGGCTGATTCTGTCTCCCTGAGCACAATGCTTCTGGGAGGGCTCCCTAAGGCCAGGCAGCTCGCCCACCGGAGTGGTGTGTGAATGGTCCCATCGAGCCTTGGTTTGCAGGTACGATGCTGCCATTGCTTGTGCAGGCCCCACACCTGTGCTCGGAACATTTGACTGAAAGCCAGACTGAGTGCAGTCATCTAGACTAACCAGGAATGGAGGGTTACCTCTCCCCAGATAATACATGGGTACACGCATGCGCAGCAGGCCTTTGAAATGGCCTTTCCAAGGCTGACCGGGCTCTGTCCAGGCTCATGCAATGGAATGTTAATTTGTATTATACACTTCACCCACTAGGAGGCGCTATGTGTAGAATGCCTTCTTTAAGCTAACTCCAACCATACCCGGCATTGCATTAATGAAGTGCATCTGGTACAGGACGATGATAGTTTATTAGAAGTAGATGGAGTTACACGGACAGGCTGTAGCTACTGACTGACTGCATGAGATTTTATTCTCTGAAGGTGCGTCTACACAGCACCCTAAACTTGAAATAAGATATACAATTTGCACTATGCAAATTGGGTATCTTATTTCGATTGTATTTTGAAACAGTTTATTTAGAAATTTGGCGCATCTACACAGCACCAAATTTTGAAATAACCTGCTATTTCGAGACATCCCTTAACCCTCATGGAACGAGGGCTTCAGGGATGCTGGAATAGTGCGCCCTTTATTTAGAAAAATATTTTGAAATAAAGGGCGCGATTAAAAGACACTGGGTAGGTATTTTGGGATACCTTCAATATCCCGAAATAGCCACGCTGTCTAGACGTACCCTGACTGTTTTGCCTTTTCATTAGCGCTGACATTTACTCTCAGGGCAATGTATCTACCGATAGTCCCCCAACGTTCATTACTGACATAACAGCATAATGCCCAGATCCCCGCTCCCATCACAAGACAGAATTCGCCACCCTGCAAATACATATTTTATATATAAAAAAAGAGCCACTTTCCCCTTCTCTGAGAGGTCTGGGTCAGCACGTACCTTGTCAAACAGCGCAATGTAAAGCGAAAACCCAAATCGGTCCTTCAGGCTGATCTTGTCAGCTAACGAATTACAGAGCTCTTTAGCAGTAGTTGCAGAGTCAGTCAGCAGTGTCTTTGTTGTCCCATCCATAAACGTAACAGGCAGCATGATAGGTTTCTTGGACTTGGTTGCCTAGGAGATCAGGGTCAAACTTTTGAAGGCATTTGAACTTGAACTATTTGCCCATTTACAACTTTATCTCCCAACAATCACAGCACCTTTTCTGGCTCCATTTGTAATATTGCTACTATACACTTCTCCACAGCATAACGCAGGGTCACCACTTGAGTATTGGAGAGCAGCTGCAAGTCCCAGATTTTGTAATTAATATGGTTAATTGTCAATGGGTTCTTTTATTCTCTTCAATGGATACTGCATTGAGCCCTGGATGCATGTGCAGCATTTAACCTCTGTTGAGGCTTGGATAATACCCACTGCCTTGAACTAGATGGACCATAGTTCTATACCTCCTTCAAGATACAAGAAGATGGAGAAGAGTGCAGCCAAGAAGAACAGTAACAAAAAGTTTGAAAATTATGTGACTGATTCACATGTTCTCTATGAAGAAGAAATCATTTCTGCTTCTGAACAGCTAATCCTCAGGCACAATGTCCTGCTGCTAAGGGACTGTGAGAAAATGCTGAAACCTCTATCAGAATAGAGAAACTAAGGCCCAGGGGCTGGATGTAGCCCTCGGCTTCCTTGGATCCAGCCCCCAAGGCTCAGGACTCCTCCCCCCAACATTGGGACGCCTGTGCTGGCACTCCAGCCCCTCCACTGCACAGCTGGAGCACACAAAATCTACTAGCCTGGGCCCCTTAGGCTCTGGTGTGTGAGGGCAATGTGGAGAGTGTCCTTCTGCTTCTCAGTTGGGGGGATACATCAGTGAGGGTTTGTTTTTTGTTGCTTCTCTCTTGTGCGAGGCCCCTGACTTATTCAGTGACCCCCGACCCAGAAAAGGTTCCCCACTACTAGAGCTGGAAAGGAACTGTCTTTTATCTTCCATCAAGCACGGAAGACAAACAGTTCCACACAGTTTGTCAGGTTTATGTTGAAAAAAAATGATAACCTGAAAACCAAACTTCACGACCACTGAGAATATTGTTGATTCCCATTTTCAGGCATCAGGGACAGAAGAAAAATTTTCTACCAAAATCTGAAACATTCAGACAGAAATGGGCATCCTCTAATGCAAACTTCTGTTCAGTCAAAGGTCCCTTTCGACAAAATTTCAACACAACCTTTCTGAGGCGCTGTTAGTCCTAAGGGATTCGGCTGCTCATACCTGTAATTCTAACCAGCTGGGTGGCTGTGTCCTAGTCCCATTTGCAAATGTCCTCCTCAGTCTCTCTTCACAATAGGGAGCGTAACCAGGAGGACCCCCATTGATGAAGTTCCTTAAATACTGTTGTCAAGAGAGAAAGAATTGGTTACTCTACTGACAGTTGCCATTGGCTTCAACACAGGTTCATGGCTCCATTACGAAGACTGCCCACCCAAAATGTTATTGCAGCACTGGCCAGAAAGGGAGATTAAATCAAATAGACCTGCCATTGCCACTGCAGAAAGCTTGGGCATTGGTTCACCTTGGTCTCACCTATTCACTGAATGTGGTTCATAATAGTTCAATCTCCCGAGGGCTTTAATACAGGTTAATGGGCTTGAGGGCATGTAGTGGCCATACAAGTCAGACTAGATGATTTGGTGGATGCTACTGACTTTAAACACTCTGACACAATGAGTATGTCTGCACTGGAGCCGGAGGTGGAATTCCCAGCGAGCGGAGACGTACACGTGCTAGTTCAGGTCAAGCTAGCATGCTAAAAACAGAAGTGGAGGTTGCGCAGCATGAGCAGCAGGATGCACTAATTGCCTGCATCCATGCCTAGCATCTCAGACGTGATCTAGTACGTGCCTAGCTAACAATGTGACAGCAACACTTTGCTAGCTCGATTAGTACTAGCATGGGCACATCTCAAGCTGGGAATTACATGTAGACATGTAGACACATGCTATGACACACAAAGAGACAATAGTTGGATACCATATTAATACATTAGACAGGTGCTCGTGTGCTTAATATTTTTTTAAAGCATACATTTGAAAGAGGTCCAATCAAGGGCTTTAGGAACTTCACCATCTATTTAAAATGCAACCACATTAATTTGGAAAAAAAAAAACCCAACGGCCTCCCCAAAATGACAGACAGAAAATACGCTATAAATAACTTAGACACACAGCTCTATAAAGCATAACTCGGATACTGTATACATCACATGGATACTGTATACATCACTTTGCTGGATCTATACATCATAACTTCGAGAGACACTCTACAAATAACTTAGATAGGTAAACCGACAGATGGAGAAGATGAATGGTAGCCACTCCACAGTTACAGCTGCAACATTGTACATTTTATTTCGGCATCACCTCTAAAATCGACACCCACAAAACTAACGACTTTGGCATTAGTGGTAAGGTTTGGGACTGATGCAGAATTTTTCTATTAACTCTGAAATAAATCACAGTAAGTCTTCCAGGTTAACGTACAGGTTGCACCTCTATAAACCAGAACTCTCTGAGTTGACAACATCCGTGGTCCTTCTGCATCACGGATGTTCCAGGATCAAAGAGTCCTCGCATAGGGGACCAAGAGCCCAGTGGTATGTGGGGGGGAGGGGGGGAGGGGTGACGTGGGGCTCAGCTGGGCTGCAGAGGGGTCCGGGAAGCCTGATGGGGGAGAGGCAATATGGTGCTATGCAAGGGGAGGGGGAGCGGCCACAGCATGGTGGGCAGAAATGACCTCCCCTGGTCCGGAAAAATCCCTCATTCAGGACCAGTCAGGTCCCAAGGCTGCCAGACCAGGGAAGTCCAACTGTACCTTCAAAACGGAAGCATTCACCAAAAATCTACTAATATTTTGGCCATTTTATAGTTAAAAAAAGGAGAATGAAGGAAACATAAAATATAGCGTGCATCCCCTTAACTAGTTTCTAGCCACTAGGCTGCCTGGCCACTGCAGGCCCTATCACATAGCAAAACTGAACTCACCTTGTAATACAAATGTGCCAATGCAGCACATGCATTGATGGAGTGTGAAGAAACCCCATCTGCATGTGCAAACTAGCCTTTGTATAGTCTTATGGAGTAACTGCACACATAAACAGGCAGTCTGGATGTGCAAATCCTACTTGTGCAAGAATATGGATGTTTGGCTGCCTGTAGGTGCCTTTTCTTTGCAGAAGCAACTGAGACACATGCATTTGGAAATTTGGCCCCCAAAGTCCCTGCTTTCTCACATACAGACACTGCAGCTGTTTTCTTGGAGCCCTCTTCTGTGGGAGCAATCTGTTTGTATAGCAGCTTCCTTTAGGACTGCTAATTATTCTTGGCTATTATATGCAAGACAAGAGAGAGGGCCAGACTGCAAAGCTGGGATCTGAGCATCTCTAATTTTCAGGTGTGCTTGGATCAGCTCATTGTAGAAATTCAGATCAGCTGTGAAGTTCGGCTCTAGATTTGGATTCAAATTTCAGCAAGGCCTTGAGATCCAAGCTTTGGTTTCAATGAAAAATACTATTCCCCAGTCATTTATTCTTCTTTATAATTAGATGATTTGCTTAGAAGAATAGTCTTTTGGGTCCCAGTTCAGTAAACTGCATAAGCACTTGCTTAACTTTAACTTGAGTTTAACTTCAATGAGGCTTAAGCACGTGTTCAAGTTCTTAGCTGAAAAGGGGCTTTTATTATATTACAGCTTCCCTTTCAAATCAGAACCCATGTGGAAAGGGCAGTCATGACACAGTTAAAAGAGCACAGTTCTATCTGCTTTGAAACCAAACCAGCATTGTGAAAGGAAACGTATAAGTAGACATGCCAGGAAAACGATTAATAACATTCATGCTTTACCTTCACAAACTTTTCAGAAGGAGCAAAGCAGCCCACGCACAGTGACATCAGGATCCAGCCTCTGGCATGGCTGCTTTTGGAAGGGTTCTGGGTGAGCTGTTTGCAGATTTGACAATAGATTTCATCCCTGCAACAGAAATCAGGATTAGATCCCAGCCAATTTATTCAAAAAAATACCATTTCCCTCTCAGTGGGTCCCTGATCCATGGGAATCTTTCTAATAATTTCAGTGGCCTCTGGATTAATTTGCTCCCTTTTCTTGTGAAATCTGCTCTCAGGTTTGAAAACTGGATATTAAAGGAGCTGCTTTCTTTCAGATGGGACATAAAATCAGACCCTGACAGCTTGGTAATTAAAGGTCCCATGGTATTAACCTTGATGCCCTGACCAATTCTAACTCTGATAATTACATACCTCCCACAGAAATACTCCTTGCAAATGCAAATGAAAATGGCATTCCTCTATGCTTTTGGCTAAGATCAGGGTCAGTGTATGAAGGTAGGGCTGCGGGAGGCAAACCCCCAGCCCTGCCCCCAGCCCTGTCCCTTCTGTCCACACTCCGCCCTCCATGGGAGTCAACCCTCACCCCCCAGCACCTTGGGGAAGGAGAGCAGCGCAACGCCCTACCCTCCCTGGCCCCAGAGCATGGGGAGGGCAGGCGGCATCAGGGCCGGCCTGAGCCCTTTTGGTACCCTGGGCCCAGACGCGCGGCTCATGCATGGGCCTGCCTCTGGGGCGTGGGCCCGCCCCCCCAAAGGAGCGTAGGCTTGCGCACATGGCGCATGCGCAGGCCAGCCACGGCCACTGGCACACAGCCCGCCCCCAGGGTGCACAGCGCATGCGCTGCCCAGCCCGGCCTGGCCAGCGCTGCTGGCGCACGCGCCGGGCCATGCAGGGCCCTGCATCCGTGAGGAGATGGGCACTGCTGGCCGGAGCCGCGGGGCCGGCGCTGCAGGCGCCGGGCATGCGGTGCCTGATGGCAGCTGTAAGGGACGCCACGCGCCCCTTACAGCTACCATCAGGTGCCCCCCATCGGTTGGTTCCCTGGGCAGCTGCCCGGCTCGGCCATGCCTCCGTCCGGCCCTGGGCAGTATGAGGTCCGAGCCTCCTTGTCCTGAGAGCACAGGGAGGGTAGGCGCTCGGGGGCAGCAATACGCCTCCAATATGCCTACAGTAGATATTCTGAGAGCAGAGTCTGGGTGGGGCTAGCCTGGTAGTTTGGGAAGACAATGCCTTACCCCGCAAATATCCCATGCTTCATTAGCATAAACATGGCCGCCACTTTTTTCTGAAACGGAGTTTTTTTGAAAAAAATGACCGTCTAGACACAGATCTGTCGAAAGTAAACCCTTTTTTGACAGATCCTGTAAACGTCATTTTTTGAGGAATACAGGATTTGTCGAAAAAGGGTTTATTTTTGACAGAGCCACGTCTAGACTGCCATCTTTTTAAAAAAAAACTCCGTTTCGGAAAGAAGAGGCGGCCATGTTTATGCTAATGAAGTGCGGGATATTTAAATCCCTGCTTCATTAGCAATTTCGATGTGCCTAATCTACATCTCTCTGTCTCTCTGTGTGTTGTTTGTGTAAGGAACTTTGTGAGCATTTGGGAAGAATGGCAAAATATACACGACAGGCTTTGTGGGTAATACAGCTCTAGTTGAGAGGGCCCAACATATTCCATTAGAAGGCCCTGTTTTCAGTTCTTTAAAACTTGGCCACATTTTAACTGCTTGGGCTGAAATTTTTCATGCCATTTTTTTTTTAATTTTGGAAAAAACAGTTCAGTTGTTTTTCAGAATGAGGTCTGGGAATAAAGACTTGCTTTGTCCATGTTAAAAGCTTTTTACACCTGTTTTGTCAAGAAGCTCTAGTGCCTCCATGCCTTGGAAGAGGGATTTAAACTTTGGCATGAGGAATGCCCTGGGGTCAGGGCATTTTTTGCCCTCCCATGAAAATCCACCAATATTTGGCCAAGTTATAAGCCTCTGAAAATCCTAGTTTACACATGCTCAGAGGAGTTTGGCAGTTGAATTCTCCAGAGTCTGCCTGCATACTCCATCCCCTTACAGCCACAGTTTGTTACCATGCACTCACAAAAGTAGCTGAGGGCCGTCTGTTCTGAGCATATCAAGCACAACAGGCTGAATTAAGGTTGCATGAGCAATCATAATTCTGGATTTCCCTATCTTCTGCGTTTTGACTTGGCAACTGCAACAATGTTCTTTCAACATAGTTTTTTGTATGCATTAAAAGAAATTTAAGAAAAGAAGACTCTGCAATTTAGGAAGTAATAGCTTAGATAAAAATAAGCAGCAAAATGAATGAATGAATAAATGAATGAATGCTAATAGCTGGGAAACTGATCCAAAGTCCATTAAAGTCTATCTCAGCCTTTCCACTGACACCTATGGGCTTTGGATCAATCCAAAATGAACATCTAACAAACATGATGGTAGACCAGCCCTGATCATACAGGGGAAGAGAACTCAGGGTATGTCTATACAGCAAAGTTATTTCGGAATAATGGCCATTATTCCGAAATAACAATGTGAGCGTCTACACAGCCATTCCATTATTTCAAAATAATTTTGAGATAATGGACAGCTTATTCTGAAATGTATAAACCTCATTCTATGAAGAATAATGCCTATTTCGAAATAAGGCGTGTGTAGACGCTCCACTGCTGCTATTTCGAAATAGCTCTTCACCAGGGCCATTCTAAGTTATTCCTCCCTAGTGCCTCCTGGGGCTCTAAATTGAGATAGCACGTCTACATTAGGGAAGCCTGCTTTGGACTAATTTTGAGGCTTCCCTATAGTGTAGAGTTGCTATTTCGAAATAATCTACTTTGGAATAACTATTCCGGAATAGCTTATTTCGAAATTAATGTGCAGTGTAGATGTAGCCTCAAAGAACAGTGTAGTAACCGAGAATAACTGGAAAAAAACTGAGCACAATCGTCGACTCTTTGCACTGATTTCTAACCTTAATGCTGGTCTGAGGATGCCATTACCAATAATGAAATGCAGCTTCTCCAAGTTGGAGGTGGGTCGGTCTTCAAGCATGCTGTTGCCTTGGAGGGTGGACTCACCATCATGGAGTCTCTTTGTCACCTGTCAACCAAAGACATTGTTTTCTTCTGGATATCTTGTTGCTATGGTTCTCCCCTCCTACATCCCATGCTTCTGTGAATGGCTGCTCCCCCAGGCAGGACTCTGATCTAGCCATGACAGTTCCCAGGAAAACTCCCTCTCCTGTTTATTCAGAGGGCTTCAATTTTACCCTCTAACTGAAATGTAATTTGGATGCTTCTCTTTTTTCCACAACAGGACCTGTGGGTCACAACTCTGAGTCTTGCCCTCACTCAAGTTAAATCTATTGAAAGGCAATGGAGTTACACCAGTCTATAACTGATGAGGATATGGCTCCTGATCTCTTCTCTATTTAAACATCATTAAATAAATAATAACATGATTAAAATATGCTTCATGAGCCAGACTCACAACACCGTGGCTGTAAGTGTGTCAGCATATCTATGGTTATGATCAGGGCTCGACAAACAATGTAATTTACTTGCCCGTGGCGAGTAGATTACACCCCGGAAGAGCCGGCACAGAGTGATCTGCGCATGCGCAGAGTGCAGAACTGCGCGACTGGCAAGCGGGGCTCACTGACGCTCGGCGAGCCCTGGTTATGATTCTTATTATTTATTGATTTCCTCTGTAAGCGCACATCATTGAATCATACACACATTCAAATGGAAGGGACCTAGATAGGTCATCTAGTCCAGTTCCCTGCACTCATGGCAGCACTAAGTACCATTCCTGGCAGCTGTTTGTCTAACCTGCTCTTATAAATCTCCACTGATAGGTATTCCACAACCTCCCTAGGCAATTTATTCCAGTGCTTACCCACCCTGATGGTTAGGAAGTGTTTCCTAATGTCCAACCTAAACCTCCCTTGCTTCATTTAAGCCCATTGCCTCTTGTCTTATCATCAGAGGTTAAGGAGAATAATTTTTCTCCCTCCTTGATGTAACAACCTTTTAGGTACTTGAAAGCTATGATGTCCCCTCTCAGTCTTCTCTTTTCCAGCCTAAACAAACCCACTTTTTTCAATCTTTCCTCATAGGTCATGTTTTCTAGACCTTTAATCCTTTTAGTCACTCTTCACTGGATTTCCTCCAATTTTTCCACATTATTCCTAAAAAGTGGCATCCAGAACTGGACACAATATCCACCTGAGGCCCAATCAGGGCAATATTTTGCTTATGACACTCCTGCTAATAGATTCCAGAATTTTTTCTCTTTTTTTATACTGCTGTTCACTCATATTTAGCTTGTGATCCACTATGACACCAGATCCTTTTCTGCAGTACTCCTTCCTAGGGTGTCATTTCCCATTTTGTATGTGTGCTACTAAGAGCTTGTCTATACTTACCGGAGGATCAATGCTCCAGTGATCAATCTTCCGGGGTTCGATTTAGAGGATCTAGTAAAGACCTGCTAAACTGAACATTGAGGGTGCCCCCATCGACCATGGTACTCCTCGCAGTCACGAGGAGTAAGGGAAATCAATTAGAGAGTTTTTCCTGTCGACCTTTTACTGTGGGGCCACCCCAGAAAAATCAACGTGAGGTACATCAACTCCAGCTGTGTAATTGTCATAGCTGCAATTGCGTATCTTACATCAATTTTCCCCGCCAGTGTGGACCTGGCGTGAGTGTTCCTTTTCAAGTGGAGTACTTTGCAGTTGCCCTTATTTAATTTCATTCTGTTTATGGCAGCCCAGTTCTCCAGCTTCTCCAGATCATTCTGAATTTTAATCCTGTCCTCCAAAACACTTGCAACCCCTCCCAGCTTGGTATTATCATCTGCAAACTTAATAAGTAAACTCTCTATGCCACTTGTGCCACCCAGCTGCAAAGAATTTCCTCTCACCTCTTCAGTCAGTTTGGATTTCTTCTTGAGAGTCAAGGAGACCAATTTGTGCCGCACACTGTTCTTCTTGTGGCCATCTATGTGAGTGCTCTGCGAAGAAAGGAAGTACTGCCTTATTCCCGGGACAAACACAGCCTTGCAGAGTGGGTTTCTTGTATGTCTTGGTCACCAGTTTTTTGAAATGGTGATATTTCCAATGGATTCTGAGCACCGATTTCATATTTCTGAGAGATGGGCCAGAATCAAACCCCTAGATGTAAACTGCTTCAAACCACTGGTACCTCTCAGATTTGGATTTCAATTTTGCAGCTGACCTCTGTCTCTTTAATATGTCAAATCAAAACCTGGATCAAAATGACTTCAAATTTTAGGAAACTTTGACATGAAGGCAAATTAAAACTCAAACCCATCTCTAATACTTAGTATATAGATTAGAAGCAGAGGGTGTGTATGAATATCCATCCATCCATTTAAAAGTCTCAGAGGGGTAGCCATGTTAGTCTGTAAGGGTACATCTACACTAGCCCCCTAGATTGATCTAGGGAGGCTAATGAGGGCGA
>CM057845.1:302719148-302730634 GCA_030068395.1 Apalone spinifera
AAAAACTTAAAAAACAACGAATGGTCCTGCAGCACCTTAGAGACTAACAAAAAAGCTCATGATACTATCTACATTTTTTATTAGTCTCTAAGATGCTGCATAGGGATGTAAACGACTAGTCGAGTCAGTTCTTGACTAGTCTCTTCCCCCCATCCTCGCTGCCTTTGATACAGAGGCAGCAAGCGGGGGAGCAGGAGCTGGTACTGGGGGGAGCTGACTTAAAAGTTGGTTTTCCCCAGGACCATCTCCACAGGGGAGGCAGAGGTGCAGCAGGAGAAATGGCACGACTGCTGTGCCTCTGCCTTTTAAATGTAGTAAGAGCCCTGTGGGTGCGAGAGGGGACTGCGAGTCTCCACTTGCCCTGGGTTCCCCGCTGTGCCTCTGTCTTTTAAATGTAGTAAGAGCCGCTTGTGGCCACGGATGGCTCTTGCTACATTTAAAACACAGAGGTGCAGTGGGGATAGAGAGCACCCCCCCCCCCAATCAACTAAGCGATGGAAATTCCATTGACTACTCAATTAGCTGATTAATTGAAATTTAACATCCCTAGTGCAGTTTTTTAAGTTCATCCACCCGTTTCTAATTTAATCTAGCCTGGTATTCATACCACCCAGAGAAATGAGTACATTAGTATCCGAGTGGGACAGTTTGTCTCTGATCTAAATACACTGTTAAAATTTTACTTCTTGTCTCGAGGGGCTCTATTGGTGCCACAGACTCCTGAAATATGCTCTTCTGTCCAATGAAAAAATAAAAAATGGTTAATGATACAGAGCAAATCTTGATTCTTCGTGTATATTTTAACATAATGAGATACCAGTGTAGATTACTTTCCTCATGAGCTTTAATGAAATTGCTACATTATATCTTTGTTTCTGGGAATGTGACAGGAACCAGGCATTTTATTTATTTACATCTACAAAAAGTGTTAAACAGAAGTGCCTGTTCCTAAACTCTAAAGGACCTTAATATAATTGACAAACATATCTAAGGGCAGCAGTTCTATTTATCATATCCTACTACCAGCAAGCCAAGCCACTGAAAATGTCTTGCCACCTTGAACAAAGCAGATTCTCAAAGACAAAGGCATTTAACTACCAGAATGCAATGACCAGTGATCTATCTAGTTTGATGTCCTGCTTATGGCAGCAGCCAAAGATGGATTCTTATGGTGAACATAAGAACGGCCATACTGGGTCAGACCAACGGTCCATCTAGCCCATTATCCTATCTGCCAACAGTGGCCAATACCAGATGCCCCAGAGAGAGACAACACAACAGGTAATCCTCACGTGATCCCTCCCCTGTCACCTACCTCCAGAGAAACAGAGGCTCGGGACACCATTCCTACCCATCCTGGCTAATAGCCATTGATGGACCTAACCTCCATGAATCTGTCTAGCTCTTTTTGAACCTTGTTAAAGTCCGAGCCTTCACCACATCCTCTGGCAAGGAGTTCCACAGGTTGGTGAAGTGTACTTATCCCAAAATAATCTCATGGTGCAATACCATTTACCATAGGAGTCATTTTCTCCTGACTCCAACAGTGGTTGAAACCCACATGACAATTCCAAACCTTACTGCTCCTGCACATCTAATACAAATATATGTTCATTTAAATCAAACCAAAACACTCCATCACACACACAATTCTTCTCCCGTCTGGGGAAAGGATGAGAGAGAGAATGAACCACACATGACATGTTAATCACATAGCTTAACACATTAAAAATCATAATACCTAGTTCTGCTATGGGGTTTAGGGTGATAGAAGAATCTATATGGACTAGAATTTATACTTTGAAACATGAGGGTTGATAGCTTTTGTAGTTTTCTCCTTGCCAGCCTAGTTGCAAATGAAACTTACAAACCCATTTGCCTCAATCAATCCCATCAGCAACTTGTTCACAGATACATTTCTACTTTAATGAACTGTACATCAAGAATACTAGCTCCTTTACAGCTATAATGTTAAAAGGAAAGAGGAATCTCACCTCTCCTTCCCCCTGCAACGCCTGCAGCTCCTTTTTATAGGTCTTTTTCCCTAGAGTCTCATAGATTTTGGTCATCACTGGAATCTTCTCGCTGCCGTCGCTCATAGCTGTATGGTATTTAGGTTCAGGAAGGTCTCCCATGAAACGAAGGATAGTGATCCAAACCGCAAGTGCCGCCTATTTGCAATAAAGGTGTAATTTACTAGAGTTCTTGACTTGGTCTGGGTTAATAATAATTAATTGCATGCATTATACTGTAATAAAGCTGTGGCTACCAGTGACTGGACCCATCCCAGCACTAGATACTTCATGACAGCATGGATAATACTTAAATCCTCTGCTCCAAAAGCACAGGCCTTTGCTACCTCTCATTAAAGTTGAGCATAAATGAGAAATGTCCCAAATTACATAATAAAAAAATTGAGTCCTTGCCTGCTCAAAAAAACAATCAGACTTTGTATTAATACCAAAAAAGAATTTCCTACTAAGTTGAAGTTTTCTGTCCAATCATGCCTTAGACACATGAACTGAAAGGCCAATAGAATAAAAACAAAAAAGGAGGATAGGAAAATCCATCTTGTTACTTAAAGTAAGGCCACTAAGGAGTTTGGGCACAATTCTCCTATACAGTTCTTGTGCACATCTTGTCTATGTGGCTCCCGGCCCAATCCCTAGCAGACATAGTGGGCACAGTGAGAGTGTGTCTGACCACAGATATCAGATTTTGAAAGGGAATGTGAACTGACTTCCCACCTTGGCTACATCTACACTGCAAGGTTTTTGCACCAAAATGGCTGTTTTTGCGCAAAAACCTGTGGTGCGTCCACACCTCAAATGCGCTTTTGAACAAATAAATTGGCAGTAAAACGGCAGAAGAGAGGGCTTTTTCCTGTGTAGGTAAACCTCCTTTTACGAGGCATAACTCCTTTTTGTGCTACAGCTATTGTGCAAAAAGGCAACTGTGGACGCTCCACAGGGTTTTCTTGTGCAAAAAGAGCCTATCCGAAAAAGCACAGGTGATTTGATGGCCATTCTGTGAATGGCCATCAGAGCTTTCTTGGGCAAGAGCGTCCATGCAGTGCTCAAGCACATTGCACATGGGCCAACATATGAGCATTGTAGAAAGGGTGACGGCTACTTGCCCAAGAGAAAGAGAAGCCATCAGTGAATGTCACACAGGACGTCCAATGGCAGGTAAGAACTTTTCTGCTTAACTAACTTCAGATTCTTGCATTCAATTGGGATGAACTCAAACAGGTGTCCTAGAAATGAAGGGCTCCAAAACCTATTACAGACCCCTGAACCAGCCAGCCCCATTCACATGTCCAGGACATTTATGGAATATTTCCTTACTCACCAGCTGGTCTCCTTCATCCTCGTGGTACAGAAGGGGCTGCTTAAGAGGACGGCGGATGTACGTGTGCGTTGTTGTGCCTTGGAAGTAGGTGGCTGCAAACTTTGCAAATTTGTACTCCGAGAGGTCTTCCTCCTCTTCCTCAGGGAGGGGCAAACTTGCATCTAAATCCTCTTCCTCTACCTCCTTTTGGGCTCGCTCAAGGTCCTGGAGAAGGAAGAAAATATACACACCTGATATAATGCCTAAGCTCTTTCACCCTGCACTTGACCTTGCTCCTGGTTCTGCCACTGATTTCAACAAGGCCAGGATCCGTTCTTTGGACAAGAATAGGCACACAGGACCCATCCAACTCCCTCTGAAACCAGTGATTTCAAGGCATGCTGGATCAGGGCCTACGTAAGGTCTGGAGATACTTCTTTCTCCTGAGAAGAACTCCTGCATGGGACAGATGCCCAAAGGCTGCAGCAGAAGCAGCACATGTGAACACGTTGGAAAAGGGATTATGAAGAACGCTCCAGATTAGGACAACAGGGTGATGACGCTGAACCAAGATGGGATGGATCACAATCTGTCCCAATATGCTACCCTGAGCAACACCAGCAAGCCCCGTCTATTGCTCCATTCTCCAAGCAGTACCTCAAAGCCATTGGGTGCTTGTCCTTCTTGGCCTGGCAGAGAAGAAGTGGTCCCCAGGAATCCAAACATTTTGTCCACCATATCCGAGTCATTCACTGGCTCATTTCGGGCCTTCTCCATTTTGTCTAAGAATTCCTTCTTCCGACGGGCTTCCTCCTTTTCCTTCACCTCTCGCTCAGCATCTTCCCGGGCCAGCTGGGCAAGGCGTACCTAGAAGAGAAGAGTTACACTGTCTAGAGTGCATTCTCCGGCAAGCTGGACCTAAATTCTGCAGCATGGACCCTTGGCTTTGGAAAGGAAGGACAATCTTGGGATTAAAGCACTAGGTTGAGACTTAGAGAATGTGGGATGAATTCCCACTTCTGACTTTCTGTGCAATCTTGGACAGTGCACTTAAGTCTGAGTCTCAGTCTCCCCACCTGCAAAATGGACACATTGATGCTTCTTGCTCCCTTCTTTTTTCTATTTAGAGTGCAAGGTTCCAGGTGCAGGACTTTTACTATATGTATGTACAGCACCTAGCACAGTGGCAATGTTTCAGTCTAAAATTGGGGTCCTTTATGAAGTCCCATAATACCAAGAAGAATAATCATATTCTGTAGTATTCTGGTGTCAGGCTGGAAATTCTGTGCTAGTTTCATTCAAGTTAAAATAATGAGGGTTTTACTGAATCAAATAGGAACAATACAACAGGATGGCAAGTCCTCATCCTATTTATTAAGATGCTGCCTTCAACTGACTTTACTCCACCCCTACTCTTTTCTGCAGGAGTCGAATCAGGCTTGTGAAATAAAGAGAAGCCAAGAAAAAGAAAAGTCAGAAAGTACTTGGTGCTTCTTTTCTGCTTCCTCTTTGGCTTTCTTGGCACTCATTTCCTTCCGAAGTCGTTCCTCTTCTGCCAGACGAAGCTTCTCTGCTTCCAGACGGCGGCGATACTGAGAAACAAAACACAAGTGGGCTTTTGAAAAGGTGTGTAGGCCTTTTGCCCTACTAACATCTGGCCCACAGGAACACGCCGTACAGACTTAAACACAGCTCTGTCCCTCAGTATATCTCAGGAACATGAACGTAATGGGTGTCAGCTTCTAGTCAGAGAAAGGCTACCAGGTTTCACATTGCTTTCTAGTTTTGATTCCATTCTGTTAAGAGCTTGAGAAAAGAACTGGTATTCTACATTCCCTTACAAAGAGTCAGTGGCCTATGCTAGAATGATCTGCTTCTCCTCCATGATATTTAGGGGACGGACCAAGAGGGTAACCATAGACCTTTTGTATCCTGGAACAAACATTGAAGAATGTCCAAATTAGCTTTTACATACATGTTAACTAACTCCAGTTAATTGGCAACAGATTAACTCCAGGTTAAAAAACCCTAGTGTAAACATTCCCTTTGACAGAGACTCTGACAGCTAGACAAAGGCTGTAAGCAGTGTTTTTTTTTTGTTAAAAAAAAAAAAGGTGCCGGTACTCCAGGGGAAAAATTGTTGAGCAAAACAAACAAACAAACAAACAAACAAACGGCAGTGGGGCTGGCCTTGCCCTTTTAAGAGATGCAGCCCCTTTAAGAGATGCAGCTGTTGTCCATTTTCATTACAGAGGTGCCAGTACGCTCCATTCTTTCCAGGTAACCTCTGACTGGAGGTCAGAAAAAAAGCACAGGCTGTAGGATGGAGGCTATAGAGACTATCAGACTCTGGGGAAGCTAGCTCTGTTGGCCCTGTTAAATGGCTGCTTCATCACATGTGCTAGCAAACAGCATTTCATGCATAGTACTTACTTCTCCCTTGAGGCGCTTATACAGCCTCCGGGCAATCATACCCCTGGCATAAGCCTGCACAGTGAAGACAGCCCAAAGGCGATGGCGGAAGGCCATGCGCACCAGGAAACCCCGGCACCTTGCCTGGAACTCAATGATCCGCCTGCGAGCCATGTGGTACTGCGTGTGGAGCTTGCGGGAACGGTAGAGGGCCTGAAGCCTGAGGAACCCAATCCTCATCTGCAAAGGAAACAAGAACGCTGAGGGCCTGACCTGCCATAACCAGATTTACTTCGCTCGTCTGCCGCCTGGCAGCTGAAAATACAAACCTGCTGAAATCAGCAACAAGCAAAGAGCCTCACAAAAAGCAGGGGGAAGCTGCCATGAGATGGCAGAGAAACAAATTGCTCCTGGATTGGGGGCCTGATCCAAAGCTCACTGAGTCAATGGCAGTTTTCCCCATCACCCTCCATGGGCTACAGATCCCAGCCTTAAGGGGAACAATGACCCCTATCACTTCTTACATGCAGTCTCCTCCCCAGGACAGTGGGTTTCATAGGCAGGGGAAGGCATTGCCTTCCAGAATTGCCTCACTTGGCCCTGCCCATGCTCCACCAGAGTCCTCTAGCCTGCCTCCCCCAGCCTGCTCTTGCGATGGCAGGCAGTCTGGGGGATGCGCCAAGCTGCTTCTCCTCCCAGGGCTGGGGCTGTTTGCTTGGCTGTGGGGGGCTTTCAGTAGGCATTCGGCAGGCATGGCCTGCGGCGGCTCAGGCTGTGCCTCCCAGCACTCGTCTCTGGTGCTCTGGGGCCAGGGGAGGCTGGGGCTGTGCTGCCCGCTGGAGCTCTGGAGCAGGAGCTAGCTGCAGCCGCACTGCTTGCTGGCTCTCCGGAGCTCTAGGACTGTGCTATCCTGGGGTGGGGGAGCAGCATTGTGGGGGAGGGGTCTAGGCAGAGGCCAACAGTGGCCACAGTAGGAGCAAAGCCTTGGGCAGAAAGGGCGGGGCTGGGAGGGTCAGCCACTGCCCGTGCTCCTCTCCATACCCCCCTTGAGAAGTTTCACTTTCAGATCCCCCAGATCTAGGCAGATCTCAGGGCAGTCAGAGGAGCAAGCGCCATGCACAAGGAGGCCCAGCCTCCCTATCTGCCTCCTGTCATGGCTATTCCCACAAGAAATTCTTCCCCAGTCAGGGATAACGGATGCTAGGTTGCATGGGAGATGATACTGCAGAGAACGGCCATCCCTTTGGCCCTGCCTCCTACCATCCCCAGCCTGCCCCCTGCACATTTCTGCAAGCTACAGGTCATGACACACCCTCTGCAGGTCTTCGGTAGTGTTGGATGCAGGGGGCAGAAGAGGGTCATGTATCATGCCGGCTGCATTCTCTTCTTCTGTCCCACCCTCCCTAATGAGTTCTGGGATCTGCCATGCTTAGGGATGCTCTGGGGGCTGTGTGTAAAGATCCAGGACACCATACGCTGTCAGCCATCAGTGCAGTTTTTGATGGGGTTGTGGAGGGGGGGGGACTGTCGACAAAACATGGCTGCAGTGAAGTCTGAGGAACAAACTTAGATCAAGTGTATTTCCAAGGACAGAGCTACACCACTTCCATCAGCTCTATTAATGGCCCTGAGAAACAATATAAGACATTCAGGGCTACAGGTGACCAACTGCTGTAAGATGGGTCTAACTCATGGCAAAGGCGCAAGGAGGACAACCAAGGAGATGGTCGTTCCCTTTATTTAGAACAGAGAGCAAGGAGAGTCCAGCTATCCCTCTGTCCACTAGACACATCAGCCAACTCTCCCCACTTTGATCTTTCCCACAGGGGGTGGTTTAACTGGACTGAAAAGGAAATTAATATCTGGATCCTAGGCAATGAGGTCAAGGCGGTGAAGAGTGTAAAGGATAATCGGCAACACTTACAGCATCGTAGTTCTTTCTGCAGCTGTGTCCCCTCCAGTATCTCTGAATGATCAGGGCTGAATGACGCACTTTCAGGAAATTGGACCTGGAAAGACATTTCAGACGCTTGTGCTGGTTTGCTGGGGGTTAGCATCACCTTGGCTCACAGGGAAAACCGGACGTCTCCTTCACTAACTGCAAGGAAGGCATCTGGCATAACCTCAGCCCCCTTGAGCTCAGCTGTCTGCTAGCTAGTGCTAGCCCAGCCTTCCTTTCCTGTGCAAGAGAAGCAGATGGACTGCAGTGGTACTATCATGCTCCTTTCTACCCATTCTCTGTGCTTCATCCAATACAGGAACAGGAAGAACAGCCCAGATGTGCCAATCCAATGCCAGGCGCTAGATGATCAATGGTCCTGCTTGAGCTGCTGGGTGACACCTAGGGCCTGTGCTTGTGTTTCTTACCCCTCTCCTCCTCTTCCCAGCCCCATGCCTTGCATTGGCAATCATCCTCACTCTCTACCCTCTAGCCTTAGATTTTAATCTTATCAGAATAAGGATTGTGGAGCAGATCTGCAGCTGGTATAAATCAAGGTAGCTCCATCGACATCAGTGGGCCTATCACCATTGACACCAAGTGCGGATCTGGCCCCCTCTGTCTTCTCTATGTTCCAAGAGGTGCGTAGCATGTTTGGGGACCGGATGATATAAGAGCTCAAGTCCAAGCCCACATGGCAAGCCAGTGGCAGAGCAATACTCCACATTGCTTCTCTAAGGACAGGAGTATGTCCCAGAGTCCTTGGCCATAATCTTCTCTTTACACCATTTTGCTATACCGTGTGCTCTACACGGGTTGTTTTCCTGCTGGCTTTCAGTGGGAATGGCTGTACGGCACCCTGGGCTTTGGGATGAGTGGCACTGTCACACCGTATCACTCTTTGCTGCCAGAAGGCTGAATATCACCTCTTTAGTCTCCCAGGGCCAGCTGCACTGGAATTTTGCCATTGACTTCAATGGGGGCAAGATCTGGTGCAGAAGGTCATTTGGAATAGTCTGTTAGCATAACTAAAACTGGCCACTGACGAGTGCCTCTGCCGAGTATAGAACTGATTGTGGACTGAACTCATGACTCCCATTGTTCTATACGTTGGCAACTTGAAAATACGTAGAATCCTCGAACAGTAGAACTGGAAGGGACCTCGAGAGGTCATCAAGTCCACTCCCCTGCCCTCACGCAGGACCAAGCACTGTCTACTCTAGATCATCCCTGATAGATGTCTATCCAACCTGCTCTTAAATATCTCCAGTGATGGAGATTCCATAACCTCCCTAGACCATTTATTCCAGTGTTTAAGCACCCTGACAGTTAGGAAATCCAACCTAAACCTCCCTTGCTGCAATTTAAGCCCATTGCTTCTTGTCCTAATCATTTCCTTCATGCTCTGAGCAGCTCCAGCAAAATGACAACCCATGGGGGCTTTATCTTGCTCACTGCAAGCTAAAACAATAGGCCATAGACACTGTGAATGGACAGAATGAGTGAATGGCACCTGAGGCAAAGAGGACATTGTTTTAGCAGAGCGCCATGAACCGGAACATGGTGTGCTAGACAGGCGCACTAACAGGCCCCTCCCCAATATTCACCAGGCATTTCCAGGCAGATAATACCTGTCTTTAAACCCACGAACCACCTTCTGGATGAGGATGACCTTGTCTGTGATGGCCTTGTCCCTCTCAATCTCCAGCAGCATGTCATGGTGATCCTGGGGAATGAACCACCACAAGAGTTACCCTGGGATCCGTGGCAGGAACGAAGGTATGGTACATGGCTCTTCCTCAGAGAGGTCCTTGCTATCCCAGTCAAATCTAAGAACGTCCCAGTTTACAACCCATGACGTTTGGGCTCTGCTGCACAGCCACTACTCTTCCGATCAAGGAGAACCGGACTTAGGTCTTTCCAGCTCATCCGTGCCACTCTTAAATGTGCCAGAAGGGGTCACCTCTGAGCATCACCCCTTCATCCCAAAGGGAGCATGCACTGCAGGGCTTAGTGATTTTGTGGCTATCTGGGGTTTGGCTCACTACACTATCCAGTAAAGGGCTAGTCAAGAGAGTTTGCTGCCATGCACACGATTCAGTAGCGTTTCCCACCCACTTTGCACAAGTACTAGTGAGTACACGAGAGGTAAGGCACTGGCAAAGCTTGGAGCAAAATCCAGGCATCCTAAGTCTTGGTCCACTGCTGTGACTACTAGACATTACTCCCTCCTTCAGTAAAACACAGGAACAGCAAAACCTGAACACAGTCAGGAAAGCTGAGGACAAAACAGCTCCCCTTCTCTCCGGGTTCCCTTGCTTTTGTGGAATTCTTTCTTGGTTGCTGCAGGAGTTGGGTGCATCCATACAATGTTGCATGTTTCCTGTTTTACCAGACCTTGCTCTGCCCTTCAGAACCTGTTTCCCTATTTCCTGACTTGACAGCTGCAGGGTACTGATAACGTCCTCTAGAAAGAAAAGCTAATGGGATGCCAGGAGCAGTTTCTAAGAAATAAACGGGAAAATGTTTAAAAATAAGTGAACAGGATGGCATCTGAGAAAGCCCATTCACCTCCTGGCTTGCTCCCTGACAGCTCTCCCTTGTTTTCCTGGAGGGATTTAGAGATGGGATCATAAAAACAAATGCACGTGAGCAGGGCGCCAGAACGAGACAGCTCTTTGTGATGCTGCCATTGTCTCATTGTGCCCCATGGGGCCCTGGATCCATTCGGCAGCACTGCCTTGGCCTAGTGGATCCCGAGGGGCACATAGACGCTGATCTTTCTCCATGGCAGGGTCCTGTGGAGACCTTACTGTCACTCCCACTGGCTCTCTGCTGAGCCCGATCTCTCTCTCTCCTCCACACAGGGGTTCTGGTAGCCTTGGGGACCAATGAAGCCAACTGTCAGATAGGGCCTGATGCTAAGGGCCTCAGAAAGAGCCCTGGAAAATGTCAGCGATGGGGGAGGGAGAGGGGGAAGAAGGGGAGGGGGAGAGGATCACGGGGGACTGTGCTGCCCCACCATCCCCTATGGCGAGTGTAGAGAGTGGGATCTTCGGGCCAGTGGGCCCTTCTCCTGGCTTATGGAGCTGTCAGCCAGCCCCACCATGCAGGCGGCAGGTGGAGAGAAAAGAGGAACTCAACAGTTCAACTCTCTTGCTGTCCCCATGAGTGTCAGTCAGCCAGGGAGCTTCCCCTCACTGTACCTCTGCAAGGGCCTGGAACGGGGCACCTGGCATTGAGCAGTAGAGTCTCTGCTCTGGGGAGGCAGCCGGGCTGCTTGCGCTGCCCAGGACGTGACCAGTGCTGAGGGGGAGGGACGTACATGCCAGCCTGGCTCTGAACCAGCACTGTCAGGTTTTCACCCATCCTCTAACTGCGAGCTCTACCTAATCCGCATCCAGCACCTGCTGCTGGGGTGGGTGTTAAAGTCTTTCAGAGCGAATGGCCCCTCAATGCAAGGACAGCAGGAGAGCTTCCCACCTTCAGGAAAATCTTCGTCTTGCCAATCTGCCAGTCGTCATCTTTCCCCAGCACCGCTTCAGCAATTCGCTGGCACGTTCCACGCAGGTCGCCCTAGGAAAAAAGGGCCGCGGGATTAGCAGCCATATGCCTCACATGAATGGCAGTTGCCCCAACCAGCTACAAACATGGGGCAGAGTCTGATCTCCCTTCCACTTGTTTTACGCTGGTGTAATGTAAGGACTTTCATGAGGCTACTGCAGGCTTCCCTAAGAACACTGAATGAAAGCGCTGATTCATTCCAGTCCCAGTCCCACGACAGTGGCTGTCACGGCTGCCTAGT
>CM057845.1:302730734-302750307 GCA_030068395.1 Apalone spinifera
GTGCTCTGGGGCCACAGAGGCTGGAGTCCTGTGTCCTCCTCCTTCCCCATGCTCCGGGGCCAGGGAGGCTGGGGGCATGCGCCTGCTGTTCCTGTGGTGGTGAGGGGCATGCATGTGGCACGCTGCACTACCTCCCTATGGTGGGGGTGGTGACTTGGCTCCTGTGGGAAGTGGGGCCTCAGCCGAAAGGGTGGGGCTGGAACTGGGGCCATGCCCAGCCCTACCTTCACTGATTGCTCATGGCCTATTGAGACTCTAATGTAGTATCCCCACAGCCCCCACGTAAGGCAAGGAAATGCTATCCCCATTTTACAGTTGGAGGTCTGAGGCCCAGAGACTAAGGGCCAGATTTTAAAGGTCCTTAGATGTCTAACTTCCATTGAAATCAACAGGAATTAAGCACTTATATACCTTTGAAAATCTGTCCCTATGTAATTTGTCCAAGGCCGCACAAGAAGTCTGTGGCAGAGCAGGGAACTGAACCCAGGTCGCTGGCTAGTGCTCTAACCACCGAGCCTTCCTTACTCTTGATTTTCTCTGGGGCATTAACAGTAAGTTTTTTTATAAAAATCCAAGCCGCTGCTTAAACCTGTACCTGCTTGTATGCTGGCTTCACCCCAGGCATGAGGACACGATACCTGTCCACAAACTCCACAAAGCTGTAGCGGATGGGGTAGCCAGCCCTGCGGATCCGGATGGTCTCCATCATCCCTGAGTACCTCAGCTGGCGAACACACAGCTCTCGATCAAACAACTAGGAAGGGGGGGAAAATCAGACTGAAACATCAGGGGCTCTTTTCATTCTGGTTTCAAATCTCACCAGTAGTGCCCAGCTGAGGCCAGCCTGGATTGGGGCGGGAGGGGGGAAAGGTGACAATCCAAAGCCTTGTGGTGGGGAATACAACATCTCCATGAAAACGTTAAGGATCGCATCACAGAGGGGCCTGATCCATCCCTCTGTTTAACTCCGATGTGCTGAAATGGATCAAGAATCAACCACAGTAAGCCAGAGCGCAGTGGATGCAAACAGGGTGGCCTCCATCACACACCATATCTGAGGGTGCATCTACACAGCAGGGCTTAACTCGAAATAAGCTACACAAATTGAGCTATGTCAATTGTGTAGCTTATTTCAAAATAGCTTATTTCGAAATTGGGAGTGTATGCACAACACTCATTTCGAAATAGAGCACTTTTCCTCCCACTTCCCTTACTCCTCGTACAACCAGGGCTACAGAGTGAAAAGTCCTCCAGCTTGACAGTATTTTGACATTATTTCGAAATAACTGAGTGCTGTGTAAATGCGGACTAAGTTATTTTGAAATAATGCTAGTTAGTTTGAAATAATGTTGCTGTGTATATATATCCTTAGGGTGTGTCTACACTGCAGCGTTTTTCTGGAAAAACAATACTTGCATCCACACCGCCATTGAGTTCTTTCGTCAGAAAGTCGAAAGAACAGAGGGGTTTTTCCGACGGAGGTAAACCTCATTCTATGAGGAAGAAGTCTTCTTCCAAAAAAGCTATTTTGGAAAAAGGCATGTGTGGATGCAGAAGAGGGAGTTCTTTTGAAAGAAGAGGCCTCCAGGAAATAACACAGGTACCCTGGTGGCCACTCCGTCCACAGTAATTACAACTTAAATGCAAGATAGCATCCAATCAATGTGGACGCTATCTTTTGAAAAAGCACATCGCTTTTTTGTTGCACTTTTGCTGTGTGGACACTCTCTTTCGAAATAAGCTTTTCCAGGAGATCTCTTCCAGAAAGCTTCTTCTGAAAGAAACTTGCAGTCTAGACATAACCTAAGTTATGTCCCATGGATTTAGCTATATAACCCCCATGGAAGGTAGAAAAGCATCACTTCACAGGAAGAGAGCACTGAGAAGGAAAAGAACTGGCCCAAGATCACAAGCAATTTGGGGCAGAATGGAGAATTGAACTTGACTTCCGAGTCCCAAGCTAGTGCTGACCCCAGAATGCTCCTGAGGAGGGGACCAGGTTACATGGCAAGTGGCAGAGGTCTCTATAAAGGTGCGTGGGTCTAAAAATCGATATTGTACGTATGCTACACAGAATATTCAAGTACAGAATGAAGGCAGCGGGGTGTGAGTTGAACATACACTACATCCCCAATTTCCTTGTCAGTGTGATCTTGCTGTTGCATTCCAAAAGGTGCACATGTGCATGTGGTTCACCCAGTCACAGCGCTGCATGGCAAATACACATCCTGGTGTTGTGGAAGGACAAGGAAACTCCTTCCCCGGAGGCTTACAAAAGGAGGCTGGATGGTCGTCTGTCTGGGATGAATTTTAGACCCAACAAATTCTGTCTCTTGGCAGGGGATTACACTGGATGACCTTTGTGGTCCCTACAAACTCCATGATTCTGTCTCCTTGCTGAGCCTCCATCTCTCCTTCCAGAGCAGGCAGGCAAGAGGTAGAGGAGGCAGCATGAGGACAGGGTGGCCAAAGGTGCTGGGAAGCAAGGAGCTGGGTCTGGAGGAAGCTCAGGAGGAAATGTCATTCCTGTTCCAAGTCATGCTGGTTGCTGGAAGCTTCAATTGCTGCTTTCTCCCCGTCTCCTAGACTTAGTCTGGCAAAAGAGAGACCAGCTGAGACCTCTTCCCTCCTCCCACTGAAGAAGTCAGGACCATGAATCCGAAGTCACATCTATGGCCAAGAGGGGAGCCCTGCTCCTCCCCTTTCATTGCTCCTCTACCAAACCACTCAGATATCCTTCCACTCAGGGAGGAGAAGAAAATACCTGCCTTGAGGAGTTTCCAATGTAAAGAGGCACAACAACCCTTAATAATGAGCTGAGAAAGGGAAAACCGACTACCAGAACCTTCCTTCCCCATCAGCTCTCTCAGACATCACAGACACACACCTCAGACTTGGAGGGACACATCCTGCCCTCTGTTCCGTGCGCGGGGATGGAGGAGTCTGATTCACTGGGACCAGTTCAGGCCTCCTGGGGAGGAGGGGGACACGATGTTGGCTCTCTGCACAGGAGGTTTCCACGCCCTGAGTACCTCAGAGCTGTGCTCTTCGAGGGATCATGTTGGGGTTAGTTATTAATATCACTGAAGAATTCCAATAGCATGCAGAGACCCCAGGCACACCAGGGCCCCATTGTGCCAGGTGCTGTCCACATTTCCTAGCCCCAAAGAACTTACAGTTTAAGTGTAAGATGGAACAGGCAGGTGAAAGCCAACTCAGGGACTAGAGGTACAGCTGAAGTGACAGTAAGACTTGGTCTCAGCCTGCCGCCCACCTCGCCACCGTAAGCTCGAACTGCTCAAGGTGGGACAGGGGAGATGCAGAGGGGGGTCTGGCCATTTCTCCTTAAGGAACAGAAGGGTCAGAGCCTTGGGGCCGCAGTAGTAGCCCTGATGCAGTTCTCTTGTTGCAATGTGGCGCTGTCATTAAGGATGCCCACTGTGCTTAGGGTTTGCCTCATTAACAAAGCAGGAGTTACACATTACAGAGTGCCCCGGGTCTCAAACCTGCAAGCAGCACCCTTAATAACAATTCCACTTCATGAAAGGCCAGATTCTGCCCTCATCAGCTGTTTGCAGAGTCAGGGCAACTTGCTGTAAAGAAAGGGTGGCAGAATCTGGTCCTTATACCTGACTCAGAGCTCTGTGGAGCCAATAGGAAAACTTTCACCGACTCCAGTAGTCTCAGGATCCAGCCTGTCTCCTCAGCACAACAGGACTAACTCTACACCCGAGGCGCTTGGTCTGTGAGTTTATTTGAATTAATAAACGGTGCCCTGGGGGAAGGGACCTATTCCCCTGCCCAATACAAGCTGCAGGGGCCTGGAGGCCTCTCACTCCACAGCCCTTTCTATGCTCCAGACCTGGGAGTCAACCCCACTCCTGCAACTCCCACCCTATCTCCCCCCCAGTTCACTCAGCCCTTTATAGGTGTCACCAGACGCCCTGCCCAGCTGGAGCTGCTAAATTAATAAGGCTGGCTGGCCCCATGCTTTTAAAGAGGGAGACCACCCTGCAATACCCCGATTCAGAAAGGTACTTATGTGTATGCGTAACTCACAGACGGCGGCCTTGAAACTAACGGGGCTACTCGCACTCTGAAAGTTTTGCATGTGCTTACACACCTTCCTGAATCAGGGCATTAAGTGGGCTCCTAATGTTTCACAGACTGCTGCCAATTTACAGATATTCTTTTCTTTACTCCCATAATCTGTTCATTAATTACATTTGTTCCTTTCAGACTAATTGCAACAATACTCCACTTTTCAGAAACAACAGTGCAGGAGCAAGAGAATTCACTGACACACACCTGGGTGAAAATAAAATCATTTTCAAAAGTAAGTTTCACGAGGAAGCAACACATTGCGAAAGTTTATGGACAGAAATTTTAAAATCATGTAACAAATAACATGTAAAATAACAAATGACCAGGACTTTCCACTGTCCTTTCACTTCCTGCTATCCCATTTCCTATCATTATAAGCACACTTTCCTTTATATCCTGGGACAGAAAATTAACTCACAGAAAATGTTTTTCTTTCACAACCTTCCTGCACAGCCGTAGGTTCCATTATCTGTTTTTTGGTTTTGTATTTTTAAACACATTCCAAAAATAAACATTCCCATTTTAGTATGAAATCACATTATACGTCTTAGAAAGCTGCAGCACGGAGCTTAGCATTAACTGTCCACTTTATGGATAAATTTTGGACTGATCTTGCAACTCTCACTCTCGTGAATAATTTCAGACACCACTCTGGCTACTGGTGTGAATTGGGACTTCTGATTTGTGGGCTGCAAGATCTGGATATTACAGTCCTGTTAAATCAGTGCAAAATTCCAAGCCAGATCATTCTAAAGTTCAGAGGAGTACAAATCTGCGGTTCTGGAACAATTTGATAAACTTGCATCTGGACCCAGCTTCTGATTTTCAACACTCTCCCAAATTCTAGGGAGATCTGGTTCCCTCTTCTGGTAAATTAACACTAATATGTTTTGAGGTTAACATGCAACTAAGTGCATTTCTCTCACACATTAACAAAAGCAGGACAGAACAAACTGCTCAGAGACATCAAAATATTTGCCTATTAGTTTTGACAAGCAATGGATTCACACATATATGTTCACTGCAATTACATAGATAAAATTAGCAAACTGAAGTTTATAATTTTAGAATTTCTGGGCCATTTTGCCCTTGTAACTTCACAGTTAAAGCCTGTCCATAGCTACTACACCTGGACAGAAAACAGAAAGCATAATTTTGCTCACTGTATATATAATTAATAAAGATATCAATCACAGACAACTCATAACACACAGTTATTGAAATTAAGAGTAAATAATAGAACTTCTCAAGTACCATTACTGTAAGTAATGATTATCAATAAATAGAGTTTTTTTTTAAGTAACATTAGGGTCCAATTCTGCAAGGAGCTGGAATTATGGATGCTCAGCACATAACAGGAGAAGCTCAATGCTTCACAGTCCTTGCACACCTCTAAGGACTTCAGTGGGAGCTATAGGTGTGCAAAGAATGCAGGATCATTCTAACAAGTTTGCTGTATTGGGGGATATATGGGTGTTCTTATCCCTATTATGTAGTAACTGCAATTTATCCCCAAAATATTAATGAATGTTAACTAATCATAACAAACAGGTCATCATTTTACCACATATTAGTATGTAAAACAGCTGAGAGATTATTTCCTTTGACTTGCAGCTGCTAGGGCAATCAGCTCTGTGAAAACACACATTCTAACTACCTGCCGAAGGAGTTGGATTAATGCGCTGTGATATGTTCATTAGATTGAAAACATTAAAGCTAAAACAGGCCTCTCCAACTCATCACCTCCTTGGAAATCACAGCTGAAAACATGGCTGACCTCTCACCTGTGCCTCTCAATATCTCTGCCATCTGTTCCTTTAACTGTATTTTTATGACCACACTCCTGCAAGCCTGACTCATATGAAAAATGTCTATAGCAATTATCTCTTTCTGCAGGTTTTTTTGGTTGAGCTTTAGAATCCTATTTCATTTCTACAGAACCTTCTTGGAGAGAAACTATGAGGGTTCTAAAGCAATCAACCTAAAAACCTACAGAAGATGATTTCTGCAGAATTCTTAAGCCATCACATCGAACTGAATAGAGAATTGTAACCCAGCTTCCGAATTCTACAACTTCATTCAAACATTCTCTAAGATGTCCATCATTTTCTATGGAGATCATACAGGGGAGAGGCTCCATCATTGATCTCTAAGGATTACACATTCAAGGAAGGGGTGTTCGGCTCAGGCCTTAATTCTGTCAAACCTTTTAGGGGATGGTCTGTAGAAGAAAGGACCCAAACCTGCAAATCCTTCTTCAGTGGGACTAGTTCCAATTGACATCAATGCAGGCATGTGTCAGGAGCGAAGGTAAGGTTTTTAGATAGGCGGATCTCGATGGGAGATTTGCCATTAGCTTCAACAGGTCCGGGGCTTTACCCATATCGTGTCCACGTGTAAACACTGCCTCTGTAAGGACACTCAAAACACACCACGCAGAGAGGAAGAACCCGTGCTTACCATGGGCTTCTTATATTCATTGGGTTTGATGCAGCGGACAAAGAAGGGCTGGCACCCACTGAGAGTCCTCATCAACAGCTCGAGAGAGCGCTTGAACTGGCTGCTCAGCGTCGGCGAGCGCTTCCTTGTTTCTGCTCCCTGCAAGAGAGTGGAACCACAACAAATCTGTCTCAGGAAATGAAAAGATAACAGAGTTTTTCCCCTCTAGCCAAGTCACCCGGAACCTCCTCTCCAGCTGAAGCGGGAATGCGTGGGGGTGGGAAATGTGTCAAACATGCTGCAGGGATGGAGATCAGACTTAGTGGCTGGGGAAACAGAGGGGAGAGCTGAAATATCATTTGTTTCTGAAAATTACAAGAAGGTTTTTTGCCCATGAGGCTTTTGGATTCATATTTTGCTATGAGTTGGGCCAGCACCTTAGCTGGTGGAAGTGAGCACAGCTCTGTTTACATCAGTGGGGAATCTGTCCCAATTGTGTGCATTTCCATCTCCCTGCTCCAGACAGTGGATGTGGCATGAGACCATTCAGTCAACCAAAGATGCCTTACAAAATGATTTCCTCTAGTCCCAGGGAGGACTCTGCATGTACCTGAACTCTTTTAGGGCACAGGTACCTGGGAAGTTCATAGAAAAGAAAAAGGCCTATTTTTTATTTCTCATGAACCTGCTTGAGGTGTCAAACAAGGATCTGCCCTGTCTTGTTGCGCAGTTGAGGTGTTTTACAAAAGGCCAGATTAGATCTAATGGTTCTTCCCAGTCCTAGCCTTAAAATCTATCAGTTTATAAAGTCTGTGAGAATAGGTTGAACCTCTCTAGTCCAGCACCCGTGGGTCCTGATTGGTGCTGAACCAGAGAATTTGCTGAACCCCGGGAGGTCAATATTGTCCAGCAGCATTGCCAACACAGAGGATGTAGGTAATTCCCATCAACCCGGATGAGCTAGGCTTTAGACTATAATTCCATGGGACGTGGGCATCCCACTAAATAATGAGAATCCTGGGAGGATGACAGAAGAGTAGGTGAGAGGTCCACAAAGTAAGGAGTTTGCCATGTGTTTTCCAAAGGCCTTGTGCTCTTTGCTGGCTGATGAGCAGGGGCTATAGACACAATGTGGCCCCATTATCACTGGAAATGTTTGCCAAATTGTAAGCATTTTTCACAGTTGTTTCTGGGCGCTGTGCTAAACATACAAGCAGCACTTTGCTAGAGGACAGCAACATGAAAGACTTTTACCATGCCCAAAAACTCTCAGGGGTTTTGCATAGCTCTGGCCATAGGTTATTGCATAATGAAGCCCAAACAAGAAAACACAAAAGGGAAAGCGAACAGTTCAAAGCCAGCTCATGCACACACCAGAAAAACCCGGCAATGCCAGACCAGGAGAGTTTATTGCGGCAGCCACTGGTTATCCCAGCAAACCTTCACACAGGGCTACATTGCTAACGTGTAATTTATGTCACCAGACACAGACCCGGACCCCTGTGAGCACAGTGGAGCTGGTGATAAAATACCTGTTAGCAGAGTCTGGTTGGATGAGGACAGGTTGTGTCAGCGATAACACTGCTCAGATAGCAGGAGGGTGATGGGACGGAGTTGCTTTAGATCAGAGGCGCCAGGCGGCTTTGCTAATTCAGTGTAAGTGGCCACCTGCAGTGTAGCATGAAGGACTAGCTGCAGGAAGGACTAGAAGAAGATACAAAGGCAGGAGCCAGGCTTAGCAAATTCCCATTCTGGAGGTAAATATGCTCTTTTCTAGTAGAATGATCTGGGCCTGATCGCGAGGCCCTTGTTCAGCCATGCTGGGGTGGAGAAGTCCATCAGAAGCCTTCCAAAGCCTCCTAAAACAGCGAACATGGGGATTGCTGCAGGGAAGTGAGGGGTATCTTGCCTCTTAAGATTACTTCCCAGCTTCTCCTCAGCATCCGTCTCTCCCTAACTCAGTCCCCCTCCCCCCCACGGAGGGACACAGTGCAGGTTTCAGCTCCAGGCTTCAGTGCCTTCCAGGGCATTGCTGGGGAGAAGAGTCTAACAGAAAGCAACTTAGGTTCCAAATGCTCCAGCCTCTATATACAGGCAGGGCTTACGTAGCCCATGCCTCGTCCAATCAGACAAGAGCACCCAGCGGCTGCAGGGTCCCAGTTAGCACACATACCACTTTGCGTCTCATCTCTATACACAGACCACTGTGAAAAATGCAGTGCTACACACACTAGGGCCAGGGATCGAGACCAGAAATTAAATTACACAACCAAAGCTCGAGCAAGGGTTTGAACTAGAGTCGCCTGTTGTGCTGGTGTAACTCCACTGAATTCAGTGGTGTTATTCCTGGTTTACACCAGTGTCAGTGAGAGGAAAAGCAGGCCCTTTGCTTTTATTCCAGCAAGGGGTCATAAAAAGTAGAAGAGGAGCATCCAAGAAGGACTAGCTGAGGCAGTCAGTGATGGTGTCAGTTTCATCCGGGAGAAAGAAATTCCTTTGTTCCCAAAGCTGCAAAATTCCATGGGTCAGAGAGTATACCCTGGGGAAAGACCTGCATTACATAGCTTCACTTCTAGTAATATGCTTCCTAGCTTTAGCTGGGTTCATCTGTAAAAGTCCCTGGGGCAGGGACTATCTTTTTACTTGTGTTTGTACAGCACCCAGCACTGGGGCTTCTGGACAATATTGTACCTCACGTGAAGGCCAGCAGGCTTCCTAATGGCCAGCCAAGACAAAAAATTTATTTTGCTCTCAAACTAGGCCGGTCTAAGTGAATAATTTTTCCACTCTGAAAAAAAGGGGACTCGGATGCTGTATATGGTAGATATAGACAGAAGGGAGACGGGAAGTGATGCATTCAGCACAGCACTTATAGGCGCCTCAGATGCACTTCCTTCCAGGCACCTCAGATCTGCCTGGGTTCTACAGCCAGAAAATGGCCCACTGCCAGACCCAGCGACCCAGCGCAAGACACAAATCAGCACTGAACCACTAGGGGGATCCCATATAGGCTGTCACTCCGCGCTGGTGATGTCAGAGACAAACCTTGCTCTTTAAGAGCTTACAATGCAAATGGCCAAGCCAATAGAGTGTGGAAGAAACTGAGCCACAGACAGGCAGATTTGTTCAAGATAACACACAGGTCAGTGCCAGAGCCCAGAACAGAATTCAGGTGACCCACATCACAGTTGAGTACCTTATTCACTAGAGACCATATTGCTTCTTGGTACCTCAGTTTCCCCATTTGAAAAGTGGGGTCAGTGATACTTGCTCTTCTTTATTAATAACAAAAATTATGGTACGTCCTTTGGGGTTCCAAGCAAGGACCAGGAGTCCATTAGGTTAAGTACCATACAGACAGCAAATGAAAAGATGGTCACTGCCCCAAACAGCTTACAATCTTTGAAAGTGCTTTGAGATTGAAGGCTGCAAAATGCTACTTAATAGAGCTAAGTACTATCGACACCCTAGGGTCTCTGTTACACAAATCATCAATATGAGCACAGACTGAAAATATGTTCCAACAATGCTACTCTACCGTTCAAGTCAGTGCTTAACTGTTGCTATTTGAATTCATTTATTTTGGAAGATAAGTTATTCTGATCCTGAAGAGAGCAGAAAAACAGAAGAAGTTGATAAAACCTGTTTGTCCTGTTGTTTTCCTCAAACTAACCCTGGGCAGTTGCATTTATAAAACACTTTCCACATTAATTCTCTCCTGCATTTAGAACCCATCATGTTTCAGCCTAGAAGGGATTGTTTCTAGGGGTGGGTAGGAAAGTTCCAAAACTGCAGATGGGCCCAAATGAGACTCAACAGCCAAACGCCCTGGTACTTGGAGAGCAGAGAAGAAGATGATCTGATTTCAAATCTGGATCAGATTAAAAAAAAATCAGGGCTTCTGTTTGTAAATGTTCACACTGGAATTTCAAATTCAGCCACCCTGGAGTGTTGGAGAGTTGGCAGAGATTAAAATTCAGACCCACATCTGCATCTGAATTTTGCAAGTCAGGCCCATCTCTAATATAACCCTCCTGGTATCAGAGGATTGTAGTGGAAATGCTGACACAACCACAATTCTAGCACCACAGATGTTATTCTCTATTGTACTATATGCTACACTCCAGCCAGACAAGAAGCAGGGAAGGGTTTGGAAACCCATCAGAACCAGAGCAAAGACTAAAGCTTAGTTTGGAAGGACATTGGAAAGGTTTAGAGCTACAGTTTGGATAAGCACACAATAGTTTGGTATTTACTGTATCGGATCCTCTAGGGTTTGCTAGACAAAATTTGAGCCATCCCTATAATAAGGTTGCTCGTGAGAAGAGCGGTACTTCCAACTGAACTGAAAATACAGTCAAACAGCTTCCTGGAGGTCCCAAATGAAACTCAGAAGGGCCGAGCTACATGGAAATGGCCCCAATTGGCACCAATCAGTGTAGCTCCACTGAAGTCAACAAAGCTACACTGGTTTATGCCAGCCAAAGATCTAGTCTATCGAGGTCAAATTAAAGTTAACCATAATTATTCAAACCTCAAAAAGAGTTTTTGGTTTAAAGACCAAAAGTGTGGGCTGGTTATGACCTTATCCAAACTGGCTTCCCATCATCCCTGGGTCCTCTGGAGAACCTCAGCTTTCCTGGGCTGAATCTAGCAAACACACACAATGGCTCATATTCCTGCATCTACTGAACAAATCCTAAGCAGATCTGTGAACACAGATGGGACAGTGGTCACAGGTCCATCACAAACAACCAGCAAGAGCACAGTATTTATCAGCGAGAAGTGAACATTCAAAGAGGAACTCGTGTATTTATTTTACCTTTGGAGTGGGTGCTGGTGACTGGCCAAAAGCACTGGATGCATAGCCACAGAGAAACTACAAGAAGCAAAGGCAAAAAAGAGACAGGAAATAGGGAAAAAAGTGAAAAGAAGGAATAAATAAGAGGGAGTCCTGTGTTTTCTGTCAGTCTTTGTGATTTGGCACCACTCATACCTCACAGAACAATGTGATCATTCTTGGCTCCTTCCATCTTCTCTCCTTCCACTTACCTAAGCACTGGCCTCCTCACCACATTCTCACTACTGTTGGTGAAAGAGCATGTTCCTGCAGCTCCTGCCCCTTTGAAACAACTTCCCTGTCTCTCTCCATATCATTTATTCTCCATTCCTTTTCAAACCCTGCTAAGAAACACATCTCCTCTCCTACGGCCAGAAGGTTCAATGTAGAGCTGGCTGGAAAGTGGCCACAAAATCAAAATGCGGACAAAAATTTGAATGGAGTTTTCCTAATTCTCCCCTTTCTTCCCCCACTTTTAGCTCCAGTTTGGTCTGAAAAGTTCCATGTAAATCAAAGTTTGATCTTCCTCTCCCCCAAAACAAAATATTGCTACACTTTAGATAATCCCCCCAAACCTGTTCTATCTTTTAACATTCTCCCCCCTTTGCTATTGGCATTCTGTCTGCAACTGTACTACAGGCTGAATCTCTCTAGTTCGACACTCTCTGGTCCGGCAACAGCCATGGTCTGGCATGATTTTAATTAGCTGGATGTCCACTTACCATTGCTGTGGCCAAGTTTCCTGTGGTTCCATAAAGTTTGTTTACAGCCACCAATCCTGGCTCTCAGTATTCTGTGCTGTTTATTTAGCTCTAATTTACCTCTAAAGATCTTCTAAGAGCCCAGTAAGCAATGGAAGTGTTGGTAATACTGCTAGACCACACTGACTTCCCTGTGGTTTGGCAAATTCTCTGGTTCAGCACCGGTCAGGTTCCAAGGATACTGGACTAGAGAGGTTCAACCTGTACCTATCTCTGTCAAAGGAAACCTAACTGGCTTCACGACTGAGCTTGATAAGTTTACAGAAGGGATGGTACGATGACTATACTGGCATGTAGCCAATCTGTGACTGCTAGCTGCAAATATCGCCAATGGCTGGTGACGGGACACTAGATGGGCCAAGCTCTGAGTGGCTACAGAGAATTTTTCCCACGTGTCTGGCTGCTGGGTCTTGCCAATTTGCTCAGGATCTCATTGACTGCTATATTTGGGGTCAGAAAGGAATTTACCCATTTCTCATTGGCAGAGATAATGGTTGATTCCACCTCTTTCTCTGTAGCATAAGGCAGGGATCACTTGCAAGTTTAAACCAGTGTAAATGGTGGATTCTCTGTAACCTGAAGTCTTGCATGGTTTGAGGACTTCAGTAACTCAGCCAGAGGTTAGGGGTGTATTACAGCAGTGGGTGAGTTTCTGTGGTCTGCATTGTGCAGCAGGCAATCTAGATGACCATGATGGTTCCTCCTGGCTTTAAAGTCTAAGGGGCATGTCTACACTACAGACTTAAGTAAACCTACGTGACGTCAACTTACAACCACTGCAGCTGATGCCCAAACTCCTTTTTATCTGTGGGTGGGGCACGTCTTGACCAGGAGCTCTTTCTCCGACTGAAGAGGGGCAGAGTGGGGGACTGAGAGCCAGGGCTCTCAGCTCTGTGCTGCCCTCTGCTGGGAGCCCAGCTACCCCTCAGGCTCTCATCTCTCCATCCCCCCACCAAAAGTGGAGGCCAGCATCCTGGGCGTCTCAGCTTCCTGCATGAGGGGCCAGGGCACCTGGGCTCAAGCAGCCCAGCTTTCTTGTCCAGACAGCCAGTAGCCAATGTAAGTAACGTAGTGTCTACACAGACACTGTGTTGCTCCAACTACACTGACATAAGCCCTAAGCCTTTCGTGGAGGTGGAGTGATGATGCCAATATAGTAGGGCACTTATATCAGAGGGACAAGGCTACAAAGTGTCCTTACGTCGACCAATAGTTCCCGCTAAGGTGTGCACCTGCCCGGCCACACACACAAAATTATTTGACCGCCCACCTCCTCTGGAGAGCAGCACAGCAGCACTTGCGCAGCAGGCCACTGCTCCAGCCAGCGTGGCGGGTTGAAACAGTGTGGTGAGGGAGCCACTGGGACAGAGGGACAGGACCTGCCGCAGCCACGTGGTGGTGGGGCCTACTCCAGTGGCTGGGGCTGCCAAGTGGTGGGAGGGGCGGGGTCTGCTCCAGCAGCAGGGAATGGGAGCTGCTGCATGGCGGGGAGGGGTCTGTTCTGGCAGCTGGGAATGGGACATGCTGCATAGCGGGGAGGGGTCTGTTCCAGCAGCTGGGAATGGGACATGCTGCATGGCAGGGGAAGGGCGGTTCTGCTCTGGTGCCCGGGAGCATGTGTGTGTTAATAAACTGGGTGTCATGGTGGCACACATCCAAACCAGCACACATGACCTCACTATTGGTACAGAAGCCAAAACTCACTCTGCTCATGGTTGGAAAATCTTAGAGGGAACACTGATGTCGATCTAACTGTTTAGTGTAGACCAGGCCTGGGAGGCTAAATGCTTTGGTGTACAGACCCCAATCCTGGGAGGCACTCCGACTGAAGCCAATGCCTTGCAGGACTCAGATATATAAAGACAGGCCCCATGAATAACTTTACACAACTGGACTACTCATGGGCATAAAGCCACTCGCAGTCATTAACTCTTGGTGGATTAGAACCTCAAGTTGCACTGTGTTACAGCAATACTGAGTTTGCAGCATCCAAATTTCCCTATGCACTGAGATTAGACTGATCAAACATCATATATCCAGGCAGGGTCATGGTTCCCATCTGTGAAATGCTTTGTACTATTGGTTAGATACAATTGGTGAGGTACCTAATTTATTTAGCTCCCTCTGAAGCATCAAAAATTGGTCACAGCTCGATATAGGATGCTAGATTTGATTGACCAGTGGCTTGGTTTCTATGGAAATTCCTATACAAGTCTCTTCCGGAAGGTATAGCCATAGATTACCTCGCCAATGCTAAGCACTAGGGTGCATGCAATACATGAAGGAAATCCCAGCCCAAACCAGGCATATTTTTATTGTACGTGCACAACTCTGCTGCATTTCAAAAGCTTAAGTACAATGGAAGAAAATACCCAAAGAATTCAAACCAGTGTTTCCTGTAAGCTATGTGCTTGTATGGCCGCCTAGGTGAGATTCAAATGCTGCCCAGCTGATTAGCAGAGCACCCACAGTTAGTTTTTTTGCTTCTACTTGTAATGAACATTGGCCTATACCTTGTTGAACATAAAATTCTATTCTGCACATGGATGGAAAAATCTACACATGGATAGAAAAGGTTAGAGGGAAAATTAGTTCAAACCTTTACAAATAATTTCTTTGCTGTTTAATTGTGTGATATTTTTAAGATCAATAGTTAGATTTGGATATTGGAGGCTTCTTCCCAAAGGCTATGTTTAGACTAGAAAGGTAAGTCAGAAAAAGATAGAGCTATGCAAATTGCAGTTTCTGCTTTTCTGTCGAATGGGGCTTTTCCGAAATTTGGCGCGTCTACATGGCGTCACATTTTGGAAAAACCTGCTCTTTCAACACATCCCTTCTTCCTCATAGAACAAGGTTTACAGGGATGGCAAACGAGTGCGTCTGCTTTTTCGAATTTTTTTTTCAAAAAAGCAGACATGTTCCTTGGACGTGGCATTGCTTTTCCAGGATACCTCCACTATCCCAGAAAAGCGCTGCAGTCTAGACATTGCCAATCTATGCAAAGTAGGGCCACTTCAGGTAGGCTTAATGCAACAATTTCTCCTCTTCCACTCCAACGTGAGAAAGATGTTTTCAGAACTTAATTAAGGTGCAACTGGAGCTCAACTGGGCATACCTGTGCTAGGTTTAATCTCATTAGAATGGGTAACAATAACAGCTCCCTGACCCAGACTAGCACCCAGGGTATCTGGTAGGGTTCTCCTTGGGCAGCTAGCTTGCACTGATTCTCATATCACCAGATCTAGATTATTTTTGCTCCCACTAGCCATATTAAAGCCAGTGCAGGTTTGCCAACCTGTGCTACTGTACCTTAATTTGCAGTGCAGCATACCCTTACTCAACCCCTCTGCTCCCAAGCAGTGACTGTTAAAGCACCAGAGAGCAGAGATGGACACCAGTGACCACATCAGAGGACAGTTACCACCACTGCAGAAAGCTGAAACTATACAAGAAGGGGTTATTTCAAGAGTCACTTGATGCTCCAGAAGTTCTCTGTTCTTACACCGGAGGCAAGGCCAAGCCTGTGTATGCAGCTCCACTCTGTGGAAATGGAGTGCCAGTATTTTGTTTAGAATTTGCTGAAGAGCGTGGGTTGAAACGTGGGGGGCAATGGCCTGCTAAGCGCGTCACTGAAGACGTCTGGACGGCTGCATAAACCCTAGGACTGGTTTTATTGACTTATAGATTATGAACGTTTAAATTCATGCTGCCTCCCCACTGCCCAAACAAGCAAGAAAACACCTCCCAGGTGAACTGCAAAGCTTGGGCGATAATAAAAGAAAGGACAAACATAAGAAAAGAAAGCACAGCAAGGTACTTAACATGTGTGTTGCTATAACTCAGAGGTGGGCAAACTATGGCCCATCCAGCCCATCAGACCTTTTAAATTGGCTCCCGAGCTCCCACTAGGGAGCAGGATCGGGGGCTCTGCATGTGCCATGGCTCCCAGAAGCTGCAGCATGTCTCTCCTCCAGCTCCTGCATGCAGGGGCAAACAGGGGGCCCTGATGCTGCCCCCACCCCAAGTACCAGCTCTGCAGCTCCCACTGGCCAGGAACCAGATGCAGGGGTGGGGCCTGCAGAGGGGGCAATGCCCAGAGTTTCCTGTCTGCACCTCTGCCTAAGAGCCAGAATGGGGACATGCCGCAGCTTCTGGGAGCTGCTTGAGGTAAGTGCCGGTTAGAGCCTGTACCCCCTGAGCCCACCCTGTGCCCCAACCCTCTGTCTCAGCCCTGATCCCCGTCCAGCCCTCTGAACCCTTCAGTCCCAGCCCGGCGCACACTCCTGCACCCCAAAGCCAGTGTCCCTGACCCCATCCCAGAGCCTGTACCCCTCCTCCCGTATCCCAATTCCCAATTTCATAAGAATTCATGGCTCACTGTACCATTTCCAGACTGAGATGTGGCCCTTGGGCCAAAAAGTTTGCCCACCCCTGCTTTAAGTATACGAGTCGCCTCATCGAGGTCAACAGGGCTTCTCCTGGACTGAAAGTCAGACATTTACCTAAGCACCTATCGGAATCACAGTCTATATTCTTGATGTTGTTCCCCTGAAGTCAGCGGGAGCTTTGCTGTTGATGCCAGTAGGAGCAGAACTGCGCTGTGAGGGCTAAGGGCAAAAAATCTTTCAGAACTGCCTACATGACTTAGGAGCCCAAGACTCATTTTCAAAAGTGACCCAGGACTTATGGTGAGATCTTTAAAAGTGTCTAAACTTTTTAAACACCTAATCCCCATAGAGATCAACTGGAGTTAGGCCTCTAATCTGTTTAGGTGCCTAATTATGCAAGATTTGTGGGATTTTGAGAAGAGCCTAGGCACCTAAAACTCATTGAAACAACTGGAGTTAGGCACCTAGTCACTGTTGACAATCCCATTAGGTGCCTATCTGCATCATCTGCTACGTAAATCTTGTCCTTTAAAAATCTGGCCCATAGTTGCTCTTGAAAATGTTACCCCTAAATCTTCTGCTATTCTGCGGTTTTGGACTGTGGGATTTGCCCACAGGGAATATACAGGTAGACTTGTAGCGATGAGGGCTGTACATTTTACATATCGCCAAGCCACTAGCAACCATTAAAAGCAGTTTTTCCTTTACGTCGGGATGCAGGGTTGTTGAGCTCCCAGTAAAGTCTATGGGGATTAGTGCTGCTCAGCCTGCTCACAAAAAAAAAAAAAAAAAAAAAAAAATGTAGATCCCATAAGCAAAGGCCTGTGTCATAGTGACACAAACTCATAACTGGTAAGGTTTGGTGTGAAACCTCAACATTAGAAAGTTTCCCGCACTCCCTTAACAACCAACTCAGTAGCACTGTGGTTTGTAGGGAGTGAATCCATTGTATTCTCTCCCTGGGGATATAAGCTTTATAGTTCACCTTTAAGAAAAGCAGATATGGGGACTTGTCTCTCTGCTTACATTGTTTGGAGACTCATTTCTTGCCAGCCTCTGTCCCAGCCCTACCCTCAGTGCTTCCTTGGTGCAATATCTAGCTATGGGGCCATTTCCTTGCTGCTCTGCCTGGTAACTGTTATGGACTTCTCTGTGACCTAAAGCTTTAATTTTCACAGCAGAGTTTTGTTTTTTGTATCTCTGGTCTGCTATGAAGCTTTACCTATCTATAGAGCTTTCATATTTACAGAATAAAATAAAATATGTACCCGTGCCTCCACAGGCATGGCCGCTTGAAGCTCCTGTTGCTTGCGGATCACTGTTCCCAGCCAATGGGAGCTGTGGGAAGTGGCGTGGACTGAGACACTGCTTCCCACTGCTCCCATGAGTCAGGAACGGTGATCTGCAGTCAATAGGAGCTTCAAGAGACTGTGCCTGCGGAGGCACAGATAAATGAAGTGCCGTGGGCCGCACACGGTTAGCTTACCCTGGTTAACTGTGCGGTTTGCGGGCTGGTTACTGCCCACTGCTGGTCTAAATGATGAGCTAGATAACAATATTTTATTAATGGTTCTACTAAGCGGGGACCACACAAATGGCTGAATAAGTTTGGAATATGAAACACATGGTATCACTTCTATTGGTTTCGTTGTAAATTCTCCCTCTCCCACCCAAGGAATCCCAACCTCACGAGACCAGACAATTAACTATCTTCCCAGGCATGTATTACCATAGCCACGTCCGCTTGGAAGATTTGCTTGATAAATTTGTTTTTCGAGGAATGGACCAGCTGAATGATGTCTCCATGAAGCGTGTCCCTGTTTTTTTCTAAAAACCCTACAGGAGCAATGGAACAACATGTACGTTAGGTGGCAGAATGAAACGTGCTAAAATATGGCCTGCCGCCAGCTGTTCAATCACTTTGCAGCCTGATCTTATTGCAGAGACTTATTGACCCCAGAACCTGTTGGGGTCAATAAGAGTCTTTCTATTGGCTTCAATGAGCTTTGGAACGGGCCCATAATGATCATGACGTGCCAATGAGTGACCCTTTTCTTCCTTTTGTTATTTTTATTAATAATAATCACAATTATGGTGTTGCATAGGGATCAGCTGAGGATGTCGTCCTATTATGCTAGGTAGACACAGGGGAAGAGACAGTGAATGATGTGATGGTGGCACCACATTAATGCCATAACTGAGGTTTTGGGTGGGTTTAGTTAGGAAGAGATCTAAACGGAAAGACATTGGAAGGGAGAGACGGGAAGAGGCAGATCAGGGAAAAGAAGGAGGAGGGGCAGACATGGTGTGATCCCGAGGCAAAGAGACTGAGACTTCTTGTGCATGCACAACTTTGGGTACGTCTACTCTTAAAAAAATAAATTAAAAAAGTGTGTTCTTCACTCAAAGCCATTTAACTAGGTTAAAATAGCAGCTAAGACACTGCAACCTGGCTTTTGACTCAGGTCAGCAGCTCATATTCAATCCCAGGCTTTAACACAAACAGCTTACCTGAGTCCAGACCACAGTTTCTGGGTCCCTACTGCTCTTTTAACCCAGGTTGGTTAATATGTGTTAGGAACACATCTTTTGTACACACACAGAGGGTATTTACTTCTATGTGCAAATGACTGAATTTCCATACACCTCAGCTGCTTTTCTTGGCATTCATAGGCAAATAGGGCTTGGACATGTTACTGTATACATATATATATGGAGCTATACCATCTCATAGAGCTGGAAGGGACCTTGAGAGATCATTGAGTCCAGTCCCCCTGCTCTCACAGCAGGACCAAGAACCATCCCTGACAGATTTGCCCTGACCCCTAAAGGGCGCTCTCAAGAACTGAACTCACAACCTTGAGTTTAGTAGGCCAATGCTTAAACCACTGAACTATCCCTCCCCCTGCATCAGTTGCATGGACAAAGGACAGAGCACAAAGCCCTGCATCACACAGCACACTTTGAAAGCTAGCCCAAAGGCAGTCACACACTACGGCTGTGTCTAGACTGGCGCGATCTTGCGCCAGAGCTATGCAAAT
>CM057845.1:302770814-302782020 GCA_030068395.1 Apalone spinifera
TTCTATGATTCTGTGATTGGAACTTTAGAGAGGTAGGCCACGGAAGTGAACAGAGACCTCGTAGAATGCAGTCAGGCTCCCAAAAGGAATGTAGATAGGTGATGCACATGATGCAGTAGTTAATGCATTCCAATATCCAGCTAGAGAGCCTGTGCTTAGATACTGGGTATCTCTTAATACTTACCTGTGATGGAGAGGAATAGTCTTGGAGATTTTCTGAAAGGTTCTGTCCTTTCCAAATAAAGGGCTAATGCTCTCCTGATCGTGAGTGTGTGCACTGTTGCCTCCCTTTTATCCCGGTGTGTTTGGAAAATAATGTTGCAAGGTGAAGAATTTGGTTTATGTGTAAGGCTGAAGGTATTTTTTGTAGGAATTTGGGGTGTAGCTGAAATGTGACCTTGTCCCATAATAAAAGTGTAAAGGGGAGCTATACCATTAGGGCCCCCGCCTCTTCAGGCAGATGTGATGGCCGTTGGGAACGTGTGGCTGTCGGTGTCTGTTTTTGTAATTTCTACCTCTTCCTTTGAGGATCATAATGTCTCCAGGGAGGAGAAAATTCAGTAGGCTAGGATCTCTGTGCTGTCTGTACTTATCATGTCTCCTGCTTTGGGAAGGGGTATAAATAGCCAGAGGACATAATGTGGCCCTAGAATCTTTTAATGTGTAGAGGGATTCATCAGTTCTTTGTGCAAACTGTTTAGAACTCTAAAAAGGAAGGTCCTCCACTGAGACTTGTACCTCCCTGGGAAAGCTGGGGAGATGAAGCCAAGATGTTGTCATGACAACTGCCATGGAGATGGACTGAGCAGCTGTATTGACAGCATTCAGAGAAGCCTGTAATGCTGTCATCACAAGGAGCTGACTCGGCTGAAACTGCTCTTGCTGATCCGATGGGAGGTGTTCAATAAAGGCATGTCATTTCGAATAACTGGTATGGTTGTGTTGTGCCATGAGGGCTGGACTATTAGTGATCTGAAACTGTAGATTGCTGAAGAATCGGATTTATGTCCAAATAAATCCAGTTGCTTGCAGTCCTTATTTTAGCATGGTGCTCTCTGCATTGACAACCAGTGAATTAGGGAATGGATGAGAAAATAAAATGTCCCCATCTTTAGAAGGCACATAAGAGTTTTGTCTGCTCTTTTGCACATTGGGGGTACTGTGTCTGGTGTCTAATGTATAGTTTTCGCTGGATCAAACAATGCCTCATTAATGGTGAGTTCAAGCTTTGTTGAACACAGGGTCTGTAGGATGCCAGTTTATGCTGTGACTCTGACTTCTTCAAGCAGGATTTGCAGGGAATCCTTTTAAACAGGTAGTGAAATTGCTCAAAGTCGTCTGGCTTGGTGGGAGAGGCATGACTGCCTCATCAGGAGATGATGACAAAATGTTGGTCACTGGAGTGGATTCCTCTCCACCTGTTCCTCAAAGGTCTCCTCTTGATGATCAGGAAGCCTGGATATTGAAGCTGAAGTTCACTTTCCTTTACCCTTTGGGTTACACCAGAGGTCCTTGAAAACTGTTGTCTATATGCCCACTTGTGGGTCCCAGAATGGCCAATGAGGTGGTGGAAATGGCATGGGTCGGAGAATCCCAGGCTGTCCATACCTGCTGGATGGGCCTCTTCTACTCTGCTAGTAAATTGAAGATACATATGTTTCTACCTGGCTAGCTCTGTGGCATTGCAATCAAGAGCCTTGGACAAATACTGGACGGATGGTCATGGATGGCAGAGTAGAATATCTCAATAACATATGTAAGTCTGAGGATCTGAGCATAACCCTTAGTGTGATTATGTCAGTGCCTTGTAAGGGTGATTCATGCTTCTCTGAGATCTTTAAGTCTCTGTAGAACAGAAATTTCTGCAGTACCAGAATAGCCATTGGTACTGCTGAGGTCAGCTGAGCAGGTAACATTGACATGGAGAGAGTCATCGGTACCAGAAGCCCTCTGCATACCAAAGAACAGTCTGCAGATGTTGTGGTAGCCTTTTGCTGTGTGAGCATACTGGATACCCATTGTCTACAAGACTGTCAGTGCTGTTCTAGACAAGCTGGGTCTTTGCTGCTCTTTTCTGCTGAGAGTAACAATCTGCTTGAGCCTGCCCTCTACTCTTTGGGCTTACCAGTGGTAATGGTACTTGAGGATCCTACAGCGTCATAGGCACCTAGTTGTGAGTTGGTTAGTGCTGAGATTATTGACTGTGCTAGGGACCTCATTCTCTTGGCCGGCTCCCTATTTAGAGAGCCTACGGCCTGCTTTTTTTAGACTTTCTGAGAGGAATTCCATGGATTTCCTCTTTGAAGTCACTGATGAGTGTTATTCCGAAGGTGTTGGAGGGATCAGTCTCAATGGGGACTGCTGTCTGGGGGATCTCGGGCCCAGGGCTGGTCGGAGGGAGCGTTCCAGCATGAGTAGCTTTAATTTTAGTGCTTGGCTCTTTCTGGTTCTGGATATTAATGTTAGACAAAATGTGCAAGTCTGAGACACGTGTCTCTCTCCGAGGGAGTGAATGCGGTAGGAATAGCTTCCTGACACCTGAGGCAATATTTAAACCTGGGGAAGCCAGGCATCATGCCCTTCTTAGTGTTTGCTTCCCGAATGAAAATAACTAGGGAAAGTTAATACACACTAGGGAGAAAGATAAGTGAAGTAAAAGGTTTTTTTAATCAATGAAAAGAGAAGAAGGAAAATCAGTAAGAAAAACCTGTGGAAAAAAATCTGTCAATGGATTCCACTAAGGCTCCGTCTCATGCCAACAGCAGTAGAGAAGGATCTTAGAGCGATTTACCCACTCAGTGCTATATAACAAAATAGCACAGTGTGAGACAGAAAGAGCGCATGTGAAGGCCAAATGGACACTGCAACCAAAAAATCTCTGATCTGAGACACAGACACGTGACGACAGCTAGAAAGAAGCACCCACAGGGACATTACTTGAAGGAGAATATTCATTTTATATAGATAACAGACCAGGATAAGAGTTGTATATCCCAAGCCAAAGGTTAAGGACACAATCAGTAGCAAAAGCCTTTATCTCCCAATGGAACTAGTAATGAAAAGACCTATATTGCCTAGAATACACTATTCAAAAAAAGAGCTCATCGTTTAACCAAAAAAAAAAAAAAAAGAAAAGAAAAAAAGCCTGACACCCTTTTACCAGCATTTTCTAATATCACCAGATGGGAGGAGCGAGGTGGGTCGCTGCCACTATATTTACCTGCACTTCGGCAGGTACCAGTGATTGCAGCTCCCACTGGCCGGGAACGGTGATCTGCCGCCACCAGGAGCTGTGATCCCCTTTACCTGTGGAAGCACAAGTAAATATGGTAGTGTGGGGGCCCACCAGGGGCTAAACCTGTCAGATCAGATCCTGGGGGTTGGTATTTGCCACCTCTGAGTGGCAACCTCTGAGATAGAGTGAGTTGGAAAAGACACTGCTCCTGAGAAGACCTAGAGACCAGCATAGGTAGCCCCACTTCTATATACGTGAGAGGATAGTTCACTCTCTATGGCCCACTCAATCCTTGGCATCTGCTCAGACTTTCAATAAGGCTGCCACTTAGTGCCAGCTGTGGAGATTTTCATCATGGGAACCTTTGCCCAACCAAACTCGTTTCACAGATAAGAAAAGGCAATCACGCTCCGATTGAATCCTGATCTGGATTTGAACTCACAGCCTAAAAGATGTCTGCGGTTTTCAGGCTGCTTCATAACTGGGTGAGATTTACAAGTCATGAGGCATTTCTAGGGCAATTTTTGGGACAATTTTCAGTGCATAGAGATGGAAATATCGTACTTCATTGCCGCTCAAGTCATTCTCAGAAACACTGACTTTCCTTTTGGCGTGACTTTGTGACATCCCCGTATTCCAACCTCTCTGGTGGTAAATTATCTGTCCTGCCAAGACTCATGATGCTGATTACAGCCAAAGATCTTTTCAAATGAATTAGCCATTAGTGACAGGAATGTTTTGTTGATGTTCCCACTCACCTTTTCCTTGTGATCATTGACCGTCAGTATAAAGTCCTGTGTTATCTCAAGGGATGAGCTTGGTTCAACTTGTCCCTAGTTGACAAATACACACAGCTTGCCTAATTTTAACAGCTGACCACATTCAAAACTTTGGCCCCCAACTGATGATCAAAGGGCAGCTACAAGAAAATATGTGCAAGTCCTGTTTCCAGGTCCACTGCTTATTAAGAGTAAAGCCCCTGTGTTTTGGTGTGAAAATCAGCTTGGCTGTTTGTATAGGTGCTGGTCCTACAAGAGTCGATGGCTTACACCAAGAAAAGATGTTCTACTGCAAACTCGTTACTGCCATTGTGACCTACATTTTCACTAGTCACATAACAAATCCACACTGAACCTGGTTCCCAGAGCACCCTAAAGTCATTTGACTTTTTGTTGCTCAGGGAATTTAGTATCACTCCATGACTAGATACTCCTGCACTTCAGCAACCCCAGTGTCACGACAAAACACCCCTGCTATTCAGCAATTTTTCTCAGCACATACAAGCATCAGCCATGCACAACAGCACTTGCATAACCCTTTTCATCTTTCAGTAGTTGCTTATTTCCTCCAAACCAGGCTATTATGCATACCTGGTTGCAGCCCTGCCCCTCTGGCATCACATCCGCAGACTTGGTACTTTGCTCTTCTAGGAAGAGGCCACGTTTCTGTCACTGTGGCAAAGTGCTTCAGCCAAAGGGATAATGGATTGGGTGCATTCGTGGGGCAGCAGAAAAGCAGTGCCAGGAAAATGAGAAATGCCATTAATGGTGAATATAAATGAGGCAGCCAGCGCATGATATAACAGTGCGTTGCGGCAATGAAAGGTGGCTTACGCATTATACTTACCCTCCCACCACAGTTAGTCTTAGGGTTAAAAGGAGAAAAAGGAAAATAGGTATTGTATTAGAGCAGGGCTATAAAAGCCTTTCACCAATCACAGAGAAGCTTTTCCACGAGCCAGCTAAAGTGGGAAAGACACCGATTGTCAGAAGCCTCATCACAAGATTCACCTTTGATTCAGCAGTCCTGGGAACCCCTCAAGCAGCGCAGGCCTCTCAAGGACCATACTGAATACTATCCTTGTGGAGTGGTGAGACCAAATTGTACCTCATGGAACCACTGCTTACTGTGTTGGTCTTGACCATCTTGGTTCCATTCACAGGGGCATAACAAAGCTTCACAGAACTGCCAGCAACACTTCCCAACCCTTGCGTACCCTGTGCCACGTTGATAGATAATGTAAAGTGATGATTTATTCACCTTTCAATGTTTCTCACTCTCTGACCAACCCCATAGAAAACTTTATTGAAGTGAAAACTAAAAGCCAATTTCTATTGCTCTTCCTTCATCAAACAGATTTTAAAATCTTTGACCAAAATCTTAAAAAGTTGAAGACTAAAGTTAAGCTCCTGAAGGCTCATATAGACATATTTAGGTGGCACAGCTGCATTCACACTAGGATTGCCTTGCCTATTACACGGCACACCTGGACTCCTATCAGGGAGTGTACCAGTAGTGAAGACCTGGCCTCAATATCCCTGCAATCTTTTTGCAGACAATTCACAAACAGAAACAGGGGAATTGAATAGACTCTTTTCTATAAATGATTGGCCCAGCTGTACTGCCCAGCTGTCCCAACCTGTGCTACTCTCTTTGTCTCTCCCAGGTCTGGGGATCTCTTGGGATGAGTGTGCCTCTAGCAGCCACCTTGCTTTGCGGTTGCAAAGATGCAGTGTCTGACTCAGGGAATGGTTCTGTATTTCAGCGAGTGTTGGCAAGCCTGGAGTTGTTAAAGAGATTAAAAATTCATCATTGCTGAGGGGTTAAACTCCTCCTAGGAGACAGATACTTGGGGCTGCATTTCACACAACTAATAAAAGGTTAATGCGCAGGCTGGAGGCCCAAACACCCAGCATCTACCAAGCACTCAGAATCTGGCTACCACGCTCCGCTCCACAGAAACCCACGTGAGATCCGCCCACTCCTGCCTCTAAATCAGTAGCTGTTCACAATCTTTGTGCTTTACTCAGACCTAGATGAGAGCTCACAAGGGCACCGAGCCTCTTCCGTGCCCAGGACAGAGCCATCTGGCAGGGTGCAGAGGGAGATAGCCCTGAGCGCCAAGCAGCTTCACACCTGGCACCATTAGCACAAGATTATCTTCCTAGCACAACAGTGCCCTCCCTGCCTCTCCCTCTCCTTTGGCTTCCTGCCTCTTGGGTTCTGTTTGTGGTCTCTGTCACTTTTCCTCACCCTAAGGTAGACTGCCTCTTTGCACTTCCCGCATGTGTAAAACAGGGGACAAGGCATTTCGATGGCCTTTCTTCCTATGGGGGCTCCACTTACCAGAAAATCACCACAGGATTCATTGTTTGCTCCTCCGCGCACACCTAGACAAACCATCCTACAGAGCCCATTAACGCCACTACTTGAACCTGCCAGGTGTGCCAATGTTCAGCCACAGTCTAGGGACAACATCCTTGCCCATCCTGGATAATAACTATAAATGGATCATGAATTTATCTAGTTCTTTTTTTAATCCTCTTATAGTCACAGCATCCTCTGGCAAGGAGTTCTATAGGTGGACTGTGTGTGGTGTGAAGAAATATTTCCTTTTGTTTTAAACCTGCTACCTATTACTTTCCTTTGGCAGCCCCTAGTTCTTGTGTTATGAGAAGGAGTAAATAACATTCCCTTATTATTTTCTCCAAAGCAATAATGAGTTTATACACCTCTATCATATCCCCACTTAGCCGTCTCTTTTCCAATACTAATCTCCTGCTTCAAAGACTGTAGGAATTAGTTAGTTCAAGTCTAGAAGATGGGTGTATTTCTCTCATTGATGCCTATGAAAGACCCACACATACAGGGAAAGCAGAATATTGGAACTGTCCTCATTCAACAGCTCTAAGAAACAGGAGACAGCCTCAAAAATGCTGAGCGAAGACATGACTGCAGCATGACTGCCTTTACCTTTACTCAAGACAACTGTTTGTTACAGATAAACCAACTCGCCTTACCTAGCTCCCTAAAATGCATATTCTAAGAGGTTATGTTAACCCTTCCCACCTTATCAGCACAGTTCTCTTTCATGAAACAAAACTGTAAAAGATTTATATTCCACTGAAAGCTAGTAGAAAAATTATTGGAAGGATAGTCTCAGCAGCTCCCCCATCCCCACTATCTTCCGCCCTTCAAAATCCATACAATGCAATAGATGGTGAGATATTGCAGACTGCAAAGCTGAATTGTGCAATATCAGGACTAGTGGGCTATTACTAAGGTTAATATTTTGGCATGGTTATTTTTAGTAAAAGTCAAAGACTGGTCATGGGCAATAAACAGAAATTCAGGGAAGCCCATGATTGCCTGTGAACTTAAGTAAAAATAACTGGGGGTGTGGAGGGCTAACCCCCAGAGTGGATTGGGTCCTGAGTCCGCCATGGGGCAGAGGAGGAAGGGGAGGCCGCTAGCCCTCATCACTGTAGTGGGGGCTGAAGCCAAAGAAGTCACAGAGGTTCCTGAAAGTCAAGAAATCTGTGACCTCCATGACTAAATTGTGTCCTTAGTTATTACTAAATCTATTTTGACTGTGTTGGTTCTTCAAAGGTCTGAGACAGAAGGGACTATTAGGAGGATGCTGTCAGATCTCCTGCATAACATAGGCCAGAGAATTCACCCAGCTCTGGAACCAAGCCCAAAATTTATGAGAGATTTGGAAAATGCTAATAGAATATTTTTCTCATTTTCATGTGCCTCCAGTTCCTTCGGAGACAAAAAGTGGAGCTACCAAAATACCAAAAGGAAACACTGCTCTTGCCATATTTTGGGCCTACCTGGAAACAGGGTCCACTAGAAGTCTCACAAGCAGTGATAGGCCTGAGCCAAACTTTAGTGAGATGTTTGCGTGTGAGAGAAAGAGTCAATCAGATCTGGATCTGCAAAAAGGCCCCTACTTCTACGGCGGAGTCAGGGCTGGCCCACAACATTTTGGCACCTGAGGGGGGGAGCTCAAATGACGTCCCCATGTCATATTTGGGGTCGGGAAGGAATTTTCCTCCAGGGTAGATTGGCAGAGGCCCTGGAGGTTTTTCGCCTTCCTCTGTAGCATGGGGTACAGATCACAGCTGGAGGATTCTCTGCATCTTGGGGTCTTCAAACTATTTGAAGGCTTCAATATCTGAGATATAGGTGAGAGGATTATTCTAGGAGTGGGTGGGTGAGATTCTGTGGCCTGCATTGTGCAGGGGGTCAGACTAGATGATCATAATGGTCCCTTCTGACCTTAAAGTCTATGAGTCTATGTCCCCTTGCTTGGGCCAAAACTTTGAAAGGTCTCAATTCTGCCTTCTTCCTGTCCTACTCTACCATCATCTCTGTGCATCTAGAGCAGAGAGAATACATATGCACCAGCAGCAGACACAATTTTTTACACTCTGGGTCCTAGTGACATTCCCCTCTTCCCCCCCCCAGTCTGGCACATGAGGCGGCCACTTCAGTTCGCCTCATGGTAAGGCCAGCCCTGGGCGGAGTCCTTTCTCAGTCTCCCTAAATGTTAGGAAAGCCTGCTCTTGTGAGTTCTCCAGCCTGGCCTTACTGACTAAGAGATTTGGCTCAGGAATGCTGACAGAAATGACAGGCCCCCTGGACAAGGTGAGGGGTTGGCTCTGGGCCCCCAGATGGTGTTGTTGGGGGCTCTTCTCCACCAGTCAACCCAGAGCTCTGCTGATGATGTAAAGGGCTCAGGGCAGCTGCCACTTTTACCTCCCCCATCAGTGGCCCTGGGTACCCCATGCTGCTTGTGGCCTGGCGTAACACTGCCACATGGGCATAGAACTGGAGCATGGGCAGCAGCTGGATGGCGCATGCATGCACACAACATGCACAAGCTGCTGTAGCTACTGTGATTTAAAAGTGGCAGGAAGACCCAGGCTGAGTCCCCCGCTGCTGCCATGCTGCTACTGTGATTCAAGTTGTTGCAGTTTAAAAGCAACAGGATACTCCCAGCAGTGGCGGCAGGGAGCCCCGGATCTTTTAAGACACCTGGTTCCCTGAACAATTACCCCCCACTGCCCACCCGTGAGTGGCCCTGGTTTGGATAGTGTTCCTGAGATTTAAACAAGCATGTAAATGACCATGACGGTCCCTTCCGGCCTTAAAATATACCAGCCTATGAATCCCTCATCTCTAAAGGAAACCCTTAAATTGCTTCAAAAAAGTCCTTGTAGGGCAGGTCTACGCTGCAGTGTAAGCTCAGAGTTAGGAAAAGTCAAGTTAGCAGACCCTGCATTTGTTAACCTAGGGCTTAATTTTTAACTCCAGGGGCTCCAACATCCACACAGCATTATGCTGTCCTGAGCCCAATAATCCATAACCCAGACTTCCTAGCACACTGCCCAGATGGGGCTGTGCTAACCCTTCATTCGTGGTGTAGCCTGGGAAAACTCAATGTCCACCAAACTTGACTCTCCAGAGGAGTAAGAATGTCAGTCTGTGGGATTGTGGGAGATTTTTGGTGGCTTTCCAGAGGAGTCCAGAGGGGCAGTGTCTATACTGCAATGCAAGACGGTTTGACTCAGGCTCAGACACTCCATCCCTGTGGGGTCTTAAAACCCCAGGTCAGTTCCCTGGGCTAGCATGATTTATGTGTATATGGAGTGGGGGCGGTAAGCTTGAGCCCAGAGTTTTCACTGCAGCATAATCATGGGGGAGGGCACAAAACAAAGTACTTTGGCCAGTGAGTGACTGCAAGGCTTACAATTTAACAACTATCCTGCAGTGCCCAGCCCTTAGATGATCCCATTGACTATTTGGCAACATCAAACAGTGTGCCTGCGCATACTACAGTATGTTTTACTTCAGGCATAAAAATGTGCATCTTATAACCCTACAAGCCAGCAGCCAGAGAGTCTGACAAAAGAAACAAAGACCCTTTGAATGCTGACTCTTTTCTTTCTGGAGTTATAACGTTAGGATACGTCTGCCCAGCAGTGTTATTTTGAAGTAACTGATGTTACTCCAAAATAACATAGTGTGCATCTATACTACAAGCCTTTATTTCAAAATCATGTCGAGATGGAGGATTTCTTACTCCGACTCATGGTAATCCTCATTTCACGAGGAGGAAGGGAAGTTGAAGAAAGTATTCTTTCTTTGACTTCCTGCTGTATAGACAGTGCCAAAAGCCAAGTTAAGCTATTTTGACTTAATCTATGCTATTGATGTAGCTGTAGTTGCGTAGCTTAATTCAACCTTAGCCCTGCTGCGTAGACGTACCCTTATAGGTAGGTCCCTACCAATTTCACAGTAAAAAAAGTGTTATGGACCGTGATATGACCCCTTCCCCATGATGTATCCCTGTTCCTAGGAGCACCCCATCAAAGGAAGCTTCCTACCTCCAACTGGGCAGGGGAAGTATAGGATCTCTCCCTCTCCTGCAAACTGCTCTGGTGGTGGCCCCATGTGCCTGTCAAGAGCTTAAGAGTTCTAAGAAAAATATCACAATAACCAAAATGCAGCTGAGAGAAACCAGGAAACTGAGAATGTATGAGGAGTCTCAAGCACACACAGCAGGTATTGTAAAGTTACTGTTGGAAAACTGCCTTATCGCACCTTGGTTATTTAAATCACAGAGCCTGACCTCTCCTTACTCCCAGAGCCTGCTGCCTTCACTTATTTGTTCACAGGCACAGATTTCCAAAGAGATCACAGTCAGCCTATATTCCTGACACTAGAGCAGTGTACACACTGTGTGGTCTCTTCAACTATTTCCCTTACGCGTAGAATCCTCAGCTAGGTCAGCTACACATGTTGCAATCTTAAAGGGCACCCAGGGAAATACCTGGGGGTGGTTAGTTGTTACATGGGCCACAGGATCGATAGCACCCACTTGACCAACCAGAAACTCGGTTTAATGTTACACCTAAAAGTACAGCACCATAACATTGCAGAACCTCCCTGCCACTGCCTCAGGTGTGAATGCAGGTACCCATGTGGGATTTGAATCCACTAGCCCAGAGGTGAGGGCACTCTGCATTTGGTTACATACAAGGAATCAGATTTAATTCACATTCAGAGGATACATCCTTTCCCCAACTCAGTAAATGCCCACAAGCAATGGCATCTCCCATCCTGCATGAGCACAGGGCCAACTTATCCATTAGGCACAGTAGGCACAGTACCTAGGGCCCA
>CM057845.1:302830447-302844632 GCA_030068395.1 Apalone spinifera
CAATCATCTGCACACCACACAGATGAGTATCGTGGACATGCAAACAAGCCAATACAGAGATGCAGACAAATGGAGAAACATACTCAGGCTGAGGACCGGATAACGTTACCTGGTTTGGAAATGGCCAGCTACCTCAAACATGGTAGTACATCTTACTTGTGGAGAAGTCTGACCTTTCACTCTCCTTCAAACCACCAAGTGGCACCATCTTGAAAGAGGTAGCCACAAACAGAGCAGATGAGATCTTCAACAGTACACTATTATTAATAATCATATTTATTAGGTTGGTTTGTAAGAGCCAGCCAAGAAGGGAGGCCCACGGCATGAGGCATTGCACAGGCACAATGCAGTAAACAATGCCAGCTCTGAATACCATACAATGGACAACCCTGAATATGGAACACATCTGCAGGTAAGTGGTGTGTCCAATCCCTTTCAAGCTCCACTCTCTGCACAGAGTAAAATCACCTCTTGGACAACTGGAAACAGCATAATCACCATGTTCAACAAACTGAAATGGATACAAGAAATTGTGAGACAAAGAAGGAGTTTCAGAAGGGTAGCTGTGCACCCTGAGCTAACCCCTGCCCACACACAGCCCCTAACTGCAACCTGGTCTGCTTCCTGCCTGCACAAAGACCCTAGCTACACTCTCCCCACACCCTGAACTACACCCTGCCTGCACACAGCCCCAGCTACTCCCCATCCCTGCACCCTACAGAGTTTCCAAAACTTTTTTAGGTGAGCCCTCCCCCCACCTTTGAGTTAAAATTTTTGGTTTCATCCCCCCCAGTCAAGACAGGGTGGATGGCCTGTTGAGGTGAGTCAGAAGGTGAGGATGGTACTCCCATCCCAGGCCCTGCTGTGCAGAGCTGGCCTGAGCCCTACCGGGCCCTGCTCTCCCCAAAAGAGAAGTCAAACCATCCCTATGCCAGAGCGCCTCCCCCCGGCTCAGTGGCTGGATCCCAGAGTCTCCAGTCCCCTGGAGTTTTTGTAGCATGCTTGCGGGAGGAGAGGGGAGACTCAGAAAGAAAAAGGTCCAGTAGGCAAATACTTTTACCAAGCTATAAAGTGGAAGGGGCTCAGATACCCCAGTGATAAGCATCAGTACAAAGCCCAACACAGACAGACAGATGGATGCCCTAAGACTGCTACGGCATGTCCAGCAGCGAATAAGACAGGGTGACCCCCTCCCTTGGAAACACACACAATCAATGCTTTACATAGATGGATTCATCTGAGACTCATCAGGAAACCAGCATCAATATTTAAACTGCCTGCAGAATGGCCAGTCCACTTGCCCTGCATTCAATCTCTTTGACATGCCACTGCAGACAAAGGGACCCAACAAAGCACCTTTCCTTCCCTCCCTTCCCCTGCTTCTGCGGAGCCTGAGCATAACAATGCACTGCCGGGCCATCCGATACAGGCATGGAGCCCTGAAAGAGGCAGAGTCTCAACAGAAGGGTAATTGCCTTTTGTGAAACCCCTTCAACTGTGACCGCATCTTTGCAACAGCAACAAAATTAATCCAATTACCTAGCACTTCACAATATAGCCAGGCCTCATCAGCCTGGAGCAGTCTGACAGGCCAACCTGATCCGTGCAAGATGCCTCCCTGGCTGGTAGAATTAGCTGGTATTTTGGGGCTGTTTTACTGGCTATTTAATCTATTTTCGGGATCTTTACATTCTGCCCAACTGAGAACCAGGCCTCATTGTGCTAGGCACTGTACAGCCAAAGGGCACTAAAAGGGCCCTAATCCAGCAGAGAAAGGCAAGACAAGAACCAATGGATGGAAGTAAAAGCCAGGCACGTGCACATTAGAATTAAGATGCACTTTAACAGTGAGGATGATTATCCATAGGAACAAACCACCCAAGGAAGTGGTGGATTCTCCTTCGCTTGATGTCTGCAGATTGAGACAGGATGTCTGGCTGGGATATGTGTTTCAAACACAATTCATCGGGCTCAGCACAGGAATGAGACGGTTAAACAGAGTGGGCTGTAATATATAGGAGGGCAGACTAGCTTGTCTAGTGGTGCCATATGGCCTTAAAAATCTATGGACATGAAGTAAGAGACAGATCTTTCTGCAGAGAACTTACAATCTAAATAGATGAGGAATGGGAAAGCGAGAGGCTTATGGTCCCCACTGTAGAGAGAAAAGTGACACACAAAGAGATCAGCTGACTTGCCCAAAGTCAGCCAGAAAGCATATGCCAGGGCTAGGAGCTGAACTCAGATCTTAGCCCCATGTCAGTGTCTTAACCACATCATTCCTCTTTCTGCTGCAATTCAGTTTGTCATTTGTTATGGACTGGGCCTTGCACTCACCTTACCTGCATTTTAACACCACCACCACCTTGCTCGCAGGCCATGCTTTTCATTTGTAAATCTCCAAACACTTTACAGATCAGGTAAGTAGTATTAGCCCCATTTCTTAGATTGGATCACAGCTGGGTTAAGTGATGCAGCCAAGGCCACATAGGATATCAGTGGCAGAGCAGGGAATAGCATCATTAAAACATAGGGCAGGAAGGGAAATCAAGAAGCTGTCTAGTCCAGCCACCTCCATTGAGGCAGGACCATGTATACCTAGACCATCCCTGACAGGTGTTCGCCCAGCCTGTTAAAAACCTTCACTGAGGGGGATTCCACAGCCTCCCTTGGAAACCTAGTCCAGGCCTTAGCTACTCATATATTAGAAAGGGTTTTTTTAATAGCTAACCTGAATGCCTTGGGTGGCAGATTACGTCCATTGCTTCTTGCCCTACCAACAGTGGACTCGGAGAACGACTGATCTTTAGAACCCTCCTCTTTATAACAAGCCCTTCATGTGCGGAGACTGTTATCAGGTCTCCCCCTCTCAACATATCCTGGTTTTTAACCTTTCCTTGTCAGTCAGATTTCCAAGCCTTGTATCAGTTTTGTTACTCTCCACTGGACTCTCTCCTATTCGCCTGCATCTTTCCTGAATTCTAGCACCCAGACTAGGACACAATGTTCCTGCTCAGGCTTCCCCAGTGCTGAGCAGAGCAGGACAATTCCTGCCCATGTCTTATCTGGGACAGTCCTGTTAATACACCCAGAATGATATTGGTCTTTTTCACAGCTGCATCTTAGGTGTCTCCTGTCGACGCCCCAGCATGTGCCCTGGCCCCTGGACCCAGAACATCTTCAGTCAGCCCATTGCTTCTCCGGCAGTAGATTTGTAGCTAGCTAACTCACTCAATAATAGGCCTGACTTCGCGACCTCTACACGGAGTAGCACCAGACTCGGTGTAGCCCCACACTGATTTCTGCCTGGGCACCTGCGTGAGAATCAAGTCCTGTTTCAGCCTAAATGGTTTTCCCCAGCATGAAAATCTGTCCTTAATTCATCAATGCAACCCCATCCCATCCCCTTCACATGGACACTCTCCTTGGCTTCTCTCTTAATTGAGGGCCTGATCCATAACCAGGGTTGCCACCTCTGAGGTGCAAAAACCCAGGACATCCTGAGTCTTCCAAGCTGGACAGCTGGGATGTGTACTGAGCACACACATGGATTTCCCAGACTGCTGCCTCCAGAAAAGGATGCTGGGAAAAGCTGGACAGCTGGCAACCCTATCCACAGCCCACTGAAGTTAACGGAGTCTTGTCCCTGCTTTCTGTGGGCTTTGGATCTGCCCAAGTGAAAAGAATGGATCAGGATTAGTAAGGGGTCACATCTTGAAGATCTTGCTCAGTGTTTTCTCAGCCAAGTCTCCTAGTGACGAGTTTAGCTTGAGCAAGGACTGAGCGGATCATGACACAACTCCTCCCTTACCTGAGATCTGACTTGCCAACATTTATAAGCCAAACCTAGACCCTCTGACAGAGGGGGCAAAGGGAGAAGGTGCCCCGAGACCTGGCAATTCAAAGGGGCCTGGGGATCCCAGAGGTTGTGGCTGTCAGGGCCCTGGGCCTTTTAAATCTCCGCTGGAGTGCTGCGCTGTACACTCTGAGCAGCTCTGAAGGTTCGGGGGTTGGGCGCACCATGGTCTGGGTAGCACTGAGGACTGGCTGTGCTGGTCCTCACTTGAGGCCCCACCCCTTCCATGAGTGCAGAACTGGGACCCTCTGTCTTGCCCAGGGGCCTGCGGAAGCTGTTGACCCTACTCGCTGAACCCAGCCCCATGGACCCACATCGCTGGCCGCTCTCTACCTCAGATTTAGCAACAGAAGCCAATGCTTACAGCTGTCCATGTAGGACTTGAGAAAGAAACTCATTGCTGTATCCCAAGCTCTTCTTCTCCTCCCAGGCTCATCTTCAGCTGCTCATCACTCAACAGGCTGTGCTATGTACCCCGCAGGCTGGATTACTGCAGCTCCTTCAGTGTCCTCTTTAGCAGGCCTTGGCAAGCAAGCTGGAGTCGGGGAGGCAATTACATCCTCACATTACACCTGCCTTGACAGAGCGCCCGTCAGCTGCTCCCGATACCATGGCAGGTGGGGTTGAGCTCTGCAGGCTTTGTTTATAGGTTTCTGCGTGCGCCTTTGCTGAATTACACGAAAGGTCTGTCAGCCCCTGCCAGCCTCTGGTCAGTCAGGACATAGCCATGGAGGGAGTTTCTGAGACAGACGCTGTCCCTCGCTCCAGCCCCAGAGTAGTGTACCAAGACTGTAAAAGAGCCGCAAAGGGCTGGGGGAGACGTGCCCCATTACAGGCACAACAATGCTGTTGGAAGCAGCGAAGTGCTACCTCCTCCCAGAGCTGGCTGAGGGGGGCATCACAGCCTATATGAGGCTCAAGAGTGACTGTTGTAAATTAGAGCTACTAGAGGGTTGTTCTAACTTATTCCAGGAACTATTTTGGGCCCTAGAGTAGCCCAGAATCGGTTGGGCACAAACATGATATAAAAGCCACCTTTACATCACCTGGGCTTGATCTCCTGGGGACACAGCACAGAGATCACGTGCTGGGCTTTGTGATCTGCAGTACATCCTCCCTGACTGTGCTGGTGTTAAGCTTTGCTGCCAAATCCTTGCCTGACTTGAAGAGCAACTAAGGGCCTGTCTCCTTCCTCAGCGGTGGCCTCTAGTAGGTGCTAATTGCACAGTTCCATCTCTCATACCACAAAGAGCTGAAAGAGCAAGGACGGTTTGTTCCTGCTTATCTACCTGAGAAGCCCCGAGCACGCTGTGGCTCAGCCACAAACAGATCGTTACATATGGCTCTCTCCTGCCACAGTCAAAGGGAATCAGTCCAATTGATGGTAAATGCACAGCAATTTCAATCTGACATTTGTCAATTATGACAAACCAGATGTGTTTACACCTAAGAGAACCAGAAGTAGTTTCCCCTGATTTCCAGCCCCCTTCCCCCATCTTCTGCTGGGCTCTGAAACAATTCTTTGCAGCTCCAGGAAAGGCTTTGAAAACCTACGAGTTGACAAGACTTCATTAATCACAAAATAATCCTTTCCATGGTAACCCAAGGATTGTGAAGTCACAAGTTAGCAAGTATGAGACAGAGACACTGGATGCAAACAGCTGCTTCAGGGAAAACCAGAAGTGATCAATATACCTTGCCCAGAGCGCTGAGAGGCAAATTAATTAGAAATAATACGACTCTGTGTGTGTGTGTGTGTGTGTGTGTGTGTGTGTTTGTTTTACATATGGGCCAGATTCTGATCCCCTTTTCTCCTGGGGTGAGTCTGAAATAACTGAAGATAGATTCATTTCCTCCAAACTTACCCCTTGTGGAACTGAGAGTAGAAATCTCATCCTGTATATTAAACTAATTCTGTGTTCACTGAATTGTTCCTGGCACAGCACAATTGTTCTAACAGTGACATGAGAAGCTTTAAATGAAAAAGTCAATAACATCCACTGAAAAGCCCAGATTGCCAGCAGTATATCATTGTGGACTCACCGTGACTAATACATACAATTCAGATAAAGCTATTTGGAAATCAGAGGAATTCAGAGATGGCTGATAAATTCCAGTCCTTACCGCCTACCTACCTAGGTCCTTGAAGTGGCCCTAGTTACCATAGTGCCTAAGCACCTCTTAATCATAAAAGCATTTTATCCTCACCAGATAGGGAAGTATTATTGCTGTTTTGCAAATGGGGAATTGAGGCACAAGGTTGGCACATTAAGTGACTTGCCCGAGGTCCCACAGAGAGTCAGTGGCACAGCCAGCAGCAGACCCCAACTCTCGTAAGTCTCAGTCCAGTGCCGTAACCATAAAACCATGCTGCATCTTCATCGCTGTCTTTGTGACCAAGAGCCCGGCTGCTGCTCCAGGGAACACACAGGGGCCCTCGCTGCAGGAATGGCGCTACAACTGAAATCCAATACAGCCGGGCATGATAGAGCAAAGCCTCACCAAACCGCCAAAGCCTGACTGATCAGCGAGGGCTCTTTTATGGGGCAAGCCTAGGCAGTGCAGCCACTCCCACATGAGCATGGCACCCTGGGGGCTGCCGGAGTGGCCTGGGCCTCTGCCTGCTCCCTCTGTGGAGGGTTTTGGCCATTGAGAGTCAGGAAGTCACAGATCTACTGGCCCGTCCCACTCTAAACTCTCTGTCCACGTGGCCTTGCTCCATGGGGAGAGGGGGACACAGAGCACTCCTAGGTGGCATCTCCACAGCCTGCCCATCATGCATTACAACCACACTAATCCCAAGGTACTTAGGGCCTGAAATGGCCCCATGGCCAAGACGACAGAGACACAGCGTAACTAGAACTGCCTGGCCATTTGTGCCTTTTCCTTACATCAGAGTCCCAGCTAACGGCCTGGGGGGAGGAAGGACTTTCCCTGACGGGCAGATTATTCTACAATTGCCCCAAGTGAAACATCTCTCAGAATATGGTGTGAGAGGGACCCACAGGCCTGATCCACTCTGGCAATTCCTATGTTCTGCAGAGTGCTGGTGTGGGAAAGTCCGTTCATGGTTTGGGGCCTTATGCCATTTTCTCTGCCATGTCATTATTCGCCGAAGCTGCAGTGTTCATCCTTTGGAGGCTGGTGCTGGCACTTCCCTTGTCACATGCAGCAGCAGGACATGTGGCCCAAAAAGCAACATTCTTCTCCCCACCGGCACTGAATGCAGCCTCCTTGTTATTATGAAGTGACCCAAGCGAAATTAAGCACTTGCAAGGAAATGACAGAGCTCTTTATAGCCTAGCCACAGAGGCAAAGCAGGACAATGAGTCCTAGGCAAAGCAGGACAATGAGTCCTGGACAAATATGGCTCTGAACACTTCTGGGAAGTTTTTGCTTTTAGGCAGAGTTGATTTAAACTAGGGCATCAGAACTGACTCATTTATCAGTTAATTTTTAGTAACTCTCTAAGGCTACGTCTGCACTACAGCGCTATTTCGGGACACCGGAGTATCCCAAAATAGCTATCCCGCATCTTCACAGCAAGCTCGTTATTTCGGGTTCGGTATTCCGACATCCCTGTGAACCTCATTCCACGAGGAGTAAAGGACATTTTTGGAACAGCAGGTTATTTCGAAATTACAAAATAAGCTATTTTAAAATAAGACCGAAATAAAATACGCAATTTGCATAGCTCAAATTGCATATCTTATTTCGAGCTAAGGGGCAGTGTAGACGTAGCCTAGATGTGCAGTGTTCTGCAACCGAACCCTTCCACAAATATGCCAAGTGAACCCTTAATTTCCGTCAGGTGGTGGGCAGCACTAATGAGATTATGCACACTGATATGTCTCAAAGAAGAGCAGAGGATTTATTGGCATGATCCTGGCGTAATCTAAATCAGCAAACTCTTGGATATTAATAGCTACAATGACAGAGCCTGGATCTGCTAGTTGACAGTATTGGCAAATGCACTAACAGCTTTATTGTTAATAACCTAGAAGAACCTGCATTTTAAGCAGTATCTTGGCCCTCTGATGTGGGGTTCCATTGCCGTGAGAAAGCTCTGCCCGATTCAAAACCCCTAATGACGCCAGCAAAGCCATGCAGAAAACTCCACTGTGCAAACAACTATTAAACAGTAGCCACTGCCGACTCAGACAGGGCAGGGAAACAAAAAAGCAAGCAAAGCACCCAGTAATGGGTGACGGTGTTTACCGCCCAGAGAATCAGCAGCTCTAAGCGGCTTTCCAGCAAATCCTTCAGAATCAAACAAGCCAGACATGCTGTGCTGTACAGCCCCAAACCAGCCCGGGTTACTGGCTTACCTTAGCAGTACACAGAACCACCGTCTCCTTGAGCCATAGTCCAGGTTCCAGAGAAGCCCCGTCTGCCTGGAGAAGAGATTTATATGTCCCAGGTAAGCGGTTTGGAGCTAAAGATCTGAGTCTTCTCCTCGCCTGCCTGCCTCTCGCTCTCTGCGGCTGTTTTGCTTACAGTACCTGGTACAGTGGAATTGCCTCCCCATTCATACTCACTGATCCTTCTTACTGAGGGGAGGAGCTGAGGAGCGATTACTGAAGTGATGCTTGGGCTAGCACCGACCCAGGGCACAGCCGGAGGCCTGGGTTTTAAAAAAACAGGTGAAAGCTACATGCCTGTCAGAACCTCTCCAGCCCAAGGGCTCACTCCTGCTTTCCTGAAATCCCTGGGATTGTTTCTATTGCAGTTACACCCCAGGTTCCAGTCCAGGTCAGGGCACTATTGCCAGTAGGGACCTTATGCAATTCCAGGTCACCAGGAGTCTTAAAAGGAGAAACTAATACAAGGATGTGCAAAGAATGCTGGGGGGAGCCCAGCTCTAGCTACCTGTAATTGTGCAGGGTTCACGTGCTCAGCTGGCCCAGTTTGACAGCATTTACAGTCTAAAATGCAGGCACCGATTGGACCAGATGCACTGCCAGACCCTGGGGTGGGGCGGGTTGTTGCAGGCTGCGTCCCCTAATGCAGGGTTGGGGAATCTTTTGAAAGATACTCCCCACATTCCCCTCACACAGCAGAGCCTAGTGGATTTTGTGTGCTCCAGCCCTGCAGTGGGGAGGCTGGAGTGCAAGTGTGGAGTCCCCAATGCTAGAAGGGGGGCATGAGTCTCAGGGGCCGGATCCAGGGAAGCCAAGGGCCGCATCTGGACCCCAGGCCTGAGGTTCCCCAACCCTGCCCTAAGTAAAGAGCTGCAAACGGGATTAGCGTGACCAGATATCCCAATTTTTAAGGACAGGCCTGATATTTGGGACTTTGTCTTATATAGGTGCCCATTACCCGCCCCCCCCCAACCCTGATGTTTCACATTTGCTGTCTGGTTACCCTAAACGGGATGAAATTTGGCTTGTGTTCCACTATAGGATCTACTGGGCCCTTCTGGCCTTACAAATCGATGAGGTAGTGCCAGCTCTTCAAGAATGAGACCAAGTCACTGGTGATTCAAGTTCCCCTGCCTGAAATTCTAAAGGAACCCGATTTTCAGAAAGTGCTGAGCACTCAGCCCCCTTTGGGGTGTCTCTCTGGGCACCGGAGAATGCAGGTTCCCCCGCATCACAAGGGCCATTTCGAAAACCTGGGCCTGAACGCGTAGCACCTGCGAGGAAGGCACCTTGGGGAGGGTAAACATGACATTGGCACAGTGTATTGGGTCGCACAGTGTTAACACTGCGGGGCTGATTGGACGTGAGCTACCCTGACATACAGGGAATTGTTGGGACTCTGGCACAGAAAGGGTTACACTGGCTAAGACATCTGAGGGCATGAGCCATGCCCTCCTCAGGGGCCCTGCTTCACTGAGGAGAGGTTCCCCTTCCTCCAAGTCTTCCAGTCTGTTCACCTGCCTAGCTCCGGTCCCCACTGATGAGAGCCCGGCTGCCCGTGTCTGAGGGTGCTTGACACCCCCACTCAGCTAGATGTGCAGGAGCCACTAGTCACCCCACAAAGTACTCAGTGTGTGATCACGTCTCTCTCTAGTGGCTGGGCCCAGGAACTCTCGCAGCCGGCACAGCCAAGAGTTACTCCCTCGGTGGAGGGAGGTCTGTGGTTTGGGTGCAGAAGGGTTCAGGGCCAATCCTTGCTGAGAACCTGTGCTCTCTGCATCTAGCCCTGGCCTCATATAGCTGGTATTACCCTCGGTGCCCGATCTACAGGGGGTGTGATACTATCGCAGCCCCACTCGGAGAAGCTGCCTCTTTAGTTCCAGCTATGAAGACTCATGCATTTAAACGCTGGAGATTCCCCAGTTCAGTCCTAGCGCTGGCTGGCCAAGCTGGCAGTGGCTACACCCTACCAAGAAGGGAAGGTGTGACAATGCGACCGCAGAAGGGGCCATGCAGTAGCGTCCACTCCAGCATGGTCCAGGGATGGGCAGGGGCACTGAGCGCAACTCTTGAGTGTCACAGCTGGGCAGTCGCAGAGAGGAACAGCAAGGAAGGGAGACAATCTCAGGGGTGGAGGAGGGTTCCTGAAGGGCCAGAGAAGGGATCACATATAACAGTGGGAAAGAATCACAGAATCTCCTTCCCCCAGTACTGAACAAGGAACTCTACTGCATCAAACAGTATGATTCCCTATAGCCACCCCGACTCCCTCTGTTTCACAGTGTAGCTTCTGCCTCAACCACTCCCTTTCCTGCCCGGCTTCCTGCTGAAGGTGTGAAGGGACAAACGCCACCCCAAGCATGCGGAGGGGGAGCTGTGGAGTTGCCTGAGGGAGCCACCTAGGACACAGCAGTGGGTAGCCTTGCAGGGGCAGGAGGTGGCCCCTAGGGATGTAAAATCCTGTTTAATCAGTTAACTGGCGCCCGGCCTGGCCAGAGCAGCCCCCAGGTCTGATGGCTGCCAGCTCCCTGCCCCATGGTGCTGCTGATTAACCAATTACTCATTCACATCCCTAGTGGCCACAAGGTGGGTAACAAGGCAGTATCCCAGTGGCTGACTAGCCTGGACAGCAAAGGGTTAACTAAGCAACATCAGGCTGCTCTTGGGTTACCAGATCACTTGTGCCGCTGTGCTGGGCAGGACAGGGCTAATCAAACTGCATCCACAGTGTGGGAGCATCTCGCTTAGCTGTGTGCCGAGGCCCTCAGGAGGAGTCCAGCCAGGCCTGGCTCTCAGGACAGGCTTCCCCCATCCCCACCCTGGCAGTTCCTGCTCCCTCCTTCATGCTGGGGACCAGAAGGGGAGGTAGGGGAACCAGGATCAGGCCAGGAGCTGAATTTTGGCTGGCAGTGGGGAACAACAGAGCCCCACAAACAAGAAGCATAACAGCGCCACCTTGTGGACAGGGACTAAAATTCTTCCCTCCCTGCTAATCCCCATCGCAGTAGGAGTTTTGCACTCATCAATCCTGTTACCTCTTAACTATTAGTGAGTTGTGCGACTCGGCAGGTACTTTTAACACACAAGCAAGGTCCTAAGCGGCTGTTGCCCTGTAGTACAATTGATCTGCCCTCTCCTTCCTTGTTGGTGAAATTCGCTATTGTGCAGAGAGACCTTTGTCACTCTTAGATCTCTTTAAAGACCTATTTTAGCAGTTCAAGAAGGGGATAATGGTGTAGTCTGCACTGAATGATCCTGGGCAAATATTAGCAAAATCAGCAGGTATGGGGAAGGGAAGGAGTACAAGGGACAGCAGCTGTAGCAAGAAGGAGACATGAACTTTCTGTCAGGGTGGTTAAACATTGGAATAAATTGCCTAGGGAGGTTGTGGAATCTCCATCACTGGAGATATTTCAGAGTAGGTTAGACAGACATCTAACAGGGATGATCTAGACAGTCCTTGGTCCGGTTGTGAGGACAGGGGAGTGGACTTGATGATCTCTCGAGATCCCTTCCAGTTCTAAATAATCTATGAAAACTGATCAGTCTTTGATTTTTCTCTCATTCCACGATCTGATGCATGTTTTGCTCCAGAAGTGGATGCCTTTCAGTGCTTGGCAAAGCCGTCCCTGTGTGTATAGTTGTAAAGTGCTACGGGCCCCTTTGAAAAGAAATGTCTTATCTGTCTATCTGTGTAATGCACCACATTATCCAAAGATGTCTAAGCACCACACACACATTACAGAATGATTACAAGCGAAAGGACACAAGGATCATGTTGCCTGCCACTGAAATGCAAACACCTATGGGATAGAACACAACAGCACACAGCAATACGCAACAGTTCAAAGCAAGCAAGGAAGAATCACTTGATGGTTACCTGTTCTGTTCCATTCCCTCTGGGGCACCTGGCATTGGCCAGTCGGAGGACAGGACACTGGTCTAGACGGATGTTTGGTCTGACCCAGCGTGGTCATTCTTAATACTGCAGCCAGTAACACAGCACGGAAATATTCAGCTACGCAACTGACAACGGGCTGGGGAAAGGCTGCTGAACGCCAGTTTCCTAGGCAGCTACAGCCTTGTCCCAACTCTCCCTGCTCTAATGGTTTAAACCATTAGAAACCCAGGGCAACACGGTGCACCTGAGACTTTCCCAGTTCAGTGTGTCTCTGCACAGGGCTCAGCTCCAGGCGGACTGGTGAATGCACAGACTGTGCTAGTGTAATGCCAGCACGGGCATGAGGCTCCCCACCTCACGAAGGTGGAAGTGGGGCCAGAGCTCCTCCCCCCGAATCACTGAATGTGCTGGCAGCAGGCCAGAAAGAACCATGCTGCTAGAGGAGCCCTGTGGAACCCCCTGGCAGAAGCCCTCCTGGAGCTGTGAGGGGCAGGGAGCTGCATGATGCTGCCTTTCAGCTGGAAGAGGGCTTCGCTGGTACAGAACTAACAAGAGACCATGCGACGGCCCAGCCACAGAAACGCAGCTCAGCGACATGCCTTCGCGGATCCCAGCGTCTGCCAAGGGAGGACAATCAGCACGCACCTCACTTCACGTGTCCTTGCTTTCACTTTAGCAACACCAGCAGGAAAAAAACTGACATGGACAGAAATTGGAATGTGGGAACCCTGCACGTGGGCAGCAGCAGAATGTCTTGTGGGCCACACACAGAACCCTGATGGGCTGCGGTTGCCCACCACTGTGATAGCTGTTCTGGTGGTTTTATAAAGCACTCGGCACACGGGCAGCTCTGCACATACACAGACACGCTAGTATTTGAGCCAGGGAAACCAGGGGCTTAGCAGACAGGGACTGGAACAGTTTCTTGTCATGGGCCCCTCCTGCTCCTTCATATTTTAAAGCTTCTTTATAGTATGACTTTACGTGCCCCTTGAATCTATTGTAAATTGGATGGGGCAGAGACTTGCTAGCCACAATTACATGCTTACCATAGTATATTATTAATAATAGTCCATTTATTATTGGGTTGGGATTCACTTCACTCACCTCTTTGTTTGCAGGGATTCCTCTGTTAGCAGCTTCCTTCCCCTTTCAGGGAGGTACCCCCTTGGGAAAGGCCTGCTTTGTGAAGGAGTCTTAATTGAGGAAGAGGGGAATTGAGGCTCAAAGGCAGAGGGGTTTCTGGGAAACGTAGTCTCACACTGAGAGCTACACTACAGGAAACAGAGTAGGTGCCTGATTGTTCTAGGGTTGCCAGATGGTTTCAACAAACATACCGTAGGGTTGCCAGATGGGCTCCCAAAAAATACCGAACACACGGGCTAAAAATTTTTGTCGAGCAAAAACAACACCAAAAAAACCCATGCATCAGGCATACAAAAAAACCCCGCACGGCTTCAGTACACAACCACAGGAGGTGCCACTTCCGTCCAGTGCCTGCGGGGTGGGGAGGGGAGGACGCGGAGGAGCTGCCTGCCCAGGGCGAGGACCCGGCACCCGCACGTGTCTCTGACCTTGCATGGTGCTCCGGGCGCAACTGCAGGGACCCGAGCGATGGGTCTGTGTCTTGCGCCGGAGGCGGGGCCCAGTGACGTCACGGAGCCGGGGCAGCCACTGGCCGCAGCCAGAGTCCAATGGGTTGAGCCCCCGGCAGGCATTCCCTCTAGTTGCCAGCAGACACCAGAGGCTCCCAGCTGGGCCACGATTGGCGCTGGGCAGGGCCGGCCTTAGGCCGATTCAACCTATTCCCCCGAATCGGGCCCTGCGCCTAAGAGGGCTCCGCGCTCTAAAGCCGCGGTCCCCACCCGGTCGATCGCGATCGACTGGTCGATCGCAAGGCCTCGACCAGTGGATCGCAAGGCATTCGGGGCCCCCCACCCCGCATTCTCTCCCCACCCCCGAGAAGTCCCACTACCTACCTCCAGCGTAGTGCCAGCTTCCCCGGGATGGACAGAAGTCCTTCCTGCAGCTTCGCGCCACTTCCGGGGATTCTGGAAGTGCGCTGGC
>CM057845.1:302852111-302872683 GCA_030068395.1 Apalone spinifera
AGGTATAGTTTTGTTGACAAAAGGCCACTTTTGTCGACAAAACGCTGTAGTCTAGCCACACCCACTGGGAATTAGCCAAAGGAAGAGCTTAGTAAAAAGGCTTGAGAATTTAACTTCTAGTACCTATGAATTGTCTAAAGCTCCTTACCTCCTTAAGCCCATGTTTCTGGTAAAGAACCTGACAAAACACTTCGCATTCATATCTGATTTAGCATTCAATAACTGAGCCTCATAATCCCCCAGGAGGCAAGTATGAGCCTTATGTTAGACAGGGAAACCGAGTCACAGAGGATTTTGATGAAATAGCCAATGCTGCCCTGCAGATCAGGGAACAGAACCTGAGTCTTGCTGGCTAGCCCCAGACTGGTCTTGTAGTCACCTGCACAATGATGGGCTGTCCTGACTTCTTGCGATAGAAGAGACCTTTCACATCAAACTCTGGAGCCAGGGTGTTTTTCTGCACTGGAGATCGAATTTTGTCCCCTTCGCACTTAATGATCACGTAGGGGTCTGCTCCTGGGGAGAGGAAAGAGAATTGACCCGTTGCTGCTGGAAATGTCACTCCGTTGCTGCTGGAAATGTCACACCCCAGCCCTTGCTTGCCTCACTCCTGATGGTGGGTGTTTATATTCCGCAAGAGGTGGCAGGAAATCCAGCAGGAACAATGAGGCTTGCCCACCTCCGCGATGTCCTTTGAGACCTGCGGACACCAGGGGCTAAGGCTCATTTGTATTCTGTGTTATGTCACCCCGGACGTGGGTGAGTGACTGAGCAAACCACTTGGAGGTGGTTCTCTAACTGTGGGAAGTGACAACACCACTGTAACATACGAGCCCAGATGTTCCAAACCAACGCGTGACTTTGGGCGCCCAGCCTGGACCACTCTGAAGAAGTGGGATGGTCAGACAATGGGTGCGCCGCAGATTCGGAATATCAAGGCCCCTTAAGGTCACTCATGCTGGGACCTCAAAACCACTAGTTGCTTTGGAGCATCTTGGCTGCAGGCCGTCAAAAAACAGCTCCAGACGCATGATCAGAAGAAAACACACCGAGGGCACATTGCAGTGCAATGAAGAACCCACCTTCAGGTTACCAGGGCTAGGACCTCTCTTCACTATCCAGAGAAAAAGATAAACTGGCAGAAGCGAGCGTCTGCAGTCTGGTCATGCTCTGCATGATGTCCTCTGAGCTAAGTAGCTTTGGTGGGAAGATCCTGCAAAGGGGCAGGCACTTTCTGGGAGGGGCTGGGCACCCCTCAGTGCTCACAGAGGTTAGCACAGCTAACACCTTGCTGGCTTGAGCCCACAAAGTTTTTCAGGCAGAGACCTCAAGATGCTTTATAAAGGAGGTGAGGATCACTGCCCTGGTCTACAGACTGGGTAACTAACCAACCACAAGGACACAGGCAGACCTGGAAATAGAACCCAAATCTCCTACCACCTAGGCCTCCGCGAGCCGGATCCTAGTGGATGCCTAGCGGGAAGGGGGGGCAAAGGGGCTCCCCCACCCCCAGACCAATCATGGTCTGGGGGTGGTTAGCCCCGGTCCTTCCCGTTTAGGCCCTGCTCTTTCCTGTTTAGGCCTCACCCCTTCCTCCTTCAAAATTTTTTGAAATTTGAAATTTGAAGCTACTTCAAAATTTTTTGAAATGGCTCCCGAGCAAAAATTATTGCCCACCCCTGACCTAGGCCACCGGACTACACTGCAGAGATTTCTACCTCCCACACACGTCTGCATCCACCAACTTAGCTAAGTCAAAGCTAGCCAAAAACTACCTTCTCCAAGCAAGTGCAGTGTAATGTGGAGTGCCAGCCCGGTGCTGGCTCTCTGCATAATACACTTGTATTGCTTGTGGGACAATCAAAGGCCAAATTGGCCCAGCTCATTCCTCGTTTCCAGTCTCTCTTTTAGGGGCAAGGCTTCCCCACGCTGAGGGCCTCTGGAACTGGGCATCTGTGTTTGATCCCCACTGAGCTTCTCAGTCGTCTGCTCGTTGATTATGGTTTACCTCACAAACGCTCCTTGCCTTTGGGATGACCCCATGGCAAAACTAGGGATGTTAGATATCGTGTATTTTAATAATTGTTTAGCCACAATCATTTTTAGTGGTTACACGGTTACTAAAATGCTCCCTCGGGGCTGGGCCAGCAGCCAGTGTGCTCCCAGCTCCCAACCCTGCCACCCCATGCTGCTCCCCCTGAGCACTGGCTCCTGCTTGCCTGCCTCCCCCACACCCTCTGCCTCCGGGGGAGGCAGCCAGAGAGGTGCATGTGGCTCTTGTGGAGCCAGCATGTGCGGAGAGCTGGCTTAAAAACCAGTTCCCTGTGCGTATCGGCTCCCGCCTCCCCCCGGCTCCCTACACTGCTGCCTCTCTATCAGAGACAGCAGGGAGAGGGGAGGGGGAGCCAGCTCCGTGGGAAGCACCACTCGTAGGGGAATGGCTTTAAGCTGGTAGGGCTTGCATGAAGTCGTTCGGATTAACCAGTAAACCCAGGCTTATCGGTTAATAGTTTAAGTGGCTGTACGCTAACACCCCTATCCAAAATAGAACCCCTTGGTTCCTCCTTGATGGGTGCTAACCAGGAGGAATGCCAGTAAAGCCAAGGAAGCTGCACCGGGGCCAGGCAGTGTGGGAGGAGACTCGGGTCCATGGCCTGTCCCACCACAGAAACAGCCCTCTCAGAGCAACTTGTGAGGCCCGGGAACAGCAGATTGCTAACACCAGCCAGAAGTGACTCATTTGCTCTCACTGCTTTGGCAGCTCATGGGCTTTGGGTGAGGACAAGACGGAGAGCAACTGACACCAGCACAAACGCAATCCGTTGCACCAATCCCATCTCTGCCCTATGGGATTGTGGAGAACATGGAGTGAACTCCACCCAGGCCTGGTAACAATAACGGGGCGAGGTGGTGCTTGATGACTGAGATACGGGCAGAGGGTAAAGCAGCGTTTGATAAGCAACCAGATGTGGGATCAGCACTGAATAAGCTCCAGGAATGAAACGGGCTCTGCCTAGAGGGGTTTCCAGTTCAGCAGAGCAGATGGGTTGCAGTAGGGCCCTGGAATAGGAACATATTTAGAGGGGCTCTAGAAAATGAGGGTAATACTATAGTTGGATTATTTCTTGTGGGCAACATTTGTCTTAGGGAGGGGCTTGAGTGCAGAGGGTGGTGGCATTGGGCAAGAATGACCAGATGTCTTGATTTTATAAGGACAGGCTTGATAGTCGGGATTTTCATATACAGACACCTATTACCCCACCTTCCCACCCCATCTCCATGATTCACACTGGCTATTTCTGATCTCTCTTCTTGTGGCAGGCACTCTGTACACGAGGGGGTGACAGAGAGAAGAGGCTGCAGGCTGGAGTGGGAGTGGGGATGAACAGGGGTGGAGGGATGGAGGAACAGGACTGTGTAAGCAAGGTGTGATGGGAGACAGGGGCAGGCTCCGGGACGAGCTTATTACAGAGTCAGCCTGCTGGCCAAATTGTAGCAGCTGTGCTCTGTCTGGCCTGTCAGGGTTGTCATGGGGCCTCGGGCAGGCCAACTCAGCAATCAAGTCAGAAAACGGACAGGGCCCAGGTGAGTGTGCAAGCTGCGGGGCCAGAGAAGAAAGGTCCCACCGTAACCCACGTTTCCCTGCTAGGAAGCAGGCCCACGCCCGCATGTTTGCAGAGGGGAACAAGTCTTTGTTTGAGGACCAGAGCCGCCATTTACCCCTGGCAAGGAAGCATGGCCAGGTGTCAGTGTTCCATCCAAATTCATGCTGGGAATGCAGAGGAACAAACCAATCCACTTCCCAAGGCCTGAGACTGAACTTCCTCATCTCTTGTTCCCAGAGGAAACTTTGCAATAATTTACTGCCCACCTACTCCTTAACTTTCCACTTCTCAGGGCTCCTCCTTTCCAGGAGCAGAATCAGCTGCAGGATTTCACAGCCCTGCTTTCCAAACCCTTCTCTGGAAAGACCCACAAAAGCCTCATTTCCCACCAGCCAGAGCCAAATTCCACCCATAAATCGCTGCCCCAAAGGTCCAGGAAGGGTTGGGAGACAGGAGAGATACAAGCACCAGTGCACAGGAATTGCTGGCGAGGCAGGACATCCTGCTGCTGGTATTGTTCTGCCCTGGTTAAACATCTACTCAGACGGCTAGGTGCACTGACAGGGTGGGGGGAAAGGGGCAACTGCCCCAGGAACTAATGAGTGGCAGCAGCCGGAGCCCCGGGCCCTTTAAATCGCTGCCAGAGCCCCACGTGGCATGCTTCAGGCAGCACAGAAGGTTGATTGTCCCAGTCCTGCCCCTTCTGCCCATGGTGCCCCTACTGGAATGCAGAGCTGCGCCTCCACCTTGCTCAAGGGCCTACAGACACCAGCATGCTTTGTGGATTACCGCAGTGGTATCGGACCAGCTGGAGGATGGCAGGAAAATGCCCTTCCCGTGGCTGCATGTTGTATCTTGGTGTAAAATCGACCACTCTGCAGCCACTTACTCAGACTGTACCTGGGAACCCTTGTTCTTCAGAGCCAAACCCTCAGAGGGTTTAGAAGAGGCTCTGTCGATCGAGTCCCTTCTCAAAGAGAATGCGGCTTTAGAATAGCAACAGCGTGTGTGATCCCAGGACACCGGTGATCCGTGAAAAGCAGAGCACGAGTGGGAACGAGGGACCAAGAGCCTGACACAATCCAGATTCAGGCTGAATTCTCCTTTCACACTGCTTTGACCCCCTTGATTTCTAAAGGCTCCTAAGTCATGCTCATTACCAGCAGCAAGGTGAGGGGAGAAGCAGGAGCACAGAGATGAAGTGACTTACCCAGAGGCAGTCATGCTGGGATTAGAACCCAGCTTCCTAGAGTCACAGGTCTGCTGCCTAGTCACAAGGCCACTGACACCATCTTCCCAGATAATGGAGTTTCTCATGATTTACACCACGATAAGTGAGAGGGACAACTTAGGCAGGGAGCCATCTAGCAACTGTCCCTCCCCCAAGGTGACACCTGCCTGGGATGACCCCTCTACACCCTGGTTGGAGCACCTGGACGGGCTGTTTGCTGAATAAAGAAGGAGCCATGTTAGTCTTGAAACAGCCTGTTTGCCACAAGCATCCTTGTGGCAGCCTTGCAAGGGATGCCCTTGACGCAGATGGCCTGGGAACTCATTACCAGTCAGGTCAAGAGAGGTGGCGAGAAGGGTTACAATAGGATGAGTTCCAATCAGGAAATGCCATTAACATCCTGGCTAGCTACCGTGTTTCTTTTAAAAGCAGTACCAGCAAAAGTCCTCCTCCCACCCTCACTCTCAAGCCATATTATCTTTGTGTTTCTCAATCCGGGGTAAGTGGTGAAAACTGAGTGGCAGGGCAGTGACCCCTGGCCAAGTCGCTGTCTTTAGCAGCCAAGGAACAAGCTAGGCCCTCCCCAGAGCAACTCTAGGGGAGTTCTCCCAATGAACTGCATGTCAAAGTGCCAGCGGAATCGCCCATCCCCAAAGGCAAGCAGTTGAGCTCCTGGCCAGGGCCTGTGCTCCATTTAAAGCCACATGACCCGCCCAGTCCCCCTGCCCCCACCTGCCAGCTGTGCAGAGAGATCCGTCCTGCATGCTTTAACCTCCTCCCACCCCAGCTGGAGCTCAACTCATGGCTTAGAGCGGGCGGCTTGACAGCTCATGTAGCTTCCTTTCCTGGCCTCTGGATCTGCAAGGACCATTCTTAGCCTCAGAAAGCGTCCAACCCTTTGTTTCGATCGTGCTAAACATTCTGCCTCTGCAACCCCCTCCAGCTGTGACTGTGTTCTGTGCTGCTTGTTATCCCTCGGACGCCTCCTGCCTTGTCCAAGGACACGGTGACACTGCAACTCGAAACCTACACAGAGCCATTCTGTTCGTGCCCCAGGATCTCAGCATGGCTACTGCCTTTGGAAACCCTTGACGCCCACAGGGACCTTTTGACGTACACGGAGCCGTTGGGAGAGTCTAGAGTGGGTCTCACAAGAGGCTCTTCTGCTGCTGATTCTCCAGCAGCAACTCAGCTGTCACATTGGAAACAGCTGTCTCCCCGAGCCACATCTCCAGCAGCGGGTCTGACTCACCATTGCCTTGCACTTTGGGCAGTCATACACCCAGGCTGCACAGGGGTATATGACCACGTAAGGTGCAGGGCAGTGGAGAACCAATTCTGCGGGAGTATAATGAATGATGGGGGGAGAGGAGGGGAGAGTGGACTTGTTGACCCAAAGTCTCTCTCAGTCCTATATTCCAAATGGATCTCCAAAATAAACCACTGGGCGACATCCAATCCACCTTTGTTTTGAAGGAGCCCCTCTCTAGGGGACCCTACCTTAGCACCTGCTGGATCACCAGCATGTGCCGGAGGCCCTGGAACATGGTCTGAAAAGAAAGGACTTGGTCCCACTCTCCTGCTGCCAAGAGCAAAGCAAAACGGCTGGCTCCCAGTCCCCCCACGAGTGCAGAACGAGCAATGAAAGGCCAGTACCTCCTTGGGAATCCTGGTTCTTCAGCCCAGCAGCTGCCAGGACATGGACCTGTGATACCACTTGTGGATACCCACACATTCCACTCCAGCAGGTGCGAGGCGGCTCGTCCAAGGTCAGCTCTCTGCGAGGGGGATCAACAGCAAGGGGGTCGTCACGTCAGACACGCCGGCGCTCCCAGACCTCCCGCCTCATTCTAACAGCTGAGCCCTGCAGTGTGGCATTCTGAGGCTGACCAGCATGAGGGAGTGAGGGGTGCACAGGTGGCCGGCCAATTAGGTCCCCACTGAAAGGAAGCCCAATGCAAATTCTAGGTGGGTCTGGTGTCTGCTAAGGAAGGTCACTTGGTTTCCATGTTAACATAGCAGCTGCTTGTAACATAGCAGCGGGGAAATGAGGTGAGAGAAGAGAAAATACCCCTGGTAATCTCCCCTGATCACCGCATAGCCTTCAGGGACCTGGCAGAATTTACACCTCGCTCCCTATCTACCTTCCTTGGTCATTTTCTTTCTTTTATTGCAGAGAAAAAATAGAGGGAAGAAAAAGTGCAAATTCTAGGGCAGGGTACATGTTAACTGAGGTGCATAGAATTAGTCCTCTGAGAATGAGCAACCTTCTTCTGTGTAGCAAGTGATTGTACTTACATGGAACCCATCAACTGAGCATCCAAGTGTAGTGCCAGCAGGCAGAACCAAACCTGGGACCTCTGGAGCTTAGTGCATGAGCCTCTACTACCACATGAACTAAAAGCCACCTCGTTCTCAGCTAAGGCTGTAAAACTCACTCATTCTCTCTCTGTAAGTGGTCTCAGTGCCACTACATGGGACAGTGAACCACTCCCAGTAAGTGTGGGGGTTACACAAGCACCTTTAATATCTCATAATATCCTCTCAAGGAAGCAGGGTGGTGCTATTTTACAGATGGGACCCCGAGGCACAGCAAAACCAAGCATCTGGCTCAGGGTCACCCAGGAAGTTTGTGGTAGAACAGGGAACTGAAATTGGAATCCTAGGAATCTCCTGAGTCCCTTGTTAGCGCCCTAACCACTGGGCCACCCTTCCTTTCCTCACTTGTTTTACTAAGGAACACTTCTATTTGCACACCAGGTCATTAACCCACAAGACTGCCCACCTATCATCAACATCCATCAGGTTCTCAAGGACCCACAGATTCGCCTGCTGAGTCACACTCTGCCAGGTCAGTCTGAGCACAGGCCCTTCCGGAGCGCTGCCTTTGGGCCAGGGCAGGGGCTAGGATCCAGTCCAGGGAGTTTACCCTGTCCCAGGTCGGCCTGTGACGCGGTGGATAAAGAGAGGCACTCCTCACCTGCAGTCTGCCGGCACGTCTGTGAACACCCGGAGCAGGAACTCTCCCACATGACCCGGGTCGAAGGTCGTGGGAATGATGACATAGCGCCCTTCCTTCAGGTCCGTCCTCAGGAAGATGCTGCGGGAGTTAATGTAGATGGAGCTGGCCACTTTCTGCTGCAGGGTATGCATCCTGTAACGCCGGTTCAGCTCCACCTAGGCACAGGTCACAGCCAGAGACTCAGGCCTGGTTTCGATCCTCAGTGAATGACAGACCCTAGCGCGGGTCCGTCTACCAGGACCAAATCCAGGAGCCTCTGCAGCTTGAGCTAACGCCCAAACCGCAATCTGTGGCATCGCCACTAGAGGGAGATGGAGCACCACACCAGACAGGCACATGCATGTGCAGGGAGTGTGAGTGCTCAGGGTAACAGATCAGCCATTCCTAGTTAGCAGCGGCTGTCCCGTCTGCTTTGCTGGGCGTGGGTGTATTTACTGCCCTACCTCTCTGGAAACTCTCCCCTACTGGCCCAATCTTTCTGACCTTAATACCTCTAGGGCCTACCCTAGGCCCTACTTCGCCTCCCCTTTTCATGCTGCCAGGTGTGACTAAGGTGGTGGCAATAATATTGCCAAGCCTGCCTGGGAGTAGTAGTCACTTCCCGGCTTCTGCTGCACAACCCAAGCCAGGCTTACGGGGAAGGTGCCTTTCATCTCTGGGAGAAAGTGATTTCAGTTAGTCCTGGCCAGTTCTCTCAAGGGTCCTCTCACCTCCCCCGCGACTCCCCACAATGGCAGGTCTTTGGGCATTGGTCCCTCCAGCCTCAGTTACACGGACAGACCTGAGGTGGGGTGACCGCAGAGCTGGTCTGTGCAATGCCCCAGGGGTAGGAGTGGTGTCCCTGGCCTCTGTTTGTCAGAGGCTGGAGACGGATGGCACGAGACAAATTGCTTGATCATTGTCTTCGGTCCACCCCTTCTGGGGCACCTGGCATTGGCCACTGTCGGGAGACAGGCTACTGGGCTAGATGGACCTTTGGTCTGACCCAGAACGGCCATTCTTATGTTCTTATGTTCCCATGGGGGAGAGCTCCTGACATCAACGACTGGGGCCTGAGAGCCTCACGCTGAGGCGGGGGGCACCATGTGTGGGATGCAATCTTCCCCTCCAGCTGTGCTAACAGCGGCAGAGAGGGGAGGGGCCGACAGCATTCCAGCCACCCCCTCCTTATGCATGGGGGTGGGGGTGTAGGGTGGGAGTGCTAGCAGCAGCAGGGGTCCTGCCTGGGTTTGCTGGATAGCTCCCTGAGCCATCTGCCCCATCTCATGCACCTACCCAGGGGAAGCCAGCATTCAGGCCAACACCGTACATCCCCCAGCTCACCTTGTGGATATCAAACCCGATGGCCAAGTTCTCTCCTTTGCCTTCTTTGCGGCTGGCCCTCTTTGGTCTCTGCTGAATGGAGATCAGCACCTCGTCTTCTGCCTTTTTCACATCAAACACGTACTAGAGGTAATGAAAGGACCAAGAAAGGAAAGGTGAGATGCCCTCAGGTCTGCTGGAGATGGGGGAGCAGGGAGGGAAGGGGTTAATGGTGCCATGGGGAGAGCATTGGCTCTCTCACCTCTGGAGATAGCCTGGGTTCAAATCCAGCAAGTGAACATGTGTTCAGTAGACTAAGCCTGATGCCGAGGGGACTTGCATTTGCATGAGACGTTCAGCTCCCAGTCTGACCTGGCTCTGTCTGGGAAGCCCCAAGCAGGGGTTGTACAGGATTTACCTCATCTATCCAGCCTATCACTCTAGTATTGGAGCCTCTCACAGACTTAAAGACTTCGTCTTCACAGCGAGTTCTTCTGGCAGAAAATACGCTAATAAGGGACTCATTAGCATAAGTTGCGATCTCATTAGCATATTTTCTGCCGTTTCTTTTTGTGAAAGGGGTTTTTGCGCAAAAAGAAGCAGTGTGGATGGGGGTTTTCTGTGCAAAATGGGGGGTTTGTGCAAAAAACCCCGTTCACACTGCTTCTTTTTGCGCAAAAACCCCTTGCACAAGAAGAAATGGCAGGAAATATGCTAATGAGATTGCGATTTATTTTCTGCTGGAAGAACTTGCAGTGAAGATGTAGCCTGAGGTTTTTACCCTCAGAACACCCCTGTGTTTTTATGCCCATTGTACATGAAGTACATATTGGCTAAGTGACTTGCCCAAGGTCACAGTGGAGTTTGTGGCAGAGCAGTGACTTGCACCCTGGTTTAGTCCTACGCTCTAAACCCTGGTTTAGTAGTGTTCTAACTACTGGACAATGCTTCCTCTTGTTTCCAAAAGGCAGAGGCTTTGCTGCGTATAGACGTGTTTCTGTTGGTTTTGATGCACTTAGCCCAGTGGCAAGCTCACAGCAGCGTTCTCAGCTTCGGAGACAAAAGCACAGATTAGCTCATTGCTAACCCCAGAACAGCACTATGGCGACTGCTCCATTTAAAGGGAGTCTGACAGCCACACCAGACTTTGGCTTCCTATGGCCCACCAGGCTTGCGTTACCCTGCCAGCCTCAGCTCCTTCCGGCAGGTCCTTGTCTCCACGTCTCACCTGGGGGTTCTGCAGGAAGGTGGCTTTGTGATTGATGCAGCCTCCGGAGCGGTTCTTGAGTGGGTGGTCGTGTCTCGTCCACTCCCCGCGCAACACCGCCTCCTCCCACGTCTTGTGGATGCTCAGGTAGGATGTGTTTATGAGGCGGCACTTGATGATGTCAGTGAAATACTTGCAGAAGTCTTCGAATGTCATCCTACGACAGGAAAGGGGTCACTGGCTGAGCCCTGTGCGCCTACCACTCACTTTGTGTGGCCAAGTACTGAAAGCAGCCTGTGGTCAGCTATGCACTGAGTGTGCAACACTGCCCTCTAGTGGCTGGTGCTCCCCTGAGCGGCTACGGGACAGATTCTCAGGATATGTCTACAGTGCAGAGTTTTTCCGGAAAAATGGCCGTTCTTCCGGAAAAACAATACTTACGTCCACACTGCAATAGTGTTCTTTTGACAGAAAGTCGAAAGAACGGAGGGGTTTTTCCAATGGCAGTAAACATTCTAGGAGGAAGAAGCCTTTTTCGGAAAAAGGTGTGTGTGGACGCGGAAGAGACCTCCAGGAAAAAGCACAGGTGCCCTGGTGGCCACTCCGTCCAGAGTAATCACAAACTGAATGCGAGATAGCGTCCACATTGATTGGATGCTATCTTTCGAAAAAGCACATCGCTTTTTCTTTGCACTTTTGCTGTATGGACGCTTTCTTCCGAAAGAAGCCTGCAATCTAGACGTAGCCTCAGAGACAGCAATGAGACTCATCCTTTAGCTCAAGGGGCAGAGATTTGTGCTTCTGGAGCTGAAGGAGCAGGTCCCTTGTCCTCCCTTGCATGTGCAGGGGATTTTCCTAATCCTTGTGTCTGGTATAGGTGGGACACCAGAAGGATTTGAACCCAGCATCCGCAGAGCTAAGCCTGGGATTTCCAGAGGTGCTTAAGGGAGTTAGGCACATAATCCCATTGAAAGACTCCTTTGAAAATCCCTACTGAGGAGCATGGGCTTCTACAGCTTGAGTCAAGGACTATGAGTGAAAAACCTGAATGCAGACGGGAGACGAAGAGCCACGCTCAGCTGGAGCTACAGTCACACCATGCTAATTCCACATGGTCTAACACAGTCTCCCGAGGTTGTGAACTGGATCCTTCACCAGAGCTTGTCTGGCGTGGCTTATGCTCAGGTCTCCCTTTGCTACGAGCCGGGGAAATGGGAGATGCTTGGGAGGGAGTAATCAGTCCACACAGTTTCCCCTTGACGTGGCACAAAACCCAGCGGGGACTCACCAGAATTCCCCGTCATCCTCCACCGTCATCCCCAGCTTCTCTCGCTCGCTCTTGCTCACCTTCTGCCATTCCTCAGAGCTGCAGGGGGGAATGGAAGGGAATCGTTACTAACAGGGAAAGGGGAGTTACGTCGGGATTTATTCTGCCTGGGAGTGGGGGGATCTGCCTTAAATGGGCAGCATGAGGCCCATGCATAACATTAGCCACATCTGAGTCCTCCAATGGAGCAAAGGGGCTAGACAGCTGGCCGGATAGGGCCCTCGGGGACCTGCGGGTGGTGTAAAGAGGGTGCAGATCCTCAACTGCTCTAGGTTACACTGGGGGCTAGTTCAGCCCCCAAGGATCAGGGGAGTGGGTAAGTGGCTTAAATCTAACATGGCCCTCCCCACCCTGAGCAGAGCACTGCTTGGCCAGATTGGGGACCAGGCCCCGGCATTTGCAAACCCTACCAGCTGTGCCAGCAGATGTGCGCTCAAGCAGTCTGGCTGAGGCAGTCAGCCCCCACGTCAGGCGCCAGCAGTGGAGCTAGCAGATTCCATGAGTGGCACAGCACAGCTGCTTGGCTAACCCAGCAGGGCCAGATCCAAGGCTCCAGCGCTGGCCTCTGCCTCACAGAGCAGCTGGAAAATTGCCTGGAAAGGAGCAGCTAAAGTTTCCCTGTGATACTGGGAGAAGCTAAGGGGAGCTAGCACGACATCACTTGCTCCCCTTACCTCCACAGAGGGGCCACTGGGGTGGGATGTGGCAGGGCACAGCATACTATTCTCTCCCAGAGCCTTGGCTAGCACTATAGTCCCTAGGGGTGCTATAGGCGGAGTCCTACCAGAGGCTGCCTTGCCTGGCCCTGGATTGGGGGAGCGGAAAGATGACTTCAAGCCACCCTCAACTCCCTCTCCAGAAGCTCTGGGTGTAAAGAGGCTGAGGATCTGGCCCAAAACACACACTGGAACCTTGATAAACCATCCAAAGTTTGCTGTGAGAGCGTTCGGCTCCTCACAATCCCAACCCAAGCAGCTCCTGAAGCCGGGCCCGGCCTCCTCAGGAAAAGGCCTGTATATGAGGGTACTGGAGAAGCCAAAATGCCTGTTTCTGGGCTGAGACATTTCATGGCACCACAAACATTTTCATATGGTGCAGGGCCCCGCGTTTCACCAGCTCTAGTCCCACCCATCTGCCCATAGTGGCCCTCATCTTCCCTCACCCACCAAAAACACGCAGGATCTCAGCTGAAGAACATTGGTGGGTAGGTAAAATTTACCTCTGAATGGAAATCTGGCAACCCCCTCCAGGCAGCCTTGCCCTAGCCTTACTCACGTGTCACTCCATGGGCCATTCCACTCCCTCTCCCCCCAGGGGTTCCGCATCCGGATCATATCCAGCTTCTCCGACTTGAAGAAGGACAGCAGGCCATGGCCCAGGCGGACTTTCCGGACGTCTGTCACGGCATAGGCATGTCCTTTGACGAGGCCGCAGTCTAGGCGGGCTTCCATGTCAGCCGCTGTGGTGGCCTAGCCAGGGAAACACAAAGCTAAAATCCAAGGTCAGGACTTTCATCTCCAGGAAAGTTATATTCCTGTGAAAGTCCTCATCCCTATGTTCACTCTTCTTACAAGGCTAAGATGGGTTTTGTACAAAGTATTCCTTGTGCAGTATCGTATGAAAACTCATAATTTGCTGATCATTATTGTCCTGGCAAAATACATGTGGCAACACTGTATCTAACATTGTAAGATTCCATTGTATAACACTATTGAGACATACTCCAAGTTTAGAAAAGCAGGGACAAACTATTTCCTCAAAGACAAATGGCAAACAATGCCTCAGATAAGCGTGAAGAAAACCAGATGCTCATGTAGCCCTTCTTTGGCAGGAAAAAAAGGTGTGAGTGGGAAATTTACGTCTTGGCAAAGACGCAGCTGGAAGTTCACATCCCCACAGACTTTTTGTCTTCTGAACCCCAGCTGAAGATCCCCCAGCTCTGGAGGGTCTCCAGAAGGCAAGAGGCCTCTGAACTTTCTCTGGGACTTACATTAGCATGACTCCCTGTCTGTGACTGCCATCCCAGACCACCTCATCCCACCAAAGATTTTCCCCCAGCTTGGAAGCAGCACAGCTTGAGGCTATAAGTTTTCATAGCAGGCTGTGTGTGGCTGGAGGAGTAAGTGTGATTTTACTTCCTTAGTCCTGCCCCTGCTCTTCCTCTCTTCCTGTGCAGATCCTAAACTGAGGGTGCACCTATCTGTGGAACCCCATGGGGAGAGCTGGTGCCACAGAAGCAGCTGGGCGTCCCCTTCTGCACTGCATGTGGATCCCAGGTGGGAGAGCTGCCCTGTTATGATTGTCACAGACCCACAGCTCCAGCAGGAGGGGAGTGAGAAAGCAGAATGCCCTGCGTGGGAAAGTGAGCAAAGGGAGATGCATGCTGGTGAGGAAGTAATGCTGACCCAGTCCAGCCATGATACGAGGCTGGAGAACACACTGTAGGGTGCAAGTGTTCGCTTGCAAAACAGTGGGGAAGAGGGGTTCAAGAGCAGAGATGGGCAATATGCACTTAATAAGTGGGCTGCATAAGTGACTCTCCTTCATCTCTCAGTGGGCCGCATACAGCCTGCATACCCCTTATCTGCCTCCCTCCCCCACTCATTTCTTGTGAACTGGAGCCCCACACTTCCTACTCCCCGCTCGCCTTCCCAGCACTCAGAGCACCATGAATCCAAAAATAAAACTCTCCCTGAAGTGTCTGCATCACAAAGAGGCCCGATTCTGATCTCCCCATAGAAGCCCAGCCGTCGCCCCGGTGACCTCGGTGGAATTGCACCACTGGCAGAAAGATCCAAAGTAGGCTCACTCTATCTGCCTGGATTGTAAACTCTTTGGGGCCAGAGACCTTCCTTTCACTGTGCTGATCCCAGACTGGGGCTCCTCAGCGCAGCCACCAGCCAAACCCCAGCAGCTGTGAGCTTCTTACTTTGATGGAGCAGCTGATGAGGCCTCCTCGGTTGTGGACCTTCAGCACTCGCTCAAAGAGGAGATTGCGTTTGGCTTCGTCGTTAACATAGTTCCCTTCGATCAGGTCGATGGGTTCAGACACGCCGCCGGTAAAATCGACCAGTGCGTCAGCTGTGTTGCCTCCATCTAGGGCCTCATAGCACCCAGAAAGCCTGGAAGAGGGGCGGAACAAAGACAACACGCATGGAGGTGAGCAGAAGTCACGGGACTCTAGGAGAGGGTTTGAGTATCATACTGGGGCATGTCTAATAATGTTCCCCAGGCTGGGCTCTGTCAGGGTGAGGCCCACTGGACTGTGTATGAAACAGGGGGGAACAAGCAGCTTTAAATGGTCACTGTCCCTCTTCCTCATCTCTCCCCCCAGCTAGAATACCAAACCAAACCCAAAACATGTAGCTATCAAAGCTGGGCCAATCCTTCACCAGAGTTGTTTGCTTGCATGTTTCCCCTTCCATTACCCATTGCAAGGACTTTGTCTTCGTACAGTGCCTGACACAATGGGGTCCGGTCCCCAACGGGACCTCTGGTTGCGATGCTAGGGGGTCCAAGTCCCAGTCCAGCACTCTGTCCACTAGGCCACACCGCCTCCCACAGAGCTGTTGACACAAAGCACCAGGCACACAGACACAGAGCTCAGCCTCAGTGGTTCCTGCTCATGTACCTACTTGGCATAGGCCTTCTCCACCAGCGCACACCAGAACTCATTCTTGGAGTTGGAGTGGCAGTAGATGAGCTGGTTGTGGAGCGTCGGCAGGCGGTCGTCTATCACCACATCCACCCAGTCGCCGAATCGCCAGAACTGGAAGTGAAAGATCCCGGCGTAGTTCTCTGGCTTTTCGGCATTCCACTCCTGCTCCTTCCAGTCCGGGATGACCTGTGGCAGCGGGGGAAGAGTCGCAGGATTCACTTGGGATGGAAAAGAAACTCCCCCCGGTCCAGCACTAATGCAGGGGCCATTGGAATGTCACGGAGCTGGCTAGAAATGCGGGGTCTGCTTCAATGGTTCTCCTAGGCCAGCATCCCACCTCTGCTACTGGCCAATGACGGTGGCATTAGAGGCAGGGCAAAGCACCCTGCCAACCCTTCTGCCTGGTCTACAAGGTCTGCAGCAGGTTACACAAACAAGCTGAAGTGCAGCCACATGGGTGGCTGCAAAAAAAAAAAAAAAGTGGCACCTTCTTAGGTCCGCCGGGCATGTTTCTGGTGTGACCCTGTTGACGTAAGTGGGGCACTGCTGAGTTACAGTGGAGGAGAATCGGGCCCTCTGGGCCTGACTCCTACGTGTGCACATCGCTGACAGCAATGGAGTGACAGGGTGTCTCATGAGGTGAATTCTGTTAGGAGGTGCTAGGGTCGGTTTATTTACTCACTGAGTATTAAAGAAGTAGGGACTGTAGGGACTCTGCAAGGGACAGCCAAAGGAGGGGAGAAAGCATAGGCCGACGCAGGCCCAGCAATGGCGGGAGGGAAGCAAAGGGGGCAACAGATGGAGCTGCCCCCACTACTGCAGCAGTGGTGGCAGCTGGAACCCTGGGCCCTTTAAATCCACGCACTGCGGGCAGCACTGAGGGCTGCCTAGCCCCAGCCCCACCCCTTATGCCTGAGTCCCCGCCCCTTCAGAGGGCACGGAGCAGGCCCTAGGACACCTTGCCAGGGGCCTGCTGAGCCTGTCACCCCCACTGACTGAGGCACTGTTGTGTATACTGTCAGATAAGCCATGCCCAAAGGAAGGGCTAAGTCTGGCCAACAGGCAGACTTGTCCGGGTGAGCTCCCCCAGCGCAGACTGCCGTTAGCCCTGAAGGACCAGCACAGCTATAGCAGAGACAGGCATTGCCTGTTCATCATCCGCACAACTGTCGGCTCAAATCCAAATGCAAAGCCCTTCCAACGGGGGGCGACGCTGATGTCAGAGGAGGTGCGTCTGGAGTTCAGACCCCGGCCAGAGATTGTAGTGCAGGCGGATTTGACTTGTGCACTCGGCTTAGAGGATCTGCACTCACTGGACAGACACTGAAGCCCCCAGCACCCAATGTAATTCCATGGGCTGTGCTGCCATTGGGAGCAGAATCAGGTGCACACTACTTCAGTGCTACTCCTCTTGGCCGATATATTAGTGATGCCTTCAGCACCATGCTCCGCAAGCATAGCTTGCTGCAATACCATGCCCCGCCAGACTCAGTACAACACCCCCATAGCTTGGTGCAGTATCATACCGCCATCAGCTTACATCATGGCTGTACCATGCCCACAAAGCAGGGATGGATCTGGCCCTCCGGAGCATGTAGCTCCCCTCAGTACCACATGCCCTGCTGCTCCTCCACCCCCAGGCCAATGAGACCTGGGGACGGGGGAGCATGCGAAGTGTCCTCCCCACACCAGGGGGGCGTAGCACCAGAGGGAACCACCAGCTGTTCAGAACTGCTGGCGGTTCACTCTAGGCACCATGCACCCCTTGCAGGACAGAGGTAGGGGAGTAAGGGGCAAGAGACTTTGTGCGCTCCCACACCCCCACATCCCTCGGCACCACACCCCGTTAGCACAGCCCTCCTCGGTATCACACCCCGCCAGCACAGCCCTCCTCGGTATCACATCCTGCCCCGACTGGCCTGGGAGCAGGAGAATGCACAAAGTCTCCTCCCGCCACCAAGGGCGCACCGTACTAGAAGGAACTGTCACCTATTTTGAAATTTGCAAAGTGGGTCCCCTTCAAAAATTAGTGCCCACCCCACCCTAGAGCATTGCTCACTGCAATGCAATAACCTGCCAGCTCCATCACTGCAGGACCATACAGCCAATAGATTTGCCTGCAGTACTGCACCCCACCAGCATGGCTCCCCTTGGCACCGCACACCACCAGCTTCCCTCGGCATCATACCCTGCCAGCGTATCTCCTCTCGGTACTGCACCCCACCAGCCTAGTTCCCCTCGTCACTGCACCTCACCAGCATAGCTCACTTCAGTACCACACCTTGACAGTGTAGCTCATGGCTATATCATACCCCACAAGTGTAGCTCACTGCAATACAACACCCTGTGAGTGTAGCTGGTTGCAGTACAACACCTTGCCAGCCTAGCTGGCTTCTGAGCTGTAGGCTGACTACATAGCTTGCTCCCTCAAGTGGTCCCGATCAATAGCGACAACATAGAGAGAACACTGAGAATGAGTCACTCTCAGGAGGGTTTTGGTATTTCCAGGAGCTCTGTGTGTCAATGAAGACATCTGTATTCCCTCTGGGAAGCTGTCAGGAAAGGGTTATACAGCACTCAAATCACATCCCCATCGATTCGCTCCTGACTGCAGATCACACTAATTAATCCTCATATTGGGCCATTGTGTTAATCAACTCTCTATTCATGTAGGCCTGTGAGTCATTAGAACAGTTCTTCCAGCTGGCTTGCCAGCCAGGGCTTAACACAGCCATACACAGCAGGAGACCATACCCCGAGTTCTGCCAAGGCATCTCAGGACCCCAATGTCTCCACTGCCAGCCCTTTCTTCTGAAAGGCTGGTGAAAACATCCAGCACCACTGACGTCAATGGAAGCAGTATTGGAGCCACAGAGACCAGCAGGAGCATTGCAAACACTCGGTGCAGTCTCACCCATGTGCTCCAACACTGCCCCAAAGGGACCAGCAAAGAGAGAAAGAGGGAAGCTAAGTCTCCACAGCCTGCTCAGGTCCTTGGCCTCACTGCTGGGATTCCCTAATGGTTAGCGAGGGGGATTCCAGGAGGTGACAGCAGGGTTCCATGTAGGCTGAGTGGTTGGACAGCCACCCAGGAGAGATTCAAATGCCACCCAGTGGATTGTCAGAGAACCCCAGCTGGCAGCAGATGGCACCAGGTGTTTCTACTGGTGGTACACAGCCACACATGCCTTGGTGCACATAATAAAATGTATTCTGCACGTTTATGGAAAAAATAAAAGGGAACATTGCGTGACACCACCAACTCCTTGAATCCAGGGCCCAGAATTGCTGTTAAGTGATGAGGGATGTTGCCCACAAGTGACATGGCTTGGGGTTGGCCTCAGATAAATGCTCTGAATCACAAAGAACAGGGCTTAGCTGGGGAGGAGCTCAAAGGTTGTAGTATCCATTAGTGGCTCCAATCAAGATCTCCCTTGTGCTAGATGCTATATGCATAACAGGAGATGGTTTCTGCCCTAATGAGCTGACAAAACAAAGGGTGACTGACGAAACTGAAGCAAAAAGCAGTAAAGTGACTTGCTCAACATCACACTGGCAGCCTATGGCAGAGCAGGGAGTAGCACTTAGATCATCTAAGTCTCCATGCACATGCACCAGCTCATCCCTCCTCTCAGAGCAGCATTAACAATGGACTAGAAGTAGTTTCTGGGTTACACCTTCCACAGCAGGGGGGGTTGCAATGTGCTGTTATAATAATGAAGATATGGAACCCTCCTCTAGATTTCAAAGCACTTTACAAAGGATGTCTACATCATTAGTCCAGATGGGGAAACTGAGGCACGGGGAGGCAGGGTATTGTATCCAACCTGATTTAGCAGGCAGTGGCAGAGATGGACTAGTACCCAGCTCACCCAAGTCCTAGCCCAGTGATCTGCCCATTTTGCCACACTGCCTTCCTCTCTTCAACAGAAAATAAGTGGGTGCGCCCAAGCCCACGTTCAGAATCCCTCGGAGTAGGACACACTGAGCTATAGTAGATTCGCTCTGCCCTGTAATACAAGGCTTCAAGGCGCTGACTTCAATTTCACTTTGCTGTAGAGTATCCCCCGGCGCTTCCCTGGCAAACTGTGAACGATGGCCCGAAATGCCCAGCTGCGGTCAAGGAAAAGGACAAAGTCATGCAATATCACCTTGAAAGCCCATTAGCAACCAGTCACACAGGAGCAGAGGGCGGGAGGGGAAATCGACGGGTAGCTATTGAAGCTACAGCTAAAGAGTGTCAGAAATACAGCAATACCCGTGCCATCAGCTGCCATGGGTGCAGGGTGTACAACTGAGGGCAAAGCCTAGCATCAAGCATTAAGGCAGGGAAACAGCTACAGGAAAAACGGCTGAGAATCGCAAATGCAGCCACTGCTTTCATTAATTTTAGGCCTTGATTTGGGAAAGTGTCTCCAGTCCAATGTGGGTAAAGTTAAGCACGCGCTGAAATATTTTCCTGAACTACGACCTTCAACCGTCTCTCTGTCCTAACACCACACATCATTCCCATCTGGTACCGGGTAGGAAAGCAGCCAGCTGAGACATCTGTTTTCCTGCTAATTCCAGTTCTAGTGTCTCTTCATCTTCCTGCTCACCCAATCTTTGTCTCTTTCCCGTCTCTCTCCTTTCCACCTAATGCTTCCTGCCTGACACGGAGAGGAGCCCTGATTTCTGAGCAGGGCGCTTAAGTGCTACTGTAACTAAAGAAGAGGAAGTTGGGAGAGGGATAAAAAACATGTTTTTTTAAAAATTAATAGCAGTGAATATAGGTTAGAAAATGTGAACATTCTTCATGTAGGGCAGCAGGTCTAAGAGCGACTGAGGAGAGGACTTCATCATGATCTACAATTATCTGTAAGCAATGGTCCCTCTACTATTCCCATCCATGTGCAGAATAAATTTTTTTATATGCACTGAGATGTGTACCACTTACAGAAACACATGCTGATGGTTGTGGGTGCTGTATGGGTGCTCTGCTAATCAGCTGGGAGGCACCTGAATCTTTCCTGGGTGGCTGCCCAAGCGCTCATCTTACAGGGAACACTGTCTACAAAGGACTGAGACTTCTGACCGGAGAACAGCTTCTGAATCTATTAGAAAAAGATCTGACTAGTAGTGGGAGCCTAACTTCCTTAAACTCCTTTCAAAAGCCCAGCTTAGCTCATTACCCACATGGAGCGGAACATAAGAACATAACATAAGAACATAAGAATGGCC
>CM057845.1:302874077-302890181 GCA_030068395.1 Apalone spinifera
GTGTGTGTGTGTGTGTGTGTGTGTCCTTTATTGTGTGTAAGGACGAGGGCATTTTACATAAAGACAACAGCTCAGAGGGAGACACATCCAGCCTCATTCCTCAAGGGCTTTTATTTTACATTGTACACAAACAAGTACCCAGCAGGACAAGGGCAGGGTGAACGCCACACTGGCTTTGAGAAACAAACAGCAAATTACTAATAAAGTGTGCTGACAATTCATAACCGCAATGGCCTGACGCTCAGTAGTGGCTAGAGCTGGGACAGTCTGTATGGCCCACGTGGCATTTGAGGCGAGGAGCCAAGCTCTGCTTTGGGCTGTGTGCAGGTAGTTTCGGTAGAAGGTGCTGTTAGAATCCCAGAGCAAAATCTGGCCCAAAGTTGCTACATTCTATGACTAAAGGAAATAGGAACAACGTCTACTCCTGATCTTGGGGTGTCCCATGTCTTCAGGAAATAGCTCTAAACAAAGACAGAGAGTGAACAAATAAAAGAGACAGCACAGAAGAATGCACCTGTTGTTACAGTCTCCTGGAGAGACCCAGGTTGCTCTGGAATCGCAGTTAAGGGATCTCTCTTCCGTGTGGGTCTGTTCTTGTCTCACCAGCTGACCTGGCTCTCCAGCACAGTTACCTGCCTTCCTGCCCCGCACCATTGCAGTGTACGCAGTGACTGCCACTCCACCTGCTGCCACGGTCCCCCTGCCATTCCGACTCTCTCTCTGGGAAAGAAATGAGCCTACCCTATCCCCTGAGCAGGAAAGCTTGTCTAGATCAGCTAGACGAATAAGCAAGAGCTGTGAGTGAGATCAAACCATGAGAACTGAGCTGAGGTGGGTTTGTTTTTCATGTAATAACATGACATACACCTCCGGAACAACTCATAGCGCTCCAGCCCACTTAACTAGCTTCCCTAGCATCGGTCCTACAATTGACAGGTACCCTTTCCCCTTCTTTTTCTGTTAAAAATTCTGAGTTCCTGTTATTTCCAGCCCAGCTCATTTGATGAAGTGGGTTTTGTCCACAAAAGCTCATGTTACTATCTATATTTTTGTAAGTCTCTAAGAAGCCACACGCCTGCTCATTGTTTCCAGTGTTTCACCCTGCAAACACTCTCAGATACAGTCCTGCTCAGGACCATCGGACAGAGTAGCACATACCTAGCACTTCCATAGCACTTTTCATCTGTGGCTCTTAAGCCACTTTACCAAAGAGAGTCCAAATCATTGCCTCATTCACAGAGGGGAAACTGAGGCACAGAGCAGTTCAGTGACTCTCCCAAGTTCACACACCAAGCCACACAAGGGCAGTGCTGGGAAGAGAACCCAGGTCGCCAGCTTCTACCCATGTAGCCTACACACCAGACCATACAAAGCTCTATGCCTGGCAGAAAGTGTTAGCAGGAACAGGCCCTTAGGGTGTAAGCTTTTCAGTGCAAGGGAAGTTTCTTACTTTATTGCTTGCAAAGCACCGGGCATGCTAACAGCCTTAGGCAAATGACTAATAAGCCATACATTCCTACCTGAGCTTGGTGAGATCACATACCTGTAACTGCACCCTACAAAGGAAGAGCACTCACATCTGGCTCAGAGCTACAAAGGGTTAACTCTATTCAGAAACCTTTGCAGTGCCCCATCTCTTGCCTAGCTCAGCTCTCTGCAGCAGATTCATCTTCAACATGCCCCATCCCCGGGCAGCAAATCGCCCCACTGTGCGGTTTGTACCCCAGCGAGGCAAATGCGCCGCGAGAGTGACTGTGCAGCAGGGCACAGACAAGCTGCTAGTCCAAAGCCCGAAGTCTTCATTAGGGTTTGACTGGCAGGCCTGAAATTTGCCAGGGAGGCCACTGACTGCTCTAGGGGAGGGCGAGAGGCCACCTTGAGACTCCTGGGGTCTGGTCTTCAGAGCTGCCGAGCGCCACAGCTCCTCGGAGGCCAAGGGGAGCTGTGAGTGCTCAGCCCCTCTGAAAACGCACCGACTCTGCAAAGCAGGATCCCAGATGCTTTTGCAAACGATGGCTCTGAAACGGGAGCTCCACCCGCTGGGCCGTGTCACTCTCCTTACTGCACCCGGCGGCGTGCTGCAGAGATCCTTGCTGTTTCCCCTGGACCTTCAGCTCCCTGGTAAGGTGTTGGTTGGGTTTGCTCAGGGCAGTCTCAGCTTTCAAGTCGGCTCGCCCCCCTCTCGGCAGGCTGCCAGTCAACCAGCTCACCTGGCTCTGCTGTTCCCTGCGGAATTGGCAAGCATGTAATACAGCATTCCAGGCTACTAAAGCAGCAGTCCCCTCCATCTGCTCAGCCACAACCTGCTGGGGAAAGACTCCCGGGGTAGCGGGGGCAGCAGGGCTGCGTCATAGCCATTTGACTATTCTCAAACCATGACTGCCGGCTGCGGATCAACAGGGAACCATTGTTGTCGTGCTGTCGTGCTTTAAAAGGAATGAACAGAGCTCTGAATAGAAGCAAAGAGAAAGAAACATGAAGAGGGACAGGGCAAGAGGAGAGGGATCTGCCCAAGCCAGGATGGGTCAGGCTTTGAACATGATGGAGCACTTGATGTGGGCTGGTTCGAGGCCATCGGTGAAGGACAGGAGGAAGTACATCACCTTGCGGATCTTGGCCAGCTCGTTCAGCCTCTCCCCGAATTCCAGGGCATCCGCTTCGTTGCATTCCACTTCGTTGGCCCCTGGCTTCTTCCAGAAGATGCCCGCCGGCTCCAGCAGCTGTCTGCTCATGAGGTTGGTGAGGTCGGGCGTCCAGTGCTGGGAGGTGCCCCTCACTGTCACCTTCCCCTCTTTCTCCAGCTGGATGTCCCAGCGCAGGAAGTGCAAGTTGTGCTGCTGGACGAAGTCCACCCGGTAGATGTACTCGTTGGGCCGCAGCAGCTTCTCGCCGTCCTGCGGCCGCTCGTTCTTCTGCTGGAGGCTCTGCACCCGCAGCCGCATGCACTTGGTGAGCTGGACATCCTGGACCAAGGGGAGCTCGAGCTCCGACGCGTCGGCAGCCATCGCCTCTGCCTCTCTCCTCCCCGGCTCCGTTCTCAGCACTGTTTGGCTCTCCAGCAGGCCACCCTGGGAAAATGCAAACTCAAAGCCAACCCGCCCTCCCTCCCCAGTCCCAGTGGTGCTAGGCAACCTGGGTCAATGACGCAAAGTGCCCTCAGGGTTTCCTCTGGGTGCCCTCTTGTCTCATTTGCAGATGAGGAACAGATCCTGCCACTGTACAATAATCTATAGGGAAGGGATCGCTGATGTCAGCCTCCCTAACAACCTCCCTGACAACCGCTCCCATGCAAGCCAGAGCACAGTTGTTTGTATTTAAATGAGGCCTCTGGCAGCAAGGCCACCATGTTACCACACTGGGCAGCAGGACACACAGGGAAGAGGCTCCAATGGCCACCTGCTCACTAAGGGTGATCATCTGAGGGACCAAGCTGCAGGGACCTCTCTCTCTCTGCAAGGCTGGTGTCCCGAGCCCTGGGGCTGCGTCCTGCCAGCCCCACCTAAGGGGGCAGAAGACATGGTTCTGACCAGAGGCGTGATGGTACGGAAGGGTCTAGCGGTGGGGTGGGCACACCGCCCCTTACAGCTGCTGTGGCTCCCTGTGAGAAGTAAAACCTCCCAGGGTCCCTGCTAGGGCGGGACAAGTGAGAACCACCCCACAACACGGAGCAATGGCCAAGGGCTGCAACTGGCCTGGAAGTATTTACATCCACAGTTCTAGGAGCATCAGAGATAGGCCGGATTTCCAGGGGTCTGTCGCTGTGGGACTCATAGGCACTGATTTCCTAATGTGCTGGAGGGAGGGAAAGGGGGGCTTGGCCCCTGGCTTCACTCCACCAAGGCCCCACCCCCATCCTGTCTCTTCCCTGCCTGTTCTGCCCCCTCCCTATGTCCCACCTTTGCTCCTCCCCCCACCTTTCCAGCGCCTCATGCACACTGCAGAACAGCTGACCAGCCGTGGGTGGCAGGCTTTGGGCAGGAGGCATAGATAGATGGGGCTGCTGGCAGGTGGGAGGTGCTGGGGGAAAGGGGAGGTGCTGATAGGGAGGCCACTAGTCCATTTTTTCCCGCCCCCAGAGCACTCACAAGTGGGTGCCTATGGCTTTGGAAACTACTTCGGAAGCATGACAGAAAAGGTGCTGTATGAACACGAGGTGGCTGTTGTTATCCTACAGCATCGATATTCAGGACGACACAGCACCATGCTGCATTGTCACATCAACTCGCTACGATCCGGCGGGGCCACACAGCCACGCAACCGCATCCCTGGAGGACACGACTTTCTGGGGTCACCACTGGGCACCCTACAGGACACATGCGTGCTCATTACATGACCTGAAACCACGGGCTCCTGGAAAGGTAACATGCTCAGCTCAGTGCACAAAGCGACAGAGACCAGGAACGCGGTCGGAGTCATTTTACTGGGAATGCCAGGGATTGACCAGCCTGCCTGGGGATCGGCACACAGCAGCGTTCTCTGTAAGCTGAGTGCTTGGACAGCCACCGAGGAGAGATTCAAATGCCGCTCAGCTGATTAGCAGAGCATCCACAGCGTCCACAAGCGGCAGCATGTGTTTCTATTGGTGGTGCACATCTGCACATGCCTCAGTGCGCGTAACAAAATGTATTCTGCTCATGGACTGAAATAAATTAGAGGGATCACTGGCACATAGGGACGTGGTGATACCACCACAGCAAGGAATTAGTGAGGTCTAATAATAGCCCCACTGACTTCCCGCTACCCTGGGTTTGTTTACTAGCTCATAAATAAGCACCATTAGGAACAACTTTCCATCCTGCCCAGAGGCTAAGTTAACAATGTTTTCAATTACCCTGGAGAGCATTTAGTAGCTGAGCTTCATGTGTTACTCACAGGGATGAAGCGGAGCACGTTCTGAAAGGCAATGGGTCTTTTACCTACCAACCTATCAGTCCAACTGCACAAGGTCAGATGCAGTCACACCGGTGCACTGGGTGGGGAAGGGAGCACATGACCTATGAGGAGAGGCTGAGGGAGTTGGGTCTGTTTAGTCTGCAGAAGCAAAGAGTGAGGGGGGATTTGATAGCAGCCTTCAACTTCTTGAAGGGAGGTTCCAAAGAGGATGGAGAGAGGCTGTTCTCAGTAGTGACAGATGGCAGAACAAGGAGCAATGGACTCAAGTTGTGGTGGGAGAGGTCCAGGTTGGATATTAGGAAAAACTATTTCACTAGGAGGGTGGTGAAGCACTGGAATGGGTTACCTAGGGAAGTAGTGGAGTTTCCATCCCTAGAAGGAAGTCTTGGCTTGACAAAGACCTGGCTGGGTTGATTTAGTTGGGATTGGTCCTGCCTAGAGCAGGGGGCTGGACTTGATGGCCTCCTGAGGTCTCTTCCAGCTCTATGGTTCTATGATTCTATGACTCTGAAACGGCAGCAAAGTATAAAAATTCGAGCAACGTGTAAACAGCGCAGTGGAAGCATTCGGAGAGTGCGGCCCATTTCTGCAGCCGGAGCTGTCCCCACACATGCTCCTCCCCACAGGAGAGTGGTTTGTGTCGCTTGTCTCTGGCTCTGGAGGTGATGTGGGGCCGAATTCTGTGGTCACTCCACAGTCAGAGCTTCCACTAAGTCAAGTTCTGCTCTCAGCTACCTAGATGAATGCAGCCCGCATGACTCTGGAGTTCTACTGCTAGGGACATGCCAGCTGGGGAGAAAACTCGGAGGGCAGGGACTCCTTTGTGGCATTTTAATGAGGGGCACATTATTGTTCCACTGTGGCATGGAATGGCCAGTGGTTGTGGCATGGAATGGCTGATCCCAGATCCTGGGGGAGCCCTGTGCCAGCTCTGGGATCCCTGGCCCTTGAGGACAGCTCCACTTGACCCACCCTACCAAGGTTTTCCCCAGTGGGATCTACTCCAGAACACACTCCCTTGGAAGGCAAAGAGAAAATCGAAAGAAGAGTGAATGTAGCCATAGGATGATGTTTCTGAAGCAGCAAGCTAGTTGCTATAGCTGTACAGACATGGGTTGGGTGACGTTCCATTATGGAGTAGTGCAGGAACTCAGAAACATACAGGCCGTAAATTTGTAGGACAACAGCTTAATAAAACGAAATGAGCCCTAAGGCCTAAAGACTTAAGAGACGTAACCAACCAAGAAGTGACCTTCTGTAATAAGGTGCAGGGCCGTCCTTAGGATTTATGGGGCCCTATGAAGTACTATTAAACTGGTGCCCTGTACCCGATGGCAGCCTGGGGGTGAGGGAGATGATTTTTTAGAGATGTGATTTTACAATCTTCAGCAACACACTAATGAAATGTTATTTCAAATTTTAAACTAAAGTCCTGTAGACTGACACAGTAAATTCGGACACTGACAGTATATATCTGGGGCTGGCAGATGCCTGTAAAATGGCTTCATTACCACCTGAATGGCTTTTTTTTTTTACAGGTTCAATGTCTGCTAATAGCTCTGGCCGGCTTTTTCACTTTTAAGACACCCAGATCCTCTCTGGAGAAAGCAGTGCCACAGAACAGGACAGGAAGAGGCAGGTGGGTGGACATTAAGACCCAGCGGTGCCCCAAATTTTTGGGTGCCCTATAACTGGGTATTCTCCCTATGGGTAAAGACGGCCCTGATAAGATGCCACAAGACAGCCGTGATGCTGTGTCACACATGTCACCAGTCAGAACGCTCCGTTCCGTGTTGCTGAACTGCTGGCAGGTAACCACCAGACAAAAGTTTGTCCCAGACGTTCAGCCACAGTAACTAACTGATGCACATTCCATGAAGCTTGAAGTAAATGGTCTAGTAACCTATGGGAGAAGAGTCCCTGCCCCCACGTTAGTAGGGTGGGGAAGTATAGATAATGAAAAGAGGCTGAAATCCCTATTGCATATGCAATAGTATCGGGGGCATTAACATAACCCATGATAATAGGGGGTACTTGGCCAATGAACCCCATGGAGATTTCCAGGAACCTGCCAGGCTAAGCACCACTAGTGGATTATTCCCCTACTATGTGGCTCCCTGCAAAGGCTGATGTGAGTATCTGAGCGCTGAATTACCTCAGGCTGCTCAGCTGTGTCGCGCTGTCCGTGATTAGCTAACGGTGCTAATACAACCCTCCCAAACCGAGACCGCCTTCCCGCAGGGTGAGCATCACTCCTGCAAGCGTAGAGGGCCTCGCTCTCAAACAGGCACTCAGGCTGTGGCCAAGCTGGAGGCAGCTGAACCCTGCCTGCCACTACCATGCGGGAAATGGGACATAACACCTCACCGATAGGTCAGGCAACACCTCAGGGCTTCCAGAGAAGACGTGCATCCAACACCCCTCTCCACACATACACTGATTCTCCTCATGCTGCCCGCAGCTTGCATTGACTACAGATTCCGGACGCCAAGGAGGGGGCTCTGCGAGGCCTGAGGAGGGGGAAGAGCATCCTGCTGTGTGACTAGAGCAGACACCAGAGAGATCTGGGCAGAAGGCCCCCTACGTGCCGCTGCTCGGGATCTGGTCCCAGGGGCTTTAAACGTGGGCTACAGGACAGGAACCACAGGACAGGAGCCATTGTGATGGAGAGGAACACTGTATTCCTCTGCTCTAGACGGAAAGAGACTGAGAGCGCGAGCTACAGACCCGACCTCCAAACTGTATGATCCAAAGCCCTGGTCTGAGCAAACTGCCCCATTGCCCTCCCCTTCCCCCCATTGAGACACGGGCGACTGGTGCGGTACTGAGTGCTCAGTTGGGCAGCGCTCTGATGAGCTGAGGCAGCAGGCTCAGCGCTCTGTACACAGCCCCGGGAAGACCAAAGGCTGCTGCCTGCCTTTGCCCCTGTGGTACAGTATCTGCTGCTAGGGGAAAACCCCGGGTGACTGCACATGACGCACGTGGTCTACCAAGGCAGCTCAGCCTGAGTCGGAAGCTGCTTCCCAATTACATCCATAACAGGCCTCTCAGGTGGCAGTGTCACTCGGAGGAATTTGTTGGAATTTGTCCCCAGCTTGCCCTGGTGGAAAAACACCACCTAATGCTCTTGTCAAAGCCAGGTAAAACACAGAAGTGTTTTGTCCTAACAGATAGCCTGGACACCCTTGACAGCCGGGGTGTAGAGGTAAAAAACAATGGATAATCTAACCTAAACTAAACTCCGTAATCCGCAAAGGAGAAGTGGGTTTACCCACATGTACCCTCAACTACGCTATTGCTAGGCCCAGTTCTGGTCTCACTCTGGTGTCAATCAACACAGTCACACCAGTGTAAAAGCAGAATCTGGCCCAAGATCCCTATCCCATTCTTTGGGTGAGTTTTAACAGCTAGGTGAACATACTTACTTTTATCCCAGAGTCAGAATCGGATGCTGGTGTCTTTCTATACCACAGAAGAGAAATGCTTGTAGAAGCCTGGACTTTGCTTTCTTTCTGACTACCACTCTGATATCTGCACTCACTTACATTAGTTTATTAATCAGATAGAAACAGATTCTGCTACTGCAGTATAAAGGAATGGGAAAGTATTCCTTTAAATGATCTGGAAATCCTCTAGCGGGGCTCACTGCATTTGATAGTTCAGAAGCACCCAGAAACCAATCTGCAAGTACGAACCTAAGAACGGCCACACTGGGTCACACCAAAGGACCATCTAGCTCGGTATCCTGTCTTCTGATAGTGGCCAATGCCAGGTGCCCCAGAGGTAATGAACAGAACCGGTCATCATCAAGTAAATCACCCCGTCGACCATTCCCAGCTTCTGGCAAACAGGCTAGGGACACCATCTCTGCCCATCCTAGCTAATAGCCATTGATGGACCTGTCCTCTATGAACTTATCTAGTTCTTTTTTGAACCCTGTTAGTCTTGGACTTCATTACATCCTCTGGCAAAGAGTTCCACAGGTTGACTGTGCGCTGCATGAAAAAGTATTTCCTTTTATTTGTGTTAAACCTGCTACCTATTCATTTCATTTGGCAACTCTTATTTCTTGTCAGGTATGAAGCCATGCCTGGCACGTCTGTGTAAAAACAATTATTGGGGACTCAATTGCTCCTTTGTGGTTTGTGCACATTGTTATTGCTGTGTAAAGAACAAGACACAATCATTCCCTTTACCCAGGCATGGGCAATAATTTTTGATGGGGGGGCCACACCAAGAACTAGGTAAGTGATCAAGGGCCTCAGTCTTCCATGATATTAACGGTGGAAGTGTGGGGTCTGGGATGGAGGTTGGGTGCAAAAGGGAGCTTGGGATAAGAGACTGAGGTGCAGGAGGGAGTATGGAGTCTGGGACGGAGGTTGGGTGAAGGAGGTGGTTGTGACCTAGGGCACTGGACTGAGGAGCAGGGGTTTGGGTTGTGACCTAGGGCAGGTGACTAAGGTGCAGGGGCTTGGGATGTGACCTAGAGCAGGAGGGAGCTGTGTGACCTGGGATAGGGGATTGGGGTACAGGAGGGGGTGCAGGGGTTTGGGTTGGGACCGACGGCAGGGGAATGGGGTGCAGGAATTTGGGTTGTGACCTAGAGCAGGACTGTGATCTGGGGCAGGAGATTGGGGTGCCAGATCTGGGAGGGGGTATGGGCTCATGAGGGAGGCAGAGTGTTGGGGAAGGGAGGGGCTCGGGTGCCAGGGGTAGGCTCTGGCCAGGAGACTTACCTGGGTGACTTCCAGCCAGCAGTCCAGCATGTTTCTCAGGCAGTCTGCCTGCCTGCCCCACCCCTGCATAGGTTGCAAGGGCCATGTGCGTGTGTGAATAACTTGTGTGTGAATAACTATGAGCCAGAGGGGAGGAGTGTGTGGTGCTTCCTGTGCTGCCTGTTATTCAAACAGGCAGCTCCCATTGGCCAGAAACTGGCCAATGGGATTGTGCTGGGGGTGGGGGCAGCTCACAAAGCCTTCTCCACCCTCCTCTCCGCTCACAGTTATGAAAGAGAAACGGCCCGGCAGCCACTTTTCTGAGTGGCGTGCAGGTGAAGCGAGGCAAGCAAGGAGCCTGCTTGGGGCTTCCCGCTGTGTCCACGGGCCGTATCCAGTGGCTTGATGGGCCTGATCCAGCCTGTGGGCCGTATTTTGCCCAGTCTTGCCCTTACTTATGCTCAAGAGTCCCTTGCTTCACATATAGTTGCACTGATTTCCACAAAAGTAAGGAGGCACTCAGAGTAAGTAAAGAGAGGGGCAGATCACAGCCCTTAATATTTGTCCAGTGCTGGGAAGATGCTGATCCCTATGGAAATACTAAATGAGTGATCGTTACTGGCAGAGAAGGACTCAAGTTGCAACAGTCCGAATCCAATTTGGAGTCTTATCCTACCTGTCTGGAACTTTGGATGGTGTTATGATTCAGGGTGTGGGTTGGCCCATTTAGAAGACAGTCAGAGTTATGGTGGTTGGACATGGGTGTCCATAGGAAACTGTCCCAAGGTTGTGGAGTGTGATTTAGTTCAGATTCAGTGTTTCAGTTTGGGCCCATCTGATTTCTGCTATCTGGCCTGGTACCAGGTTAGTGCCTGGTTAGTGCTCTGTGTTGCCATGAAAGACCCAAATTACCAAGCCATTTTAAAGATGGGGAAACTGAGGCACGGCACATTGAACTGATTTGCTAGACATACGCAGCAGGCCAGGCAGACCTAGCTATAGAACGCAGCTCTCCGAGCTCCCAGTCTAATACTCCAGCTGCAGCACCTCCCTCTCCTCCATTCAACTTCACAGCCAGTTCTCCTGGCCAGGGCTATATGATCTGCAAGGGAAGTGCCTCTCACCACTCTCTGGAGACAGAGGGTGCGGACAGCTCCACTCAGCAAGCCCACTTATAAAAAGAGGGCAGAGAAGGAAAAGCAACACAGAACTCCAGAATCTCTAGTCCCAAGCTGGAAGCTCGTGGGCTCGACCACAAGGCAAGCTGGTTCCTGAAGGATCAAAGGACTTCAGTAGTGCCTCTTGCTTCACTCGTTATCTGAAGAAGTGGGTTGTACCCACGAAAGCTCATGAAACCATCTCTACTTTTTGTTAGGGGGTGCTACTGGACCACTCACTTTTTAAGTTTTTTTCATGAAAATTACTTAAGGATCACTCATGGAACAACTCTTGGTTTTGGGTTAGCGTCTCTTTCTATGAAGGGGCCCACTGAGCCCTCAGCAAATGTTTGGCCTGTTCCCTTCTGTGTGATAATATCCTACAGTAAGGGTCTAACAATATAGCTTCTGTGTACAGTGGTAAACAAGGCACGTATTTGTAACAGTCAGGGTATTAACTATGGGAGCAAACTGTCAAGGGGAGGGACGGATTCCCCATCTCTTGGTGTGCCAGATCAAGACTAGATGCCTCTCTGGAAGATATGCTCAGTCAGACAAAAGTTACTGGGCTCTCTATATGAGTAGCTGGAGGAAATTCTTTGGCCTGTGCTTTACAGGAGGCCCAGATCAGTGGTTTAGAATTAGAGGGTCACAACCCAGTCCTGGGTCGCAGAATGTCGGGCACTGGGTCTCGTTGCTGCAGGGGGATCAGGCAACCAGTGTGGGTGCTAAGGCAGCTCCCTGCCTGTCCTGCCACTGCAGACTACTCTGTACTCCAGAAATGGCCAGCAGCAGGCCCCGCTCCTGGGAGGGGATGGGGGGAAAGAATGCAAAGGGCTCCACACACTGCCCCTGCCCTGAGCACTAACTCCACACTCCCATTGGCTGGGAACCTTCTGCTGGCTGCTTCTGAGGTGCCGCATGGTCTGCGGTGCCGCATGGTCTGCGGTGCCAGGAGAGGCAGGAAGCTGCATAGCACCCCCGCTGACCAGGATCTGCTCAAGGAAAACCCGTCCTGCCCCAGCCATGGTCTCCCCCAAAGCCAGAGCCCCTCCTACACCCCAAATCTCTCATCCTCAGCCCTACCTTGGAGCCCACACTCAATCTAGTCACATTATGTTGGGTCGCAGGCATCAACAATTTTCTTCAACTGGGTCACGAGAAAAAAAAAAAGTTTGAAAACCGCTTGCCTAGATGATCTCTTCTGACCTTACAGTCTATGACTCAATAGCAAGATTGAAACGTGCTTATGGCTGGCACTGTAGAATGTCGCTGCATTTTCCAGACCAGTGTTGGGAGAAGATTCTAGCCTTTGCCCCAGACCTGAACACAACCCCGCTACAAAAAAAAACTAGTATAACAAGAGACAGGCTGGCAGGAGCCCCTGAGAATTATGGGCTTGGAAAATTATGAACAAACAGAACAGAATTGCCATGGGAGAAACAGCAATGAGACAGACAAGCAGAAATAATTAGCTCTCTAATGGTCACCACTTCTGCTAGCTCAAGGGCTCTTAGGGCAGAGCTGGAAGTGAATGATGAGTGGGGAAGACAATTTATATATTGCATTTAATAGCCTCAACATTCAAAAAAGCCCAATCTTGCATCACCCAGACAGAGCTCCTGAGAGGCAGTGAACTGAAACTTCAATGGGGGAAAAGCTTACAAAAGCCTCATTGATTGCCCAGCGAGTGACTGGCTCTGTTAGACAGCCAGAGCGCCTACTGATAAGAAACAGGGATGCTTTAACAAATAAACAACCCCAGTACGGCGCTTTAATCCATTGGATGGTTAGGGTCACAGGCAGAAGCAGGTTTGACTAGACTAACCCTGTAAGTATGGGGCTTGTGCTGCTTCTTGGTTACTAGCAGCACAAAAAGGAAATTAGAAATTTTACAGCTTATGAGCCCGATCCAAAGCTCTCTGAATGCGTGACTTGGGAGAAGCCCTTAGCACAGCACAGCACACACTCCCATATCGCATTGATGAGGGCCATCAAAGTTTGCTGTATGATTGTAGAAGGCCTCATTGTACTACTGACTCACCTCAGGGTACGGCTACCCTAGTTTTTTTTTCAGAAGAGATATGCAAATAGCACTTGCATTTGCATACCTTCTTCTGGTTTTTTTCCAGAAGAGGCTTTTCCGCCAAATGTCAGGAAAAAAAACCCTCTTTCGAAAGCCCCTGTAAACCTCGGTTTATGGGGAATAAGGGGGCTTTCAAAAGGGTTTTTTTCCAACATTTGGCCCGATGTAGACTGGGCCAAATGGCAGAAAACCCTCTTCAGGAAAAACAACGGAAGAAGGTATGCAAATGCGAGCGCTATTTGCATAGCTCTTCCGAAAAAACCCCAAACATTTAGCTGTACCCTCAATTGGGGCCTCTAAGTGCTACTGGAATATAAATAAATAACAAACCTTAATAAATAACCAATTGGCATCCGGAGAGCTAGAGTAGAGCAGGACTCCATTGATCACTTTCGATTTTGACAGGCAGAATTTGTCTCACCTCTGGTTTTAAGATGCCAAGAAAACTTGTGCTTGCCCATTTCAGCACCTGAATTATGCAGGGCCAGCAGCTAGCTCCTTATACCTGTAAGCATTGCAGAGCGTAGCAGCACAGGGCTTCCTGAAGGGAACACAGCTACTGAGTGTTTTCACACAACCAACACTCGCTGTAATACAGGGACTAGCTCGGATAAGAACAATCGAAGCTCATGCTCCAGAATGTAAATCTCGCCCTATAGACACACACAAAACTGCTTGTGCCATCTGGCCTATGGTCAGTCTGGGGCCCTCTGCTTAGCTCCTTGATTGAAACTCAAGGTCCTCAACAGACGTAAATTGATGAATCTGCCCCTCAGTGCATAGACTACCTCAAGTTTCTTTGCCAGGCAGCTTTACAGGTTGGGGATACAAGGAGAGGAATGGGCTTATGTTGTAGGCCCTCTTATTACAGTGTCCAGAAATAAGCATGTGTTTGGAGGTGGCCGGGGCTACAGAACTATGGAGGGAGGGGAGTCATTACCTTTCTACTAGTTGTGTAGTTTTAAAAGCTTCCCTCCCTCCCTCCCTCCTTCATAATGTTCCTGTTAGATCATGTTTCTCAAATTAATTGAACTGGCTCAGATCAAATTCCCCCTGTGCTTGCCACCATGGTACCCTCCATCACCCAAGCGCAGCACCCCATCCTAGCCACAGAGCAGGGGCTGCTTTTGCAAGCCGCACTGCGAGGCGGAACATTCTGCAGGAGAGCGGCAGGAATGCAGTTACTGCATTATGGCATGGGCAGAGAAGGCAAAAGCAAAGTCAGGCATTACGGTCCGATGCCTCTAGAGGGCACCACTGGCTGCTTCCTGCAGCGGGCATCTAGGAAAGCTTCAGTAAAGTGCTCTTCTCCGCCACCCCTGTGACAAAGCCAGGCTGGCTTGTGGATTGTTTCCCTTTCTACGAATTAGTCAGGCTTAGCGTCCTCTTGTGTTTCTTTCATGGATGCTCAAATACAGCAACAGGCAATTGTGCAATATTAACCATACGAAGGCTCAGTGGTGTGGGAATATTTTTAAAAGTGAGGATGTTGAAATCCAGCTCCCTTACCCCAGTTCAGCCCCCTCCTCCTCGAGGCCAGGAGCAAAGTCCCAATGTGCGAGGCACAGCAGCTGGGACCCAGGGGGCTAGGCTGGAAGCCCGGGGATGATGCAGCTCCCCCCATGCCCTTAGTTCCTGCATCTATACTGTGGTTTAGATTCCCATCTTCCACCACCCTACTCCAGGCCAGGAGGTGTCTGACAAGTCAGGTGATAGAATCCCCATATGTAATTAGAATTGTCAGAGGCATTCCTACATTCAGCTGGCTAGCTCAGCTGGTTACAGCATGGTGCTAATAATAGCAAGGTGATGGGTTCAATCCCCATGCTCCCACTCCACAATATGTTAGCCACAGTGGGTAGGAATGATATTACTAGTCTCTGTTTGTCAGGGGCTGGAAATGGATGACAGGAGAGGGATCACTGGATAATTACCTGTTCTGTTCACTCCCTCTCTGGGGCATCTGACATTGGCCATTGTCGGAAGACAGGATACGGGGCTAGATGGACCTTTGGTCTTACCCAGTATGGTCATTCTTATTCTACTCAGGCCCACAGTGCCTGAGCAGCATTTATTCAGACACTACGGAGGTGGGTGCAGTATAAACAATGAGAGAGAAATTAGCCAGAAACAAAGATGGGGCCCAATCAAGTCCGTGGAGCCAAATATCCTGTAATTTGGTGTACACAAAATCCAAATCCTAAATGTACAACTTACATATGGGAGCTTGGTTCTGGTGCTAATTCATTAAAACAAAGAAAGGGCCAAGGTCCCCAGGGGACGTGAACACGGATTTGCACCACTGGAAGATCTGACCCAAAGAATCCACTCTGGTGTGATGAGGCAGAGTCACTCCTGATTAACACCAATTTAAGTGTGTGGAGAATCAGGCCTGTGTTATTTATCAGGTGTACAATCGTAAACACTTTTCTGACAACAACAGAGACGTTATGCAGGAGACGACCTGAACAGGTGATGCCAAAGCAAAGGTACCTTCGCCAAGTGTAATGACTTCCCTACCTTCTGCCACAGAGATTCCCGGGAGGCCAGAGAGGAGCAGGCTGCCACAAACCAGCAGTTCCCAACCTGGCCCTGGTGCAAGTCGTGGGAACTGATTCCATCCACAAAGAGATAGGGATCATCACAGATCTCCTAGAGGAAGAAAGAAAAATAAAAACAAAAGGTGAATGGGAAGCAGGGTGAGGCTCGAGAAGTGGGGTTACCTTTGTCTTACCAATGTCACTGTGCACCCCTCCCCTAGCACACATATCTCCCACCTAACTCCAGCTATCATCCTGTCCAGACAAGGCAATCGACCTGTGGATAAAACCAAGCACCAAATTCTTCTCTCAGTTGTGCTGGTGTCAATCCAGAGTCACTCCACTGACTTCAGTGGGGGTGCTCCAGAGTTAAGCCTTAATTTAGCAAGGGAGCCGAGCTCATGTGTGGCTTCAAGCTCATGAGCAGTCCCAACTGGCGCTTGAGGAACCTGCAGGATCAGGGCCATGACCAGGGGCAACTAAGAGCAGAAACTGCCTCGGTGCCAAACATTATCACCTGGGGTCAGCTCTAGCAAAGAGGACTAAGCCATTTACAACAGACCTGTTGGGGAAACTGCTGCGAAGCAAGGCAGACTCTAGAGTCTTGTCTCCAGCGAGTATATGGCACTATGCTTGGCACAGCAGGGCCTTATCGTTGCTTATTGGGCAACAAAATGGCAAATGAAATTTAATGTGGATAAGTGTAAAGTAAT
>CM057845.1:302890281-302905113 GCA_030068395.1 Apalone spinifera
TGGTCTGACCCGGTACGGCCATTCTTATGTTCTTATGTTCTTATGTTCTTATCTCAACTGAGCCCTCTAGGTGCCACTGTGATACAAACAACGCAAAGAAATGATACTGTACCTGTTAGCCCTGGGTACAGCTGAACCACCACTGACCATGAGTGGGAAAAACGCTAAAAAAGCCACAGAGCAGTGAAAGTCGAACAGACTTCGCTGCTTGGAAGGGACTTTACTGTTCAGACACATTTCTCCTTTGTGTAATCTAATTCCAGTCATGCTGACTGTGTCCCCTCTCTCTTGCTTTGCTCTGATAGATGGATCAGATTCCTCTGCTCCTCACCTCAGCTTTCACTTAGCCGAGCCACAGATATTTTCCTCTTTTAGCCTTTCCTAGCAGGTCAACCCCTCCAGCTCCTTCATGGCTTCGGCTGTTGTTATTATCGGTTATTATGTGTATTGCAGTAGCACCTTAGAGGCTGGCATGGACAGGGACCGCACTGGGTTCAGCGCAATTCTCCCCTCCCCTTTTTATTTCTGACATCAAAGGGGAGCCCTGAATGGAAAGCAATAAGCCAGCCATGGTCTCACCAACACCAGAGAAGGCAACCTGCCACAGGTTTATGGCTTAAAGCCCATCCAGTCTGACCTCTGCGTAACACAAGCCAGAGGACTTCACCCAGTGATTTCTACATCAAGTCCATAACTTGTGGTGAAGCTAGCACAGGTCTTTCAGTGAGATCTCCAATTTTCACTTGAAGGAGTTCAACCGAAGGCAAATCCACCATGTCACTAGGTGAGCTGCTTCGAAGGTTCATTTCCCTTACTATTCAAAACACGGCGCCTCATTTCTAGTCTTAATTTGTCTAGCTTCAGTTTCCAATTGTTGCCTTTGCCTGCTGGATTAAAGAGCCTTCTACCCTCCAAAATCTCTTCCCCAGACCTTTGGAGATCCAGTCATTTTTAACTCTCAATTAGAGCAGCCAATAAGCCTGCATGATTTTCAAGGCTGGTGTGGATTTCCCAGACGGTGGAGCTTGTGGTGTGATAAACCAAAAATAGCGGTGAGACATGCGGAACCCAAGTGTCCACCAGCTCCTTACCTACATAGCAACAGGAATGTGTGTGTGGGGGGGGGGGGAGGCGTTGCAGCTTATCAGCTAGAACCAGTTAAGGAGAGACAGGAAGGGGGGAAAATGTGGAAGGAAGGCCAAAGAAGTGAGATTCTCCACCCTACCCCTGCTGCCTTGGCAATAGGCAAAGGCTTGGGGGAAAACCTAGTGATGTGGGGAACACACAGTTCTAAAACACGTCGTCCAGAAGCACTGGGAGCTGAACCCACCACTGGTGTGCAGGAGGACCGTGGCAGCAAGAATCCAGGGAGAGAGCACCCCGCCCTGTGACAGGCTAATGCAGAGAAGGGGATGTGATGGGGCGATGGAGCTGAGTGGAGGTGGGGATGAGCTAGCAGGAGACCTCAGCTGGGGCCAGCAGGAATCTCCCCCAACCTGAGCCCCTCAGATCAGACCTGTGCATATAACTAGGGGAGTGGGACAAGGGATACAGGTGCATAGAAGAGGGGGGACCTGGCTCTCCCTGAGACACACACACCATGGCTCTGTCCATAAAAATATTAAAGTGGGTTTTCAGCGGAGTATGAGATCAGCCCTTTCTCCTTCTCCAGGTAGCTCACCAGCCACTGGCATTCTAACGCTAACCAGCGTGCAGAGCAGATTTGTCATGGCCGTGAAATAATGCCTGCGCTGTGCACGTTAATTGAGAAGAGGCCTTGCTTGACAACCCATCTTTTCCCCCAGTGCCTGGGCAACCTTTGGGTTGCATGTAAGCCGTTGGCAGGCCACAGATAGTTTGTCCAGAGTACGGCCGCCTGCAACTCCCAATGTCCATGGATCACCATTCCCAGCCAATCGGAGCTGCGGGCAGCCGTACCTGCAGACGTGAGGTAAACAATCCCTCTGGCAACCCACCACTAGCTTACCCTGAGGAGCCGCATGTGGCCATGGGCTGCAGGTTGCCAACCACTGGCTTTGAGGATTGTTTGAACTGGCTGCCTTGTGCTTGTGCTCCCCCCCTTTTAGGCGTGACCCTTACGACTTAACACAGCCCTGGGTGCACGTGTTTGTGTGTGACTCTTATCACACACAGCCTGAGAGGAAACCTAACTGACTCACTGTTTGCCTTTCAGGTGGAACCCAGGATCGCCATAGTGAGGGGTGGGGGGTGTAAATAAACCAGCTGGAAGGGAAATATCTGCTCTGGGCCTTGCAGGGTCAGTGATAGTGTCATGGCTTCTTCCTTTCCTCTTTCCCTCTGAAAAAAAAAGTGTTGGAATGTCATTCCCCTCTGCTTCTGTAGTGCACCCTTTGCCAGAAATCCATCGACAGAAAAAGGGCAGGAGGAAGCTGCTGGTGTTTTTCATGGCTTTTCCTAGCCGTTTCCCTTCAGCCTTTACCTCTCATCCTCCTGCTTCAGCACTTGGGTTGCCCTGCTGGTATAACCTCCAGGGCATGGGGATGGACCTGCATTAGGGATGACTAGAAGGTGAAAGCAGATGACAATCACTCCATCTAGCCTCTGACTCTCCCAGGAGTATGGGCCAAAGTGCCCCCTGCTCCCAACAAACCAAAATCTTGTATTTATTGGAGTGCATTGTGGTAGTGCCTAGAAGCCTCAATCAAACAAGTACCGCATTGTGCTGGGCACGGGACAAAGACAAAAACTCTCCAAAGAGCTCAGAGTCAAAGTGAAAAGGGCCTTTCCCTACAATGCTGTGCTCCCAGACTGCCCCTGCACAGGGCATAAAGGCTGCAGGGCAGAACCCTTGGTTAAGACTCTCAAAGCAGTCTAAAGGATTTAGGATATGTCCTCACAGCAGAGTGAACACAGGTGACTGGCAGGCAGGTTAGCCTAGATCGGGCATGAGCAGTCACATTACAAAGCTGTACGCGAGATATTATGTCTTCACTGGAGTAGCATTCCCCAGGGGTGTCTGGGGGCACATCTGCTGCAGGATGCCGAGCTACTCTGTTTCTTCCCCAGGGGGCCCATGGGAGGAATTGTGGGAAAACGTTGGAGGACGACTGGCACTCAAGGGATAAGAACATAATAAGAACATAAGAACGGCCGTACCGGGTCAAACCAAAGGTCCATCTAGCCCAGTATCCTGTCTGCCGACAGTGGCCAGCACCAGGTGCCCCAGAGGGGGTGGAACTGAACCCAGGACCTCTGCAACTTAGTGCATGAGCCGCTGCACTTGAGCTAAAAGCCAGCAGGCTCTCAGCTAAGGCTGTACAACTCCCTTTTTCTTATCTCTGGCTGTAAGTGGTCTCGGTGCCGCTACCTGGAACAGTGCACCACGCCCCGTAGCTGTGTGGGTTACACCTGCACTGGACTAATGCTCAGCTACCGTTTCAGCCTGTTGGCAGTCATTTCATACTGCTCTTATTCATGGGTAGGGCCCAGCTCCAGGGTCAGGTTATGCTGTCTTTGCACCAGCTGGCTCCACCCTATGCAACAGGCATCCTGGCGTTTCACCTAGTGAGTCACTGGTAGCACTAGCAGCAGAACCTAGAATTCATGTGCCCTGGTCTGATACCCAACACAGAGAATCACCCTGCATCTATCACCAAACCCACCACATAACAAAATCCTATGGTGCACCAGAGTCCTGATCTGCCGTGATTTATAGTCAGTAATGCTTAGTAGCTTCAGCTAAAACAGGGCTGCCATCCTCTAGCTGCTGCACAGGAAGAGGGTACGACCCAGTCTCTGTACTAGGGATATAAAATCCTGTCTAATTGGTTAACCGGTTAAACATATTGTTTAACCAGTTAACCTAAAGGGAGAGGCGGGGGAGAGAGGAGGGCCACGCGCTGTCCTTGGCGCTCTTCTAAAATCCATTTCTCTCCACCACTGTAGATAAAGAATATGGGAGGGAAACTGAGCCCACAGTCAGCGTGCTGGGGAAAGAAGAAATCTCTCCATCAAGGATGCGGCTATAACGCCGGCGTGGGAGCTGCGCAGGCCAACGAGGCTGTGCCAGCTTACCCCAGGATGTCTCCAAGATGCACGGGGAGCATGTGAGCACATTGCCTGCACCAATGCTGTAGTGATATCAACCATGTTGTTTCTCCCAGCTGCAAGTACACAAAGCTCATGGCAGGGAACAGCTTTCAGTGCTTAGCTTGGAGCCCACGACAGATGGAGTCCCTGTCCCTTTGGGGGTGATCTTCCAGATGATACAGCTCACAGAACCTCCCATGCAGAACAACATAAAGGGGCTCTAAATTCCTCTGGAACAGGAGGATTCCTTGAACAGTTCTACGTCTTCCCCCTTGCAGCCCCCAGTGTAGGGAACATATTGTGGGTGCAGCTAGGGAGCATGGCCAAACTGCTAATGCTTTGGCTAATCATGGCTACTTCAACAGATCTCAGGCCATTAGCAGCTAAGTATAAGTTTACTTTACTGCAGGGAAGACCTCAGAACATAGGGAGGCAAAAAGTTGGCTTCAAGTCATATTGGTTCCCCTCCCCTCCATTCCTGTGGTAAGTAGAACTGGGGCAGAGCTGAGAATCTGCCTGTAAAGCATTTCGTGTCCCTCTGGATAAGAGGCGCTATGTACAGGTGAAAAGAGAGCTATTCGTAAGGACAAAGCCGCGCCCTAAAAGTGACCAACTTCAATGGAGCCATGACATTTACACCACGTGAGTGTCTGGCCCTTGGTTTTTAAAGTCCATCATGAAAAACAAAATTATCAACACAAATGGATGTGCTATTTTGTACTTTATGGCATGACTCTGTCTCCTACAGAAAAGCATCTGCATTAATCCTCTTCTTTCCCAGTGCTAGCTTGTTGGGTTGTTCCCCACCATTATTTCAGCTACGGCAGAAACCAATCTCTTTGCACTTTTCTGCTAGTCTGATTCCTGTTTAGGATGTAACTGGCTTCTTTATTGGTTACAGCCCCCTTGTAAATATAGCCTGAAGCAGAGTATTGCCCTGGATTCAAGCAGAAAGGTCTGTTTCATCTAAAGCCATCTGTCTGTGGGATGGGGGAAGGGGGACGGAGGAGGGGACCATGTGAGGTTCAGCAGACTCTCACAATCACTCACAATCACTTTCCATTAACAAGGATTTATAAGAAACAGACTATCCCAGTTCCACTGCGAAGCTGAATATCCCAGAAGGGTACAACTCAAGGAGCCTTCCTTGGTAAAGCAGCTGCAGTATCTCAGGTAGAAGAGAAAACAACCTGTATGGATGTTAGATAGGCAGGGCCCTTCATTTTTGGTTTCTATTTTAATTTTTCCCAAGGATTTATTGGAGTTTATTACTAAAACAGCAAAAATGGGTGAAAAATCGGTGGAAAAACTAGTAATTGTTCTGGATAAATCTCGAGGTTTATTAACAGAAGGACGGGAGGGGGGAAGTATTCAGTAGATTAACCCTTTGTATTCCGTTCATCAGTGTCGTTTGATGAAGAACTAAAACAAACATAACTCAACACCACCTTTGAGTTTAAGAAAACAATGCATCTCTGATCCCCAGATAAAATGTTTCATTTGAAGAAACAGTTTACAATTACAGACTTATTACTATCCACTTATAAATATTTAGATTTAAAAACTGGGCCACTCCATCTGCAATGCATACACTCAACTTCATTCTTTTCTCGTTTTTTTTTTAAACTTTCCTTGTGTTCCGAAACATCCTAACTACAGATTTTCATCTTCTTCCCATTTTAGCGTGTCAGATCTTTAAACCATTACCTGCAACAGCTTGACATGGGTACATGGTGGTCATGAGATTCATCAGTATGTCCAGATGTGCACGCACGTCAGAGTTTGCACAAGTGCCTGTTTGTTTCTTAGGCGTCTCTTCTAGACTAATCCATAACCTTACTCTAACAGGCAGCTTTGCACAGACATGCAGACTAATGCTTTATTGGAATACATCTATTTTGAAAAATAGAAAAATATTTTTTGTAACCCCCCAGGATTTTACTAGTAAAAATCAGTTTAAACCTAAAACAAAGGGGCTGATAAGGCTTATCCACCTCTGGCCCCAGAGCATGTGCTCTCAGCTCTGGGAAGGTGAGATAGGAATGAGCTTCCTATGCTGCTAAGGCAGAAAAGGGAGAGTGTTTCTCTACTGTGCCACCCCGTCCCGCTGTGCTGCACACACAAAACACCCTCAGACCTCAGGCTGGAGGAGCTTTAGTCCAGGCAAGCTGGCCTGGCTAGAGGTTGGGTGCTGCTTTTCCTCAGGCTGGTAACCTGCCCACTGTGCACAGAGGACGCAGGCTAAATCACTTGAGTGTTGATGGTCCTCCAATGCCTTCCCACAATTCCTCCTTGGAGGGCAGGAAAGTTCTCTCACAACATCGGAGCGGCTCAGTGTACTGCAGCACGCCGGGATATACCCCCGAGACATCCTGGGGACGCATGTGGGGAGTACAGCACCAGTGAGACACAGTCATTTGGTTAGGGCTTCGCAGAAGGGCTCCTCCTACCTAGCTATTAGGGATATAAAATCCTGCTTGATTGGTGAACCAGTTAAACCTATTGTTGAACCAGTTAACCGATTAAAGAATAGGGTGGGTATGGAGAGCGTGCGGGGGGAGGAGGGATTTGCAGGTATGGGGGGGCTGGAGCGGAGCCCCCCACCGCAGGCAGGGGTTGATCTGAACACAGGAGCAGCCCCTGCCTGCAGGCAGCCCAGGCCCGCTGTGGATGGGACCCCTAAGGGGCTGGAACAGCCCTCTGCCCGTGGTAGGTGGGGAGCTGCACCAGCCCCCACTGATTAACTGATTAACCAGTTAAACATTCACGTCTCCACTAGCTATCACCCAAGCTAACTCTGCAAGGAACACATATTGTGGGACTGATGACTTATGAGGGGTCTCATTACACACAGGGGAAAGCCGACTGCTTCTGCACAATCTAACAGATTAGCTCCCGAATACCACCTCTTTGTAGCATTCATGATTACAGCTGTGCTTGGAGGCTTCAGCCTGTATCAGGGCCCTACTGTTCTAGGCACTACAGACCACAGCAAGAGACAGTCCCCATGTCACAGAATAACAACTGAAATAGACAAATGGTGGTGGGGCAACTGAGGTCATTTTTCGGATTTAGCAACCTCAGCAGTATCCCTTTAAAGGTTTCTCTTGTTGGTATCCAATGTCCAAAAAAGCAAATGCAGAAATCTCCGTTAAAGTAATTATAAACAGAGAGAATGTCAGCAGCCTACATGCTGGGCGCCACGGGGCCCAGCCGTTGGACACGGAGAGAATGAGGGAAGGAAAAAGGATGAAATAAGAAAGGTTCCTCTAACAACAGACCCTCCCCTGACAATTGTCCACTTCCTCCCACTCGTACTCGCTGCAGGTCTGCACTTGGAAAGCACATGCATTATTTATGGCCATGGCCAATGCAAAGTGGTTTGGGGGCTGTTCCAAAGCCCATCAACGGAAAGATTCTAATCGACTTAGGTGGGCTGAGCTCAGGCTCTGAGGACACACACACACACACACACACACACACACACACACACAGCACAGCTGTCTCTAAGCCACGTGACTGAAGGTTAGTTGTTTTGAGGTTTGCAACCACAGACCCACTAATAACAATGCTACATAGATCTTAATGGCACTTTTCAGCTACAGATCTCAAAGTGCTTTCAAAATCAAGGAAGTGTCATTATTCCCCCCTTGTCAAAGGGGGAAACTGAGGCTGAGAGAGGGTAATTGATGTGCCCAATAGGGCAGTGGCAGAGCCAGGAATAGAATCCTGGTGTTCTGAGCCCCGATCAAGTACTCTGATCACTGGCTATAGCTACCTCCTTATTCTTTCACTGCAGCACTTTCATGAAGCCAGGTTTCAAACTGACAAAACACAGCTTAATCCCCTATCCTCATTAAGTGCCCTTTTTATTGTTCCATTCTAGAGGAACCCTCCAACAGCACAAATCCCTCTCTCTGCTCCTTTCAACATTGGAAAGCATTCCCAAACTGTCCTTCACCTCATCCACAGCCAGTGGAGTGATTCCAAAGGTCCCTACCCTAAGCTGGCACAATTTAGAGCAGCACTTAGGTTGCTTTATGTTACACTGGGGGCCATTTCAATTGGACTGTGGTTTGACTGAGGCGTAAAAAGTGGCTTAGAGCCATCTCCTCCTACTCTCATCACTGAACCCACAAATTTGTAGAACATGCTCCATTTTTACTGATTCTTAGAACGTCTGTCCCCCTCACTCAGTGAATTGAGTACTTGTGAATGATGCCTATTGGCCAAGTGCAGCTTTAGCATGGCCTCATTTGCACCCACAGAAATCACGGAACCAGGCAAACATACACTTCTCCTGGCCCAGTGTGGTGAGGAGGTCCCAATTAGGAGTATGTACTGTGCCTAGGAAGAACCCGTTGGAAGCAGTAGTCAGCTTAGCCAGACACACAAGTAGGATGGAGCACATGGCCCTCATTTGTCCTATGTATCTGTTTTAGTTCGAATAAAGCCTTACTCTAAGGCTACGTCTACACTGGCAGCTTCTTGCGCAAGAACTCTTTTGCGGAAGAGTTCTTGTGCAAAAACTCTTCCACAAGGGAGCGTCTATACTGCCATGTGCTTTTGCGCAAGAGCATCCATGGCAGTGCAGATGCTCTCTTGTGCAAGAAAGCTCTGAGGGCCATTTTAACCATAGGGGCTTCTTGCACAAGAAATTCAAGTTGCCTGTCTACACTGCCCTCTTCCGGAAGAGCTCTTGCGCAAGAGGGCTTATTCCTCGTGGGGAGAGGAATAACTCTTCTGGAAGAAGCCCTGTTTTACACTATCCTGTAAATTTACTTCTGGAAGGACACTTGTGCAGTGTAGACAGCCGGCAAGTTTTTGTGGAAGAACGGCTGTTCTTGCGCAAGAAGCTGCCAGTGCAGACATAGCCTCAGAGTCCAAAATGGGCCTCCTTCTTAGGGCTCCACAAGGCAGAACATGGTACCAGAGTGCAGTAGAGATGAGCACAGAGAACAGAGGATTGTAGCGTAGGAGTAAAGAATCCCCTAAAAGCCCCCAAGCAGTTGAAATGCTTAGCTAATCCAGCAGACTCCTGAAAGAGATTCAAATAGTTTATATAGAGAGACACACCTGGCTTTGAGACAGAAGACCAGCAGAAAATAGCAATCTTCTTAACCACAGCAGGACTTGAGGCACTTGATGTCTTTACTAGCATACAACGAAGGCAGGCAAAGAGAGCAAGTTATGACACAAGCTTGCAGAAATCTGAAGAGTACTGTATACCCAAAAAGAGTGAAATATTTGAAAGACCCAAGTTTCACCTTAGAATACAAAAGGAAGGCGAATCCACTGAAGAATTCCTAACAGAGCTGAAGCTACAAAGGGATAGCCTAGTTAATCTTAACTGGAAAAACTTAAAAAAACAATGAATAGTCCTGCAGCATCTTAAAGACTAACAAAACATGTAGATGGTATCATGAGCTTTCGTGGGCACAGCCCACTTCTTCAGATGAAGCTAATGAGCCAACCCTGCAACTATGGAAAGTTAACAGATTCAGCTATAAGGGATCAAACTGTCATAGAAATCAGAGCTCCAAAGCTGCAAAAAAGGCTAATGGACGATCTGGATCTCACTTTGGATAGAGACACACGACCGGTGTCAGGCAGCAGAAATCACTCTGAACAAAATAGAAATAATGGAAGGAAAGCAGGACACTGTTACTCTCCATAAAGTGACAAGAGGGGGGAAAAAACCCTGGCAAGCACTAATTCAGTGAGGAGACTGAACAAAGCAGTGCACAAGAATTTGCAAGGGACAACTTCAAGGAGTGCACAAACGTGGGCACAAACAGGGACCTCAGCAATGCCCAGCTGTTGGTGGCACTGCTATATTTGTAGGAAATGCAATCATTCTGGGACAGTCTGCAACTAGGATCAACAACTGCAGAAGAGGAAGCAAAGCAGCAGGCATATGGATACAGCAGTCCAAGAAGACAGCACAGCAACATGGGAGAGGACTTCTATGTTGGAGCTGTATCTGAAGGAGAAAGAATAGATTAATGGACATATTGGGACCCTTACAATCTACAGATGGGGCACTGATGCCCAGATAAATGTTGTTTCAGGAGCTTTTAAAGACAATTAAAAACCAGGGAAAGCTGTGGGCAAACAGGACAAAGTGAAAGCTTATAATTGAGAACACATTCCTATCAGTACCCATGTGCTAGGAGCAAAGGAAAAAGATCAAATAGACTGGACTCCTTTGTGATAGTTCAAAGGAATAAACCATCTACTATTGGGTTTAAAAACATGTCAAGCCCCAGTCTAATACAAAGGGTACGTCTAGACTACAGGCTTTTGTCGACAGAAGTTTTGTCGACAAAGCTTCTGTCGACAAAGAGCGACTAGACTACATCCAGTTCTGTCGACAAAGCAAGCCGCTTTGTTGACATGGCAGTGTAGACGCAAAGGACAGTTTAGATGCAATAACGCCTTCTGTCGACAGAACTCTGTTGACAGAAGGCGTTATTCCTCGTAAAATGAGGTTTACAGCCGTCGACAAAACTGCTGAGTTCTGTCGACGTTATGTCGACAGAACTCGGCGGTGGTGTAGATGGAGGTATAGTTTTGTCGACAAAAGTCCACTTTTGTTGACAAAACCCTGTAGTCTAGACACACCCAAAGAGTGCATATGATAGAGGAGATAAGAGACATGTTGTCCAGAACATTTGAAAAAACTGTAGTAGAATAACAGTACAAGTCAACTGGAAAAATCAGAATTGCCCTGCTCCAGAAAGAAAGTGGAATGAATTTGCTTCAGCTACTGCTAATGATGAAACTTTACAGAGAGTAATTAAAATTAATTATCACAGAGCGGCCAGGACATTGCATACCACCTCCATATTTCCAGTTCAAAGCAGAACTGTCTGTTACTGATGGCCTATTGTTTAGAGAGGAAATAGAACAGGAGTGCCTAAGCTGTTACTCGCTGACATGCTCACAAGAATTCATGAAGGTCACTTGGGCATGGAGAAATGGAAGCATCAAGCCTGAAAGATAATGTGCGTGCCACAAATGAACAAGGAGATAGAGAATGCTGTTAAATGGGTCAAATGTCAAAAATATGTATCTAAGCAGAAAAACAATGACAATGTACTGTTAAGGGCTTGGTCTAAAATTTACACCAGTGGTTCTCAAACTAGGGGCCACAGATGCCTTTCAGGTGGGCTGCGGCTTGAACTCAGCCCCGCAACATCCTCCCTCCATGCACCCTGAAGGAGGGAGCCCATGCTGGTGCTCCAACCTTGTAGCCGCCCGCCCCACAAGACTGGAGCACCAGTGCTGGATTCCTGCTGGGGGGAGGAGAGAAAGCCTGGAGCCTCGCCACTGGATTTGGCTTGTGGGGAAGAAGTGGAGCCAGAAGAAGCTCAGTGTGCTGCTGCTCCCCCTCCCCTGACTGGGGAAACAGCAGCATACCAATGCCTGGAGGCTTTCCCTGCTGATCTCATTGGCTGGATTCTGGCGAATGGGAGCAGTGGGGGACCATGCTTAGGAGCAGCAACTGGGAGTGGTGAAGGGGGTACAAAGGCAGGTAAGTGCTCCCCTTCTCCCCATGTCCAAACCCTGTGCATATACCCCCCTCACACACTCTTCCCATTGTGACCCCATGCCACCAGGCTGTTCCTGCACCCTCCCCCACCCCCAGCCCGCTTCTGCCTCCTTCACCTGGCCAGATACCTTATCCCCACACTGCTCCTGCACCCTCCCTCCTGGGTGGATAACCTACCCTCAGCCCTCTCTTGCACCCACCCTTCTGGCCATACACTGCACCTTCCCTTGCTCCTGCCCCCTTCTTCTGGCCAAACACCTTTCTCCCAGCTTGCTCCTGCACCCCACCTCCCACCCAGATCTTGTACCCTCATCCTTATCCCACTCACTTGAAGCCTTGTCCTGCATACTGAACTCCTCATTTTCAGCCCCACCCAAACCCTAGGGGGTGGGGCCACAAAATCCACTAACCCCAGAAGAGTTAATTTGGCCTAAGGGAAGCCCTGAACCTCAGTCCTCCCTGTCCCTACTCCATGAGCCTGGAGTGCCAGGGGAATGAGGTGTCTCAGCTGGAGGCCATATCAATGAATGTTGGGGGGATTTGGAGTTTTTGTTTTTTTTCCTGCTTCTCACTTGTGTGGTCCCTGACTGATTTTTCTGTGGGTCAGTAACCCCCAACCCAAAATAGGTTCCCCACCCCTGCTCCAAGGTGCCGTAAGACTCCTCACTGTTTTGTCAGAAATGTAATCTCCTTCCAAAGTGATACTAAATCAATCCCACCTCCCTACTTTCAGGACATACCTTAACCTGCCTTCCTAATGCCAGAGGCTGCTCCATCCCTGAGAAAACTAGTGTTGGCCCTCCAGTGGCTGCCTGGGTGAGCAGAGGTGGGGGAACGGGACTCAAATCCACCACCCTACACTCCCCAGGTGAATGCCAATAGATGTCTGGGTGCTGAAGTCCCCCATTGCTACCGGGCTTTGTGGTTTGGATATTTGTATTTGTTCCCTGTCCTTTTCCTGATGGGGAGATCTATATGAAACCTCTAGCATGACATTGCCCCCTGCTTTTTCCCCCTTGTATCTTTACCTAGGGTGAGCAGATTTCCCATTTTTAAAGGGACAGTCCCTATATTGAAGCCCTCTTGCAGGTGTCCCTAATTTTTATTTTAAAAAAAATGGACCTATTGTTCAGTATTTTCTTTCTCTCTCCTCTCCCCTCTGTACTGGTGGGTCCTGCTGCTGGCCGGGTCCTGGCTCGCCAGCTGCTCACCCACCAGCAGTGATGGGGAGAGGGGATTCAGTAGCTGATGATGGGGGTGGGTGTGCAAGGCTGATGGTTGGGCAAAGCTGCAGCGTGCGGGGCTGGCCGCTCCCCCTGCTGGCCCATGAGTGCAGTCCCTGCTGTTTGCCAGCTCTTGGCTAGCAGACTCTCACCCCATCCCACCCCCATTTCCAGCCAGCTCTGGCTTTTTGCTATGGTGGCTGGTGAATGAGGGCTGGTGGTGGCTGGTTGTGTGTCATCTCTGCTGCCCACCCACTGGCCCTCCACATGCTTCCCCTCTCACTGTCCTCACCCTACTGGGCCTGTCCACCAACCCACCATGCTGCCCTTCCACAATCCCCCTCCCCCAGCAAGTGTGTCCCACTCCTGGCATTGGGCAGAGAACCAGCCCTGGTCAGATATTCAGCTCACCAACAGCCTGATTAACAGGCTCCTTCCTTTCCCCGCTGCCTCTGGCTGGGCTGGCAGCCAGAGAAAGCTCAAGACCAACGTTCCTTCTCATATTTTCAGTGCATGTGCAGAATTGTTACGTGCACGGAGACATGTGCACCACCCCGAGAAACAAACCTGGCTGTGGGCACTCTGCTAACCAGCTGGGCAGCATTGGAAACTCTCCTGAGCAGCTGCACAAGCACACCGCTAACAGGGAACACTGCTCATGTTCCTATGGCCCAGGGTGCTGGCCAAGAGGAGCCAAGCCCTGCATGTGCCAAAGCCCCCCACCACGTTGGCCTGGGGAAGAGTCTGTCCTTCAGCTAAGCTCTGCAGTGGCAGGGAGGAAGCTATTTCCAGCCTGTTTGCGCCCCGATCCTGCAGGCGCTGCAGCAGCAAAGGCACAGCGCACTCTTCACACACTGCCCCTGTCCTAGGCCCTGAGCCCAGCGTGTGTGGGGCTGCTCTGTCCCCGCGGCACCCTCCTTTGGTCAGGTTCGCTGAAGCCCCTGCAGACAGATTCTCTGAGGCCTGGAGCACAATGCAGCCTCATGGCTTAACCCAGGGGTTCTCAAACTTTGTGATACTGCGACCCCCCTCTAAGTTGCTCATGACCCCCCCAGGGGGTTGAGACGCACAGTTTGAGAAACGCGGGCTTAACCCCTTCTTTCCTGTGCTTTAGCCAGAGGACAGGAGATGGCTGGGTTATATTGGTGGCCAGCAGCAGCTTGGGGGTGTTAGCTGCCTTTTGGCATTGTGCAGGCAGGAAGGGACAAGCTGCTTCCAGCCACAGGGGAGCAGGAAGCGGGTGGGAGGAAAGAGATGACCTCTCCAATACACAGGTCAGGTCATCCCTACTGCCCCGGGCTGAAAGCAGCTTCCCCCTCCTTTCCCTCCCACCCGGTGCTGAAAGGCTGCTGCTGGCCATGCTCTGATGGGAACCTGGACAGAAATCTGGGGAGGGAGCCTGTGACCTTGTATGTCCCCCCCCACACACACACACGTTGCCTCGAGAAGATGTGGCATCAGGTATCCGGAGAGGTGGGTCCATCCTGGGGGCACAGCCAGACATGGAGGGTGGAGAGCACGGGTAGGGAAGGTTGGGTCAAGTCAGTCAGTCACCCCCATGTGGGAGAGGTGTATGGGAGTGTGTGTACGACATCTTCCCATGAACACCTTAGACGTGTTAGTTAATAACAATGATGTAATATGCTTAGCTTTTAAAGGCATCTGATTTGCTATTGAACTAGAATTAGCTATAAAACTAGAACATCGATGACCTGCAGAACTGGACCCTGAAAAAAAAAATCCTCCCGTGAGCAATCCTGAGCCATGGAGCCTGATTAAAGCCCTGCAAAGTCCATGGGAGACTTTCCACTGACTTCAGTGGCAGAGCAGATCCTGAGGCAATGCCACTGACATCACGGCACTTCTTGCAAGAACAGGCTCAAGCCTAACCAGCCTGGTACTGACTGAGGTCTTAAATCCCATGGACTGTGGGCTAAATGTCAGCACCCCAGTGGAGCCTGAATTTTTACATAACTGGCCATC
>CM057845.1:302914031-302930980 GCA_030068395.1 Apalone spinifera
ACGACAAGTAGTCGATTAGTGACTTGACTGGTCACTTTCCTCCCTAATCACTTCTCCTTGGTATCAGGGATGTAAGTGACTCGTCGACTACCCGATAAGCAAATGCTGATTGGATAGTTAAGTAGTGACACGACAACTCGCTTCCCCCACGTGCTGCCTCTATCAGAGAAAGGCAGCAAGGGAGGGGAGTATGAGCCGGTGCTGGGGGGAGCCAGCTTACAAGCCGGCTCCCCCCAGCACCGTCTCCGCATGGGACAGGGGAGGCAGAGGGCAGCAAGGAAATGGCTTGAGCTGGATTGAAAAAGTCCCGCTTGCACCAATATGACTGCTGCTCCTCTCCCATGGTAATGTACAAGAGCTGCCTGCGGCTCCTGCCCATTTCACAGGCAGAGACACAGAGGGGAACCTTCAGTCCCCTCTGGCTCCGGTTCCCACTGCCTCTCCCCCTTTGAAATGTACAAGAGCAGCAGGATAGCAAGTGTTCCCCTGAGCAAATTATGCATTTTCTTAGGTTTAGAGTAATTAAGACGCCTGTCCCAGGCTACAAGAACCTGATCATTAATTATACAATAAACCCATTCAATTAAGCCTCAGCACTATTAAAATCATCATCTCCACAGGAACTCAGCCAGCTACTTGCTTGGCCCTCTCTCACCAACCATGTTTTTATATATTGCCCACCATGGTACAGTCTCATACCGTAATGGACAGTATATAATTCTAGACATAGAAAAGACCTTTTAGGCCAACCAGTCTATTCCCTGGGGCCAGCCCCGGTTTGTCTCCTCTTGCACATATTCCTAGTGCTTGGTACAGACGAACTCCCAGCACAGGTTGGGAGCGGTGGGGCTTCTGTCAGCTCCCAGAGGAAAGATACCCCAATTCATCCTTAACTTTACATGGGAGCTTCCCATACAGCAGAGATCCCCAAACTATGAGGGGCACCACCCTACAGGGGTGTCAAGAAACAGGCAGGGGGGTAGGGTTGGGGCTTGGGTCAGTCCCCATGGGGGAAAGGAGGGAACGCCACCCAGCTCTACTGCCGGTCCCAGCCCTGCCTGCCAGTCCCACCCCCAGCTGTGGTCCCAGCCTTAACCCCCTTACCCCTGCCCCGCACTGGAGCGAAACCCCGTTCCTGGCTCTAGGGTTGGGGCACAGGCAGGGATGGTGGGGGCACGAGATGAAATGTTGGAGGACCACTGCCACAGAGCAACTGTGCTGGTGCAGCCAGTCTGTTTTTCAGCAGGGGAGCACGATTGCTATAGCCGCTTTGGTGGTGACCTGGTACAATACCACTGCTGCTGCTGCCGCACACGGCGCACCAAGAACCAATCTGCGCTCACCCGCCCTTTACCCAAAGCCTTTGCATTCCCTCCCCCGCGCCTGCTGGGACAGAGGCTTCACTGTGGCTCTCAAAAGACCAAGGCTGCTCAGAGAAGCTCGGTCATAGCAAAACCCTGCCATGTGGCCTCCCTGCACAGAACCCAGCTAGCGCAGGGCTGGCAGTGGCGCCCAGCCGCCAGGAGGTTGCTCAGGGAGGTTGGAAGGGGCGTGACGTGCTGCGAGAGATGGGGAGTCCAGCAATAGCTCAGCAGGCTGGCAATGAGTTAGGCTAAGACCTTGTCATGGTTATTGTTAGTAAAAGTCACGGACGGGTCATGGGCAACACACAAAAACTCAGGGAAGCTGGGACTCTTCTGTGACTTTTGCACAAACAATATCACTCCTGCCATCCTGGTAGTGGGAGCTGCTGCTCCTCCCCCACCCCCAAGAAATGCTGCAGGGGAAACCCTCGAGAGGCTGTTACCAATCCCTGGGAACCATGCTGGGTGCCAGCTCAGTCCACCTCAGGGGCTGAAGCAGAAAGTGTCAGGGAGGTCTCTGGGAGTCAGGGGATTCAGTGCCTCCCTCACACAAAGGCAGCCTTAGGTATGAACAGCCCCAGTCACCCCGCTGAGGCGGCCTGCAGCCTCCCCAGCCTCGAGTCCCAGCTCCCCCACCCCGAGGCAGAGCTAGGTGGGAGCCTGGCGCTAGAGCTCAGCTCACCTCAGGCACTGCTCCCATCTTCCTGGCCTGGCTGAAAGGGTGGGAAGAGACTCTGGGCCTCCTCTTGGTGCTCCCTGCCCCATGGCTCTGGAGAAGGGACTCTAAGTCCCAGGGGCTCCCCCGTGCCCATCAATCTCTGAGGGGCAGGGTGGTGCTAGGGCCACAGATCACTCAGGACATGGACCCACAACCCATCACCCCCATAGACAGCAAAGGGGCTAACTGCAGGGCTTTCTCCCAGGCTCACTCCCAATATCCCCAGTGCCCAGCCTGCTAGAGCAGGCAGTGCCTGGACTGCCAGGGGTTAATCACCAACAGAAGCTGAAGAGAACACCTCAGTCAGGCACAGCACTGGGAATGCGGCGAGCACCCCGGGGAGGAATGCCAGGTGCATCCAACTGCTGGCAGCGGATCGCAGTGCCCTGCGTGACCTCCCTCCCAGCCACTGAGAACACTGCCCCGTGTAATCCCTTATGCCAAGGAGACATGGACAGACCGGCCCAGGACCACAGCCCTGTCCTGGACACATGGGATCAAGGATGAACCATGCTGCTGGCCTCTCTGCACCCCTGCAGTGCTCCCCTCGTGCCAGCACTCCCACTCCCGTCCCTATGTATTGCCAACCCAGCCAGCTCTGTGGTGCGTAGACCCCTCCGGGGCTACAGTTGCACACAGAACAGAGAGGAAAAACGGTGCCTGAAGGGGACCAGCAGATCACAATGTCCAGTGCTACAGAAAACGCTGGGATTCCTTTGGGACAGAGACTGCTGCATTGGACCAGCTATTAAAATAACGGGGTTAGGACAGTGTGAGACTCAACCAAAAGCAAATAAATAAAACCACCCACTAGGCTCTTAACAGCCCTTTGGAAACAGCAGTCAGCCCCAGAGATTAACATCAATCATCTAGGTCTCTGTCAGGGGTAGAGAACCCTTTTTGGGTCAGGGGCTGCTGACCCACAGAAAAATCTGTCAGGGGCGGCACACAAGTGAGAAGCAAAAAACAAACAAACTCTCACTGATGTGGCCCCCTACTGAGGAGAAAGACACTCACAACATTCTCCCAACAGAGTCCTGCACTTGGGAAGGAAGAATCCCAAGCACTGTTACAGGCTGGGGACCGACTGGCTAAGTAGCAGGTCAGCAGAAAAGGACCTGGGCATTACAGTGGATGAGAAGCTGGATATGAGTCAACAGTGTGCCCTTGTAGCCAAGAAGGCTAATGGCATATTAGGTTGCATTAGGAGGAGTATTGCCAGCAGTTCAGAGAAGTGATTATTCCCCTTTATTCAGCACTAATGAGGCCACATCTGGAGTATTAAGTCCAGTTCTGGACCCTGCCCCCCCACTATAGGAAGAATGTGGATGCACTGGAGAGGGTCCAGCGGAGGGAAAGCAAATGATTAGGGGGCTGGAGTACATGACCTATTAGGAGAGACTGAGGGATTTGGCCTTTAGTCTGCAGAAGAGAAGAGTGAGGGGGATTTGATAGCAGCCTTCAACTTCCTGAAGGGGGGTTCCTAAGAGGATGGAGAGAGCCTGTTCACAGTAGTGACAGATGACAGAACAAGGAGCAATGGTCTCAAGTTGCAGTGGGGGAGGTCTAGATTGGATATTAGGAAAAACTATTTCACTAGGAGGATGGTGAAGCACTGGAATGTGTTACCTAGGGAGATGGTGGAATCTCCATCCCTAGAGGTTTTTAAGTCTTGGCTTTTTTTTTTCTTTTTTATAATGGAGATTGCCTATCTCCTAGAACTGGAAGGGACCTCGAAAGGTCATCGAGTCCAGTCCCCTGCCTTCACAGCAGGACCAAGTACCATCCCTTACAAATTTTTTCCCCATATCCCTAAACGGCCTCCACAAGGATTGAACTCACAACCCTGGGTTTAGGAGGCCAATGCTCAAACCACTGAGCCATCCCTCCCCCCAGGGCTTGACAAAGCCCTGGCTGGAATGATTTAGTTGGGATTAGTCCTGCCTTGGGCAGGGGGTGGGACTTGATGACCTCCCGAGATCTCTTCCAGCCTTTGGATTCTATGATTCTCACGCACCAGCGCTGAGGGGGCCGAGGCTAATAGAGGTCTGTGCTCCAGCTCCATGGGGAGACGACGAGCGCCAGTGCGGGCTCCCAATGCTGGGGGGAGCCCTGAGCCATGAGTCCGGATCCAGGCAAGCCGGCGGCCGCATCCAGCCACCAGGCCTTAGGTTCCCTACCTCTGGCTTGGATCTGTTATTATAGCCCCTTTTCAAACACAGATGAGTTACAGTTACAAGTCACTGTTGAGGGACAAGGCCACGGGCTGAGTTAGTGACAGAAGAACAACAAGCATCCTGAGCATCTGCAACTCCAACTGGCTTCAAAATGGATTTCCAGTGACGACGATGCCAAAACTGGCACTGACTTCAGAGGGAGCAGGCCCAGTCCCAACAGGAGCAGGACTTGGCCTGTAGATCTCAGGAGTCCTGATTTCCAGCTCCTGTTCCAACCACTCAACACCCAGTCTTGCTGCCCTTCAAATCGCCCCCTGGCTTAGAGTGCGCACAAGCAATGTGCTAGGAACAGGAGCTCCTGCAGAGGGCCAAAGGAAGGATAATCCAGTGGTTAGTGGGCCTGACAGTCAACAGACCCATGTTTGGTTTGCTGCTTTGCTACAGACTTTTTCTGCGACCTTGGGCAAGTCTCTCTGTGCCTCAGTTCCCTGTCTATGCCATGGGGATAACAGCACTGCCCTGTTTCCCAGAACTGGTTGGAGGATCACTACATTAGAGAGGGTGAGGAGCTCACATACTATGGTAATGGGGGCTAAGCACCGACAGTAGCTAGCATGTGGTGTGGGGGGAGCAGAGTGACTTGCTTTATAAAGCCTGGCTCCAGGATAGCAGCACAAGGAGGTGCACAGGGAGGACAGCCAAGACCCACTTACATTCGGGCGTTTCCACTGGATGCCTTGAATCCGTGACTTGTAGAAGAGAGAGTCGTCGGTGGCGGGGAAGAGCGGGTCCTCGAAGAGCACCTTCTGCCGCTGGCAGTCTTTCTTCAGGGCCGAGAAATGCTGATTCTCGTAGAGCTTCACTGAGGAGAACATCCTTCACCCCAACCACTAGAAGACAAAGCAAGATGGGGTGGGGTGAGTGACCAGGCTCGCCCTTCCCAAACTGTAGCTCCCAGCTAAAACATTCAGATACATGCAGGAAAAGGACCCAGCTGAATGACAGGAGACAGATGTTAAACAACTAGGTTAATGCTCATCTAAGAGCACGACAGGTGGGTTCCATTGGCCCACCTCAGGTGCCCAGATATCAAGGTGACAGGCACAGTACAAAAACCCAACGAGCACTATGCCTGCAGGCTCCAGTGTCCCAGGGAAATAAAGTCCACGTAGGAAGGGGGCAGCCCTTCAAGCAAACCACAGGAAAAGCAGCGCCATGACTGGTTCCAATAAAGGGGGAGGCGAGTAGCAGATCTGACCAGGTCTTTGATGAGTAGGGGGGTTGTGTTGAGGAAGGACAGTGACCCCACACTTTCCATCTCTGCCCTAGCGAGAGAGAAGCAGACACACCCGCCCAGCCTCCCACAACCAGTGAGCAAACACAGGCCTCTAAGCCAGGAGATAAGGAATGTTGGTACCCAGCACAAAGGGCTAGTTCCCCAACTTTGCTCAGCTCCTCCTCCCTCCACTGGGCACGCAGGACCTCTGGCCCGGATCATAGGGCCAGGCAGGGCAGGGGCATTCCATTGGCACTCTTCAAAGCCCAGACTCCCCTGGCCATCTTAGTACAACTGAGTAACAAGCTATGCCTGAGCTGTTCTAGACGCCAGCGCCACCTCTACATCCCTTCAAGGTCAGCAGCAGCACAGGAGAGAGTTCACATGATTGCAAGGAGGAGGTGCACGCGGCCCCACAGGTCTGTGACACAGACCACATCATCTCCCCCGGACGAGAGGTTAGCGAGCAAAATCACATTCTGTCCTGAGATGATACTCAATCTCCACCCCCCGCATCCAAATTTAGACACACGCTCTCCGGGACTTCAGTGGCGGTGCCAAGTTTTAATAGAGAATCTCAGATGCCCTGGCCTCTTTTAATTAAAAAAGGCCTCCTGGCACAGGGCCATCTCTTTCTAGATTAATTATGCACTCTCAAAAAGCAGCTGGCTTCCTGGGCACAGACATGGCTTTACTAACCCAGAAGGGGCGAGGAAATCATGTCCCACGTACACCCAAGAGATATAGCAGCACCCAAATCTGTTCCTGCTAGTTCTCCACCCATCTGGTTGCTCCTAGGTACGGAGTACCTGCTCCTTTGATTGGCGTTCTAGCCTCCTGCATCCATTCCTGCCTCCCATAGGGTAAGAGTGTCCTTATACAAGGCCTTCTACACCTCTCGAGCCACAAGGTAGAATACACAGGAGATGGGCAGCAAGTGAACCAAGCTGTTATTCTGGTAAATAGACATCATTGCCCAAAGACAATCAATTACTATAAAGTTAGAACAAGAACCTGCATAAGGATTGGTGATAGGTATCTCCTTGTCCAGGGGATTAGGAGACCCACATCTGGACAGCTATTTGGAAGCAATTTAATTGAATGGTTAGGATTAGTATGGAGGAAAAAAATTTGGCTTGCTAACTAGACCCCGTCCTAGCAGGGATCATTATTTATGATGACTGCTAAGCAAACCTGCCCCGTCTCACACAGGAGAGGTGAAAACAATTTAGGAGAACCAAAAATTTTAATTTGCCTTATAGATCAGTCTGGTTAGCAGCAAAACCGCTCATTACTCAGTGCCTGAATGAACCCAAAATAATATCCGTCCTGATTACACTGGATGACACTACACAGGTTCTGCCGCAGTTATGGCTCATTTACCAAAACATTCATTTTCTTCTGCTTCATCCCAGTCACTCTCAGGGGTCCTGAATCATCTCAAGTGACACAACTCTCCTGGGAGCCAGGAGAAGCAAAAGGCTTTCGATGGGCAATTCTGGTTTTTACTGCAATGCGACCTGAGAGCGCTGAGATCATGCCTTGAAGTAGCAAGAGCGAGTGTGGAAGTTGGCTGCCGGTACCTTAATAGGTATCAGTGTCTCTACCGGGAGTCTGGGACGTTCCAAAATGCAGCATGGAATGCATTTTCTCTCCTCTGCTCAGAGCCTCTCCTCTCCTCTGCTCAGAGCCAGCTTTGATGATTGGTGTGGAGCAAGAAGCCTTGTCCCCACTGGAGAAGACCACCGCTGCTACTGGCATGAACTAGGGATGTAAGCGACTACTCAAGTAGTCAACTATTCGCTTCCCCCCCCTTGCTGCCTCTGTATCAGAGGCAACAAAGGGTGGGGGGGAGGAGCTGAAGTTGGGGGGGGGGGAAGCTGGCTTTTCCAAGGTGCCCGGGGGAAGGGGGAGGGGGAGGCAGAAATGCAGTGGTCCCAGAGACAGTGGAAACCGTGAGACAGTGGAAACCGGGAGTGCTTAGTCCTGGCTCACACCGGCTCCAGGAGCCACCCATGCTGCAGCTCTGCATTTTAAATGCAGTAAGAGCTGCTCTTACTCAGAAGAACTGTGATCTATTTCCAGCTCTGCCACTGACCCACTACATAACCTTGGGCAAGTCGCTTTATCTCCACATCCCTCCTTCCTTTGTCTGCCTTGTCTATTTGGATGGAATTTCATCCTGGTATTTAGGCACCTAATATGCACTAATTTCAAATTAATGGGTGTTTAGTGCCTATATATCTTGGTGAAACCTACCCTTGGATTCTAAGCTCTCCAAGGCAGGGCCTGTCTCTTACTATGGTCAGATGTACACTACATATTTACTGGGTATAACTATATCTCTCAAGGGCACAAAAAATTGATTTCCATTCCCTTGGTGAGAAGCACAATTCTGAACATTGAACAGTTCCCTGTCCAGAAAAGTGGAGCGTGGCAAATGTATTTAGATTTGAAATGGGTTCTAGGTGTGATCTAAGGAACTGCATACCAGACAGCCTTGTATCTGTACCTGGCAAACTGGATGAAATGATCATTAAAACCACAGTAAGGAAACACTTGGAAGACAATAGGGTCTGATTAGAGTGGTTTCAGCAATGGAGAGTAGTGTCTCATGCTAATCTCTCTGGATTCTTTCAGCGTGCCAGTAATACAACAGATAAAGGAGAACTGGATGGCAACCGACTCATTTCCAAAATGCCCTTAATAAAATCTTGCACAAGAGGCTAACTACGCAGTTATGGATAAAAGACAAAACACCGTCTTGGATCAAAAACTGGCTAGCAGACAGAGACATGCGTAGGATTAAATGGTCAGTTCCCATCATTACAAAACAGCAGGCCTGAAGCTTCCATACGAGGTTCTGAGCTGCTTACATGTGTTTATTAAGGATCTGGAAATTGGGCTGAGCAATGAGTAGCAAAATTTGCAGAGGACACAAAGTTATTTAGGTTTGTCAGGATCACAGCTGTGCTGGAGGAACTTCAGAGAGACCTTTCCAAGCTGTGAGAATGGGCAACAGCCAGGCAGATAAAATTGAATGCTGATAAATGCTAACGAGAAAGGAAAATCTGAAGCACTCATACAAAAGCACCCAAAGGAAATATCCTGTCTCACAGCATGTGCTTAAACTGAGGATCTTGTTGCAGCCTAGGACTAAAAGAGATTCAAAAACGGGATTGGATGTTACTGTGGACAGCGTGACTATCCAGAGTTACAATGAACGACAACCAAAACTTTGGAAGGGATATGAAACCTCCTGCTTCGGGCTTCAAGCCAATTATCCAGAAAGCAGGAGCTATGGCAGTGAGTCTCAGAGCCTGGATTTGCAGATTTGGGCCTGTGCTATGGCTCTAAAAATTTCTGTTGATGTTCAAGCTGAAGCTCAGAGCTTTGAATCCATTCCTCTTCCCAGGCCCAAATGTTTGGGAAGGCTACTGTAGCACAAGCCCAAATCTGCAGACCTAAACTTGGTGGCTCCAGCTTGCTGTGTAACCCACACACCTAGTGTGGTTACTGAGCAATGCAAGTGGTACCTAGACCACAGCAACAGTTAAGACCAAGAGACCTCTACAGCATGGGCTGGGAGACAGCTGGCTTTTAGCTCAGAGGGTAAAGGCTCCTATACTCTGCTCCAGAGATCCCAGGTTCAAACCCGCCTACTGGCGGTTATAGCTTCGCAGACATATCTTAGGTGACTGGAAGATGCGTCTCCACCACAGAACAAAACCCTCCCACCAGCGAGTCTCAGGATCCGCAGAGGCAGGCTGGCACAGCTATTGAAGCGGGGGTAAAAAGAGCAGCATAGATGTTTGAGCTGGAGCCAGGGCTCTGAAATCCAGTGAGACATGGAGGTCTTGGAGCCAAGCTCTTACATCCGTAGTGTAGACAACTAGTCAAGTAGTCAACTACTCCGATAAGCCTAGGCACTGTCTCTGCGGCAGGGGGAGGGGAGGCATGGGAGGCAGAGGCACAGCGGTCAGAGTCCTGGCACACACCAGATCCCCTGTTGCGGCTCTGCCTTTTAAATGTAGTAAGAGCTGGCATGCACCAGGACTGCTCAGTCCCAGCGGTACGTAGAAAGCTGCTTGCTGTAAGACTGTGCAACTTAGGAAGAATTTAGGGGCACTGAGCATGCTCAGTATCTCTGCTGAAGCCATTCCCCTTCGCCCCGCCCATTCTATGTATAAGTTTTTGCTTACTTCATTTTAAAAGGGGTAAAAAAGGGAGAAAAAGGGCTAAATAGAGGAAGGGGATGAAAATTGACTGGGCAGGGGGGTGAAGCGGCTGCAGGCCGGGTTACAATCGGTGCTAGAATCAAACTCAGGGCTGGTGGGGGGAGGAGCGCCAGGTAAACTCCACAACACAGAGGGCAAAAGCCCAGCACAGGCAGAGCAGAAGGGGTAGAAACAGTCACTCCAGTGAGAATGAGGCACCAAAGGGTGGTTGTGGCAGGGTTTTTTTTTTAATGTGCATAAACCTGCTTTTTTATAATTTATTCAAATCAGATGCACTGAGCATGCTCAGTAGGTCTGAGGCCCCTGCCTTCTCCCTTTCCTTACTATCCAGAAGTTTTTGCTTACTACATTTTAAAAGGGTTAAAAATGGAAAAAAGACAGGACATGAAGTCCCATAACATTTCACACATTTTGTGTTGTCTGCTGCCCGTGAATCACTGACTTGCATGCACTCCCATCACTGTAGCCCATTTTAATTGTAGTTTTGCTCCTTTGCCAATGTTATTTCTATTACTTTAATTACTCTGGGCAATGCACGTAATTGTACTATTTGTTTTAATAGCTAATGCACAAAAACACTTAAGTCAATAGCAATTCTTTCTGGGATCCTCTTCTAGCATTTGCTACCTTTTATTTTTATTGTTATGGCACTGTATTCTTGAAGGCATAACATCCATGCACACAGACTAATGAAAAACCTTCCCACTGCCCCCCCAGTCTCTGTTTGAACCAAAACCGACCAAATGAAAAACCTTCCCATATCCCCCTCTCAGTCTCTGCTTGAACCAAAGCCGATCAGAAGACAAACCTAAATCCCCTTGAAAGCTCCCCTAGCCTCATGCACATCACTCCATTCGTACACAAAATGGAGAACAGAAAGTCCAGCACAAGAACCGCACTGAACTCCGGGACACAGAAAGCAGGGAAGCACAGCCTGATGGGAACAATTGCAAAAATTTGGTTTGTTTAGTCTGGAGAAGAGAAGACTGAGGGGGGACAAGATAACCATTTTCAAGTACAAAGACTGTTACCAGAAGGTGGAAGAAAATTTGTTCCAATTAACCTCTGAGGGTAGGACAAGAAGCAATGGGCTTAAATTGCAGCAAGGGAGGTTTAGGTTGGACATTAGGAAAAACTTCCTGTCAGGGTGGTTAAGCAATGGAATAAACTGCTTAGGGAGGCTGTGGAATCTCCGTCATTGGAGATTATTAAGAGCAGGTTAGACATGCATCTATCAGGGATGGTTTTATATCATACTTAGTTCTGCCTGGAGTGCAGGGGATGGGAGCTGACCTCTCAAAGTCCTGTCTAGTTCTACACTTCTATGATTCTATGAAATATCGAGCAGATTGTTAATAATGAATTAAATGTAACTGCTGCCAGCTGCCAGGAGGTACATTTATTCTTGCTCCCAGCCTGTTTTGCTTTCGGTACAGACCATTTAGGAGCCTTAAAATTCACCTGTCCTGCAGGAAGAGGGTGCCTTTACACACAGGACCTCTTTGAGACTGCACCTTTAGGACTGTCACTGGGTCATGCACTGTCCAGTTTGGAATATCTTTTAGAGACTCATCACAAGCCACAAGGGAGTCCTGACATGGATAAGACAGTGTGATACGTTTTGAGAGGGAAAACAGCATGGTCTAGTGGTCAAAGCACAGCCTGGAATCAAGGAGACCTGGGTTCTGTGCTCTGCATTTCACTGCCTTTGAGAGTCACGTCACTGATGGCTGCCTCAGTTTCCCCCGTGGCTAACATACAACTCACCCACTACTTTGAAGCATTATGAAGGTAAAGGCATGAGAGTTTGGAAAGTGCCAAGGCATGAGAGTTTGTCTGTTCACTTACATCTGGTGAATACCATCCATTTCAGGGCTTTAACGCTCACGAGGCATTTGCTCCTGACATCAATGGGAGCAGGACTGGGCACTCATGCTGTAAATGGCAGCAGCTCCCAGTATTCACTGTACAGCGCTATTTACACTCTTACTTGTTCTGCGGCGTCTTACAGTTGAGCAAGTGTGGAGCTGTGCTGGGCTGTCCACTCCCACGCTGGAAGGGGGTGGTAATAGAATAGGGACGTGAATGGTTAACTGGAAAACCTCGCCCTTAATGCGTGAGGCTTACTGGTTCCAGTTAACCAGTAGGGCCTGGAGCAGCTCATCCCCACCACAGGCAGAGGCTGCTCCACCTGCAGAACAGCTCAGAGCAGCCCCTGTCCGTGGCAGGCCCCACCTGGGCGGCATGCCATAGGCAGGGGCTGCTCCAGCTGGCTACAGCAGGCCCCCTGCCTGCCTCCCCTTTAACAGGTTAACCAGTTACACATGTTTAACCAGTTAATCAATTAAATAGCCTTTTACATCCCTAGTAAAGAAATGCCAAGTTGAAATTCCTAAAGAGTCTTCTGAGAGACCCCAGGTAGGGATGTTCTATTTAGATTAATCAACTAATCGAACAGTCAATGGAAATTCCATCGACTACTCGATTAGTCAATAAGGCTCTTGTTACATTTCAAAGGCGGAAGTGCCACCATTTCCCTGCCCCCACCACAGAGATGGTACTGGGGGGGTAACCAGCTTTTAAGCTGGCTCCCCCAGCACCAGCTCATGCTCCCCCCAACTTGTGTCCTCTGATAAAGGTAGCAAAGGGGAGGGGGGGAAGCAACTAGTTGAGTCACTAATCAACTAGTCGCTTACATCCCTACCTATAGGAGAATTTGGGTACAAACAATCCATCGACTGTAGGGCCCCGAGGACCTAAGCAGGCAGAGATTGTTTGGATTAGGGATATAAAATCCTATTTAATCAGTTAACCAGTTAAACATTATGTTTAATCAGTTAACCAATTGAGCAGGATCCTTTGGGTGGGGGTCTGCTCCTGCCCACGTGGGCTGGAATGGCCCCTTGCTCATGGTTCAGAGGGGCTGGCCTGCCCAGCCAGAGCAACCCCCAGCATGTGGGGCTGCCAGCTCCTGGCCGCTGGCTCCATGGGGCTGCCAGGTAACCGGTTACTGGTAAACATCACCCAGTAAGGGTTAATCGGTTACCCACTCACATTCCTAATTTGGATGGCAAAGTCTGGTTATTATTATTGTTTGTATTGCCACAGCAGCTAGGGGGCCAAGTCATGGACCAAGGGCCTGTTGTGCTAGGGACTGTACAGAACAAAGAGATGGGCCCTGCCCCACAGAGTTTGCAATTTAAGTATAAGACAAGAGACAACAGATAGATACAGACAGACGAGGAAGTACAAGGAAACACAGATAGTGCAGGCAGCACGACAATGGTCTCTGCACATCTGCAGATTAAACTGGTGCCAAGTTTATTCCAGGCAAGACTGCAAAGGAAAGTTTTAAAGGAGGGCTCTGAAAGAGGATAATGAGGTAGCTTCGCAGAGAGCACGTCCAAGCACAAGGGGCAATATGGGAGAAAGCACGAAGGAGCTTGTTACATTTTCAAACAAGAGGCCAATGGAGGCTGGGATAAATGCAAGGCGGAAGTCGACATCTTGATAAAGACTGAGGGAGGAGGGGAAGGGGTATGTGCTACTTTGCTTGACCTGCACAGCCTGTTTTGATAGGCTAGAGAAGGGGGAGGCAGGGGAAAGAGGGGGTGACAAAGCAACAGATAAACTGGATATCAACTGCATTAGCCAAGGATACAGCAACAATCGATATGGGAGACGAGCATCTGGATAGACGTTTAAGCTGTGTAGCTGGCTAGGAAAGGCCACAGTTGAGAGGTGTTATGTAGAAAGAATCAAGATTTACTCCAGCTTGGATCTGAGCTCTGGTGTCTGTCTATGTGCTCACCTGACTAAGTTTAGTGGTGCAGAAGCCACTTGGTCTGTGTCTGTAGGAGGTCAGGCCAGAGAGACAGCAATGTTCCCTTGCCTTTAAAATCTAAGAATTCATGGGAATTGCCTCTCCCAGTAGGAATGTGAAAGGTTAACTGGTGGGGCTACGTTTAGACTTCAGGCTTCTTTCAGAAGAAGCTTTTCCAGAAGAGATCTTCCAAAAAACTTCTTCCGAAAGAGAGTGTGTACACAGCAAAAGCGCATTGAAAAAGCGATCTGCTTTTTCCAAAGCTAGTGTCCACACTGAATGGATGCTCTCTCACATTTAAGTTGTGACTACTATGGGTGGAGTGGCCACCAGAGCACCCATGCTTTTTCCTCTTTCCTCTTCTTGCAAAAGAACTCCCTCTTCCCTGTCCACACATGCCTTTTTCTGAAAGACCTCTTTCTGAAAAAGGCTTCTTCCTCATAGAAAGAGGTTTACCAATGTCGGGAAAACCCCCCTCTGTTCTTTTGATGTTCTTTCAAAAGAACGCAATTGCAGTGTGGATGTAAGTGAAGTTTTTCGGAAAACGGCCATTTTTCTGAAAAAATTCTGCAGTGTAGTGACAGAGGCCGGGGGGGAAGGAGGGGAGAAAAGAGAGAATGACTAGTTGAGGGACTAGTCAACTAGTCAATTACAAACTTAGTTTAGACATGGGGACACACACACACACACACACACACACACTCAGAAGTATTTATCTAATTTTAAAAGTTTTATTATTATAAACTGATGTCTAAACCCAAACAGTTTGCTTTTTGTTCCAAAATGTCTTCCAAAACAAGCATTTCACCTGCTGCACAGACACAGAGCCATAATTTTTTTTCCTCCACTCATGTGACATGCACAAGTTTGGCTTCTGCTTATCGGCTAGTCTCTTTCATCCCTGTGCACAGACACTCTGTTATTGAACTGAGAGCATGGATCCAGATCTCAGGCATAGCAATTAAGAGTAAGGAGAGATTTTTCTTGGAGGAAGTCAATCATATGATTCAGGAATATTATGGACTTCCCTTTATCCCATCCAGCGATTTCTGGGCATTGGAGCCAGCCAGCATTGCCAACTAGTAGTGATTATGCACATAGGAGTGCTGAAACTGGCAACTGTTTAAAATGCTCATACAGGCAGGGTCCAATTGCAAACTAGAAGGCAATTCTCTTCCCACTGCAGAAATCCCAACTCTCCAGAGCCAGTGCTCCTGCAGCACAACATCTGAGCTTCATGGCATCACTCTGCATGCAAGGTGCGTGACAGCACTCACCATTTGGGGCAGCTTCTAGGCCACCCCAGAGTCTAGTAGCTTAATCCCGGCATGATACTATAGGACATTTCTAATTGTTCTTTAGCCTTCCAACCATAGGGGGAAATCTTGGCTCTACTGAAATCCGAGGGAGATTTTCTAGCTTTGTTACATTGCTAGCAACGCCCGAGCTCTTTCAAATGGCTCCGTCACTTCTCAAGCAGAATGGGCAATGTTTGCTGTCTGCAATGAAGCGGATACTCTGCACTTGAGTAAAGCCCTTGTAGCCAGATTTCCTCCTTCTAAACAAATACATGCAACAGAACTGGGGGGAAACCGCACGCACAGCAAGACAATACGGCTTTGCATGCCTCTCTCGTTTGTTTTACCCCACGAAAGACACGATCAAACAAGCAGCGAGTCAGCCAACTTGTTTTTCCACCTGTTCATGGAAGACGCAGAACAGTTTGGGTGTTACTACCTCCCCCAAACCATAAAACAAACAGCTTCACCCAGTTTCTACACAGAACATAGACTGACAGAAATCTAGGCTGGAAGGTGGAGTCTATCTCCCATGCCCCACCGTGCAATAGGTTTACATGCACCTCCTAATTAAACCATCCCTGACAGGGGTTTGTCCAACCTATTCTTAAAAACCTTCCCTGGAAGCCTATGTGATGTTGACAAACCAGGTACCAGCTCATGCCAAGGTCCCCATACCTCAGCTGAATACAAACAAGCATGTAGCTGGAAACTGGCGGGCTCACCTGTCTGTCAGTATTGTGAAAATGGGGATTAGCATTCTAAGACTGTGTTGAGTATTTATTGAATGCTTGTCACTGATCACGTCTCTACCCCAGACTGTTGGAGCATATTGGAGCGTTTGGATTGCAACCCACTCAATGCAAATCACCAGACAGAAGAGAGACACATTAACAAGTGTGGAGGTGTCTCACACTGTCCCACCTGATAAAGAAGGACCATCCACATCAGACAGTCTATCCCCCATGAAAACTCCTAAGAACAAAGAACTTGCTCTCTATGCTGCTACTCTGAGTTGCATATAAAGGACATACAGAGCTTGCTAATTTTATAAACTTCTATTACCCTTTGAAACTTAGGATTGCAATGGATTTGTGGGGTTTTGTGTTTACCTGCTTCAATCTTGTGAATACCTTTCTCATTTCCTTTTCCTATATGATAAATGGGTAGATAGCCAATCCTATAACAAACTATTTCGTGTGAGATCTAAAACGCAATTGACTGGGATAAGGGATGGGTCCATTAGGACGGAGAGTAGGCTAAGTGTAGCTGTGATTGGCGGTGGAAGGGACCATCCATCACAAAGGCAGGCCTACCTGGGCAGCAAGACAGGGAACTGTGATTCCATATTAAGGCTGCTATAGTGCTGGCAATTGGTAAGCATTAGTCTTACTGGTTAACCTGCCTTAACTGTTAACCCCTGGGCTGGCTGGCCAGCCGACCCCAGCAACCCTCTCTTCAGCCTTTCTTGCAATGCAGCTCTCAGAACACAGCTCCAGCTGTCACTACCACCTGGCCGTGCCGTGTGCACGCTGAGGAATGACAGCGCTGGCAAGTCGCATACACCAATGAGGAGGAGGAAGTGGAGATGGCTCATGGGCACAGGGAGCCCTACCAGGCAGCGGCGATGATAGAGATTCAGGGGAAAGCACAGGGTTTAGGTAAAGTCTGAAAAGGACTCAACACTCTGGGGCCAGGTTTTAAACTTGGGCCCAAGCAGACCTCTCCCCTGTATTGCTAAGTACTAAAGCGGATGCCCCTGGGGCTCAAGTGTAAAAGGCCTGTCACACTGAAGCAGGAAATTCTGGGTTAGAGCCTAGCTCCAGAGTCACTGAGGGGTTCCAAGAGGCCTAGATATTATTCTTACTATTTGCCTAGAGGCCTGAACCAAGATCACAGCCCCACTGTGCTAGGCGCTGTACAGATATATAGTGAAAACAGGATTTTGGCCCAACCCCGAGTGAGAGCCCGGCCTTGCAGTGCCGTGTATCATAGAATGAGAGAATACTAGGATTGGAAGGGACCTCGAGAGGTCATCGAGTCCAGTCCCCTGCC